>OW240914.1:183677819-183817723 GCA_933207985.1 Pelobates cultripes
GAGCTGTCAAACGTGTTATACTCCACTTTAAAAATGTATAAGCTGTCTAACATGAGGTATTTCATAGTAAATATGTGCACGACATCTATATGCTATATATCTAGTATAGACTGACACCATGCTTGTGCAAACTATCAACATATCCTATGCTTTTTAAAAAACTTGTGCAGGATACTTGACATGATACCCTCGTCCTTAATAATGTATGAAGTAACCTGACATAATGCACAACACTTTTCAAGAATACCAGTTGCCTAGCATGACATATGCTACATTGGAAGAGGGCGAGTTGCATTCCATGTTATATATATCCACTGTCTACTTTTTTCTCTTAACAAAATGTAAAATTGTGCTGTATATTAATTGGTCATGTTTTGATTGTTATGCATGTAACCGCTTACAACGGCTATCGTGGCTGAGTAAGCATATTGTTATTTCATGCACAAAGAATAAAAAAAAATAAAAAAATTACATTCATAACTTTGCATGCAAATAAACATATTAGCAGTATACACACACACACACACACACACACACGAAGAATACCCACATTTATACAAATGTTATATGTAACTTATTTTATAATCACCTTCAATGGGGACCAGGAGCTAATTTTGGCTGGGGGCCCAGATTGCGGTCAGTCTGTCCATGCATTGCACTTCCAGGCCAAGTTCTCTGCTCCTTCTACTATATTATAGTGTGGCCTTGGGTTACCGCGGCAACGCTGTGGCGGAACGTGCCATTCCTGTGTACTAATTTAACTTTTCGGCCATTCGGGAGTTATTGTAACCAAACCCACTTATTTCAACTTCCAAATGGGGACCACCTCTGTACCTCATTAGAACCCTTGAACATCGATTAACATACGTGCGAAACCGCAAAGGAAATAATTAATGAATGCTTCCCCATGGTGGCCGCCATTTCATGTAATCGAATTCACGTGTTCGAAAGGATGGCGGCCATTTTGTCACCCGAACGCATGCAGCGGTACTTGGTTGGAGAGTGCCTGGAACTCTTTTCGGCTATGCACTCGCACGAACCCCGGCAAAGATTGTACCGCTGCCCGTCCCACTTCCAGACTAGCTAGACGAATGACAGGAGATAGGAACTACTGACCTGGGTGAGCATTCGCTCCCTGAAAACAAGGGAATATCTTGAGCGGTGTTCACACGGGTAACCCTGGATGGAGCCTGGCTGTTGTACGCTATTACATGGAACTATTTTGGGCTTTCACCTCATTGCCAGCCGGTCAGAACGTGGTGGCGATTCTAGAGATAATTTAATTATATTTTTCTGATTCTATTATCTCCCAGATACAGGGACGCCAGGGAGTGGCTTGCTATGTTTCTTTATGGAGAACCCCTGTTTATAAATTGAGAGAGTGTTTGGCCTGAATAAACCAGATGACTCCCAGAACTAGGTCTCGTCTAGTTACTGGGGGAATACGAGCTTAATCACATAACGGTTTAAGTCAGGCTGAGAGGGAAAATAGCGGACGTAACCAGTCAGGTTACCCAGAGTGCTACAAATGCTCGGATATAATTCCTGGTGCCAACCATAAGGAACTGCCTGCACACATTTGGGTGCAGACATGCTGCATTTCCCACTGGGCCACCAGGGAACATGATTTCCCACTCCCTGGCTCAAGGTAAGCCTCAGGGCAGGGGAAGAAACAATATTTAGTTATACATTTGTTCAGTTTAACCCTGCGATAATTACATTGCAAGATTAACTCCACCTCTACTGGCTGTAGACGTGCTTATGGGTAGTTATGCATGAGGACATCTAGCATCAGCTAAAAGCCCATAGAAAAGCACTGATTGAATGCTTTCTAATGGCGTTGTTCTAATGCAATCGTAGCACATGTGCACATTACGTCTGGGGAGTGAAGGCGGGCCCAGCAGGTAAGTGACGGAATGGTTTTTAACACTTTTTTTTTGGTAGGGAGCACTATGGGGTACTATAGTGCTAGGAATACAATTTTGAGTGTCTAGTCTGTAATTTCCCTTTAACTTTTTGTTTTATTATTATTTTTTTAAATTTTATTTTTATGAGCTTTCCCTTTATTAACCCACTACATCCCCTAAACCATCACTACAGGTCCTAACCCCCCTATTGCCTCTAACCACCCACAATAGGTCCTAACCCACCTACTATAATTCAACACTGTACAGGTCTTAACCCCATTACAGCCCCTAACTACAGAATTCGGTGGCCTGTCTTTTGCTGAACCTGACCATCTCCGTTCCAAAGGATGGCTCACTCCAGACGACTGTTTAGGAAAGCATCAGCCCCCAATGCCCTCTTAAAATGGGACAGTTTCCATCAGAGACCCTTGAAGCAGGGCATACCCGTTGGGCAGTATCTGAGGGTACAGAGGAACTGTAGTGACATCAAAGACTTCCAAGCCAGCAGTTTAGGGAGAAGGGGTGCCCTAATAAAGGACATCATACCATCTGAGTCAAACATTTCTTTAATTGCCATATGGCATGGTTGGTTTATTTACTGACCTGCAGTTGCAATCTAAAATATGTGGGCAAAACCTTCCACCCCTTTAAAGAACAGATAAAAGGGCATGTGAGATCTCCAAAAAACTGACTGGAGACTCCCATCTCAAGACATCTAAAAGAATGACGGGGGTGTATCTAAAGATATAAGATTTTGGAGCTGGTCAAACAGGAACAGGGGCGGGTGGATTTTGATAAACTAAAACTAAAAACACTTAGCCCATTTGGTTTAAACGAAGGCTTCTTCTCTTCCGTTATTTGATCTGATTTAATCTATTTTAAATGGTCGAGATTATATTCTTGTGTCTCCACCCATCCGGATGATAAAAATTTCTATCAATTTTTCAATTTTGAATTCTGATCATTATCATACATATGGTATATCTAAGCATCCACTTCTATGACTACTATATTTATACTTTTAGATCTGAAATGTGCTCCCCTTCTTTATATGATCTACAAAATTCTATATCTGAGCAACAATAATCATATCTATATGAGTTATTGGACACTCTAGGCTCCTCCTATAAATAGCCTGCCCACTGTAGAACCTTTACTTTTCAAAAGAAGATAAAATCACTTGGAAGGTGGATCCGCCTTATCATTTTCTAGTATGCCTGATTATATGTTCACATCTGACCAATCATGGGCTGAGTGTCTTTTTTGAGATGGGAGGTTCTCTTAATATTGGATCCAAATGATATTGCAGATCTGAATTGGACCTAAAATTTGTTGTCTTATATTTTCAAGACTATCCGACCATGTTGAGGTTCCTTAGATTTAATCAAAGTTTTACATGGAAACCTCCTATGCTATATCAGGATGCCTGGCCGTGCCATGATAGGACATGACTTATAAGGTCAGATGGTTCACGCCCCTCACCTCTGCCGCATACTGTGTAGCAAGCTGATTTCAAACACACCCAATTGGGACATTTACATCGTAACGCGGCCCACGCTTCACGGAGATTGGATGATTGGATAAGGTGAGTATTAGTAATAGAACCTCCCTTTAAGTTAATCCTCCAACCCACAAATGATCTGATTGGTTGCAACTCCAACGAGGGAGGGGCTTAGCGTTCCTTTTATAGCAGGCACGGTGCAGATGCTCTCTGGCTCCTGAGAAAGCAAGTTTTTGCCAATGCACTATTGTTTTTAACCTTTTTGTTTAGTACTGGGGTGGTACTTGTTGGCTAGTTATGACTCACTTTATTCTTTAGACTATTATAGATAGCAACTAGTTGGATAACTGGGTAGGCTGCCTTGAAGCAGCAGGTCTAGTGGTAATATTACACAGAAGTTAAGCTTCTAGCTGCATTACTAGACAGTAATCTGCTGTACATAGACAGAACAGGTAGTGAGATGTATCTGGAACTATACTAGATATAATATATACGCGTATCTCCCATCGGTCTATCCTGTCCAACGAGATTAAGTCGCTCCATTAACTTGATACAGTGTACCTTTCAGGGAAACTGATATCAGTTTTCCCTATAGCACTATCTAATTGACAATCTTTCTGAGTCCATCTGGACTGCCTTCCTGCTTTGATCCAGTTTTAAGCTATTTTCCAGTTTCTGCTAGACACAGCAACTAATTAGACTTTTGGGTTTGCTGCCTCGTAGCAGCAGGTCTATACTGAGCTATTAGACACAATTTTGCTATCCATAGTCAGGGTAGCGTGTGTGACGAACCTGGAATAATTCCTGTTACTATATACACTTGCATTAATCAACTATTTTTCGATCTTGTCTTGAGATAGAGTTACGTTTTAAAACTTGACACAGTGGATCTTTTTAGCTTACTCGATACATATTTACCTGTCAGTGCCATCTACTTGGACTCTCTCCTGCTACCGAGGTCCATTAGGCTTATTTCTCTGTACCTCTACGTAAATATATCTATTAAGGTTTATACTTATGATATATTCTCCCTTTTGACCAGCCGTTTGTTTCAAACAGAGATCTTTTTCTGTACCATCCTTTACCCTAGGCCTAATTAGCCAACGGATACATATATGCAAGGTTTCTCATTATATACCAACTCAAATGTGAAGTATATACTATATTTATATGGGTAACCTTTGTGTGTATATATGTATGTACTCTCTTCCCCCAGATTTTTACACTGTGGTTTTACACTACACAATTTTTGTATGTATATCTGTTTATGTTTTGTGTATCTGGCTTCTAATACAGTTTATTACCATTAAATGTTATCTCAACTTTGGAGGTAATTATAGTACGGTTGGCTCCCTCTATCTTTGGTTGGGAAACTAACCCCATTTGTTCCTCTCTTTTTTTCTAAGAATTTATGCTAACTGGGTTATGCCCTCCATTACCTCCATAACCCATTTTATGGCAACAGTGTAGGTTTATCTAAATCTGCAGACTTATTTTTTTTTGTTTCTCTTACCCTCATCATTTACTACTGATTTAGTGCAGCACATGTAGCTATGTGTTAGAAGGCATACACTGCTATTTTCCATTTATTCACTGCTTTACAGGTATCAAAGTTCACAATGTAAGGCAGCCTGTTTAATGCTAGTCTCAAAGGGGTGGAGTTTATTTTTTTTATTACAAATACCACCTAAGAATTTTATATAAAAAGATTTCTATAATCAACTACATTTGATCTTAGTGCATATGATCTTATGTTCTCATCTATTCATGTGTCACACATGCACTATTATTTACTTGAGAAAAAAAAAAAAAAGAGAGGCTGTTTTTCCTTGGAGCCTATTTTACTTGATTGCATTAATTTTCAGGTGCCAATAGCTCCTAATGCTATTTTATGTTGTGTACTAATCAAAAGCCTCAATAAAATCAAGAATTCAAAAAAAAAAAAAAAAAGATTTCTATAAATAAATACTTACAGGTCTCAAGCGTGTGGCAGAAAAATCGGGTGAATTGTGCAAACTTCCAGAACCATTCTGTCTAGGGTCTGAAAGAAGAAATGTATCTTTTGTTCTTAAAAAGCTCAAGAACAGCAGGATCATCACATGTTAAATTATATTCGAATAGAACTTGTAAGTATATAAATTATTTAACTGACAGTGTAATCATTTATTCAGTCATATTATAAAAGATTATTAAGGAATATAATATGTGCTGCAGTTGCTACATTACTAAAAGTTGTTTGAATATATTGGAACAAAAGCAAGCAAACATACATACCCGTTTCTGTCAAAGCAGTTGCTCCATGAAGTTGGGTTCTCTGGTTGGAAAATGGTGAAAGTGTGGGAGGTAAGAATGGAGGTGGAGCTGGAGAAGGTAGATCCTGTTTAGATAGAAAGTCTGAAAATGACTAACAATCATTATATTCTGAGATGTGCTTAAATATTAACCTTTTCATCACTGAGCACCTTTTGATTAAAATATATTGGCATAACAATTATTTAAAGCAAAGGTTGCATTGATAGCATATAGGCATATGATGACACAGTAATGTAGCGTGTAGCTTCTTTTGCAGATAAACAAATTTAATTCAGTCAGTAGAAAAAAATAAATTTCTTACTGTGTGCATGAGTAAAATCTCTAAATAAAAATACTTTGCCTATAGATATTTGTAAGGATCCTAATGCCATTACTAGCAGTGCAGCTTACTGATACATGGCAATGGAATATAAAAATGTGTGCATTTGAGCATAATGCCTACATACAGTCAATACAATTAAATTACATATTTCTAACATAAAAGGTATTTAAAACTGCTATAAGCGCATTTAGCATCCTCTGGAATGCTAATGTAATGCTAACAGTGAAATTGAGTCCATTCACTCCTAAATCCCATTCTGATTGTAAGAATGATATGACCCATTAAAACTTCCTTTACGGTTAGAAGCGCCGGGTGAGCATATATTTTCAGCACACTTGAGGGATTAAATCAGTAACCAGTGGCTTCTGGCAGAGAAATGTGTTCCTCTACAGATTGGTAGTCATTCCTAGTGCATAAATGAAGGTGTATGAGTCTCTATGGACTAAATTATATTTTGCAAAATACATGAGCATAACAATGTTTATATTCAATTCTGGTAGTGAAGTGCTTCATATTTGTATTTCAAATTGATATAAAAATGAAGATTGTCAGATAAACTAGTAATAGAACCCACAATATTGTGTAAATAAAGATGAAAAAGAATTACAGTGCCTTTAAGGCCTCTCAATGACTACTTTTACTTTCCACCTTCACTGGCACCATGTATGTATCATTGGCAGATCCATGGGGGAACGAGGGGCAACAGGGCAATTTCTCTCCCCCTGCCCTGAGAAACTAGCCCTGCTGTGTGCCTTCACGGACTGGAGGGGAGATCAGAGATCATCCCTCCGGCCCACAGGCACATTGCGGACAGCCTGCAGGGGAGGGAGAGAGGACCCAGGGGAGCTCAGCCTACAGCTCCGTCAGGTCTCTTCTCGCGAGGTTGGAGCGTTGCAGCGGTTACCATGGCAATGCTCTGACTCTCGCGAGAGTGAACTCTAGCCGCAGGATCTGCAGGCTAGAGTTCACTCCCCCCTGACCACCAGGGATTCACCATCGGACCACCAGGGATTAAGAAATGTCCCTCATCCCTGAACAAAGGTAAGAAGGGAGGGAGGATATAAAATGTAATCATTTTTTAATAAAAAAATTTTAATTTGCTCCCACCTGCCCCCAAAACACAAGACCACACTCCTCACTGCACCCCACACACACACACACTGACCCCTCAACACACACACACACACACTGCACCCCTCACTCACACACTGCCCCCCCCCACTATTAAGTAGGTTCACAAGCCGACCGCCCTCTTCCAATATGGCGGTTTGACTACTACCTGCCGACATCACTTGTGAAGTCAGCAACTCAATATAGCACACTAGGGTACAGAATAGTTTGTCTGCTCTCTTCCAATATGGCGGCTAACTGTTCTTTCCCCTGCTGACGTCACTTCCTATGAGACATTTGGCAACATGACGACTTATAATGGGAGCCTATGGGGATCGCATGATATGTCACTTCCTGTGCGACATAGTCCCGCCCACCCGAAAGTGACTTAACCACACAGCTGATTGCAACTACATTAATAGAAGACCATATAAAAACAGAACTTTTGAAGCTGGACATTCTTCACCTTTGAGAAAGCTATGGGGAAACGCATCAAGTGAGATTTCTGGACTTTCAATTCCACTGTGGAATGGTATACATTTATAGTTTATTATGTTAGTACCCATTTTTTAAATCACTTTTATTATTAATAAAGTTTTTTTTTGTTTGTTTTTTAAGTAAGTATCCAGCACTTTGGATTTCGTTTTTTTTCCCTCATCTGGCTCCCTGGATATCCATCAAATCCATAGGTAGAGATCATTCCACCCAAGTGCTCCTTACCAGAGCGGGTTCATGCTCTTGAAATATTAAGTAGAATACTTACCTGTATAATAAGTTCATTTTATAATTGGACTACACCATTGGTTTTTCTATCTGTGTTCCCTCCACATATATTACTGACTGCTGCTCCAGATATCTGACATCAATCTTTGGACGGGGATTGTTCCGTCCTGGCATGCAGTATTAGAGCTATTTGAAGCTCTGGAAAATGAGTGTTCTATTGGCACTGTCTTTATAGCTACTGCATTTCTCACAGTATTATACTATTGTACATTTCTCCTCCTCCGTTGATTGTATGTATAAGCCTTTTTAATTACCAAGCACGGCTCAACATTTGTTTGTATTTATCTGCTTGTTATTCACAAGGTGTGGGAACTCCTTGTAGGTGGACTGCTATTTGTGATAAGAGAACACTGTACACATTTTTTTTTGTACTTCCTGTACCCTACTACAGGCCCCAACACCTACCCCGACAGACCCCAGGTAAGTTGTCAAACTGTTCTTAAACGGTTTGACTACTTACTCTGGGAGGGTGCCATGACTGAGCTGTACTGGTTATTGTGCCTAGATTGTTTCTATAAATAACCATGTGCCCCTCCCGAGATTGGGTTTTGGATCTATCCCTAGTATGTATGTAGGAAGTGAAGGAAAGGTTACTAAAATTTTGTAGGGAGGGAGTAGAAACAGGATATAGCTACAGGTTATGGTTTAAATGCCATTATAATGGGGGAAGGGCCTGCTACACACAAAATGATTACTGGAGTCATGCTGCTATTACATTTGCTAGAAATGCAAAATTCAGGGACAAATTGTGATACTGGGATTACTAGAATGAAGTATCTATATTTTTTACATGAGCAACATGCATGGTTAACAAGCATTAAAATCTGGACAGAAAGGGCACAATTCTGAATATCAACAGAGAATGTAGAGCTGAGAAAAGACCTAGGGGTGGGGGGGGGGAGTGATAAGAGGAAGGGGGAGAAATTGGTACTAATGAAATAAGGTAAGATGACCAGGGTGACATCTGAGATGAAGATATGCATGGTAGATGTATATGATGCATCATGGTAGAAATATGGAGTGAAATTAAGGGAGGATTTAAAATTGAGTGGGGAAAGATACAAATGGGATGAAATCTGAAGTGAAGGAAGAGAAGATTTAGAATTGAAATGATGAAAGAGACCATTAATAGAAATAAATAGATGTGAAAATAGGATAGGATATCAATGCAATATCACACTTTAGCAAATGTATTTCCTTATTCAAAAGCCAAGTTGACAAAGAGACAAAACATTTCAGCATATTCTCCTGTGAGAAAGGTCAACTAGTACAATCCATATTTACAAAATTACATAAAATTTAAACAAAAAACTGTTAAATGAAAAATTATTTACATTTATTAATTTTTTAGATTTTGTTCTGCTATCATTTTTGCTTTAGATCAATATGGAACCTATCAATTTGAATTATAATAAATTACACTTAGGATTATCTAATTTCCCCACTTTAGCATTGATCCTGCAGGATAGCTATTGTTTAAAGCGCTCCTGTCGTTTAATATATATGAAAGAATGAAAATATCTAAAATGATGAGGTGTTTGGAATTAAGTGATAAAAAATCCTAGCAAACATTACAAAATGGCAGATAATATTCTGCCATAATAGCGGATATGCATTCAAAGAAAGGAGAGTCATCATGAAAAAGAGAATATTACAGGAGATGCAAAAGATTATGAATAACGCTAGTATAAAAAAGCAACTACATAAATAAAATGAAAGCTATACCTGATTTGCCTCTGAGCCCTGTTCTGATAGTTCTTCCACAACCAATGATGGAAAGACTCCAACTTGACCATTGAATTCTCCCTTCCAGAATCCATCATCTACACCACCCTCTTCTTTACGAATAATTTGGATAATGGCCCCCTCTGGAAATGTAAGTTCTTCTGCACTCTGACCTTCATAGTCATAAAGGGCTCTGGCAAGGCACACTGGGAGATGTGGAAAACATCATAGTCAGAAAGATCATTCACATAATCCATTATAAAATGTAGCAAATTTAGTAAAATGTTTTACAAAACAGAGCAGGGGGGTGCAAAAATCCAAATCTCCTGCCTTTGGCTCTGGCCTGCCTCTGGCTGAGGACTCAGATTTTTAAACTCTCCTCACTCTCCCTGCAGCCAGTGGAGTCGGCTGGCCTCTCCTGATGATGTCAAGAGGAGGGGGTGTCACTTCCACTGCTCTTCTCCCAGACCACTGGGGAGTCTGAGAGAAGAGCAGAGGAAGTCACGTCCCCTCCTCTTGACATCATCAGGAGGGGCCAGCCAACTTCAATGACTGCAGACTCCAGATCCTGTCCCACCACTCACTGGCCCAAGGTAAGCCTCAGGAAAGGGGGAAATACACTTTAGTTTTTTTTATCCCCCTACTCAGCCCCTGTCACCCTTCTCCAGACCCCCTTCCGCAGCCCAAGTCCCCTCCTCCCCAGCCCCTGCCCCCCTTCCTTGCCAAAGGTAAGCCCCAGGAAAGGGGGAAATACACTGTAGTTTTTTTTTTATCCCCCTACTCAACCCCTGTCCCACTTCTCCAGCCCCACTCCCCCCTCTTCATCCCCTGTCCCCCCCCACCGAGCCAGACACCCTTCCTCAGCCCCATGGCCCTGTGCACCATAGCTCCCTTACCCTCACTACAGCCCCTCTCCCCCAATTGCACCCATATCACCCATACCACAGCCCTTTTTCCAAATTGTAGCCATCAACCTACTTCAGCCCCTCTCCCCCCACTACATTTACAAACCCTCCAATTACAGCCCCTGTCCACCTACTACATCCCCTAACTTTTCAATTACAGCCACTACAACCCACTACCAGTGCCAATCCCGAGACTTGGCTCTGGATTTGCCCCTTCTCTGTATGAATGTATCTGTATGACTATAAGCCTGTGTATGTATGTCTTTGTATCTCTGTGTCTGTATGAAAGTGTCTGAATCTCTCTGTGTGTGTCTGTATGTATGAAATTGTACATGTATGTGTATATTGTATGGCTGAATGCCATTGTGTGCCTGCATATCTCTGTGACTGAGTGCCTGTATAGTTGTGTGCTGCTATATATCGCCTATAAAAAGACAAAATGTGCTTAGGGGAGAGAGTCATAGAAAGGTAGTGGGGGCACTGGCGGATCCAGGGGGGGGGCAACGGGGCAATTGCCCACCCCCCCGAGAAATCCGCCGGTCTCCCTCTCCCCTGCCAGCACATGCAGGTGCCAGCCCTGCAATGTGCCTGCGGACCGGAGCCTGCGGCTCCTCCGGGTCCTCCTCTCGTGAGATTTGGAGCGTTCCAAATCTCACGAGAGTGAACTCTAGCCCGGGAGCGCGGGCTAGAGTTCACTGTAACCACTGGGATGAAAATATGTCCCCCCTTCTCCCCAGTAAAGGTAAGAAGGGAGGGGGGACATAGGATATTTGTTTTTTTAATTAAATAAAGATATATATTATAAAAAAGCCCCCCCCCCTTAAAACACACACACACACAGCCCCCATACTGCCCCCCATGCACATGCTGCCCCCATACACACACATACTGCCCCCATACACACATACTGCCCCCCATACACACATACTGCCCCCCATGCTGCTGCCCCCATACACACATACTGCCCCCATGCTGCCCCCCATACACACACATACACATACTGCCCCCATGCTGCCCCCCCATACACACATACTGCCCCCCATGGTGCCCCCCCATACACACATACTGCCCCCCCATACACATACTGCCCTCATACACACATACTGCCCCGCATACACACACACTGCCCCCATACACTGCCGCCCCATACACACACATTGCCCACATTCACACACACACTGCAACTGTTACACACACATACTGTCCCACACATACACTGCATCCCTGACATACACTGCCCCCCCTACTCACACACTACAACCTTCACACACACACACTGCTCACACACTGTCCCCCTCACACACACACTGCACCCCTTACACATTGCACCACTCACACACACCACTGCTCCTATGCCCTACTACCGCCCCATTTCCCAGCAGACCTCAGGTAAGTTGTCAAACTGTTCTTAAACGGTTTGACTACTTACTCTAGGAGGGGGTCCCGGCACTATTGACACCATAACCACTACATTGAGCTGTAGTAGTTATTGTGTCTGGATTATTTCTTTAAATAATCTACAAGTGCCCCTCCCGAGATCAGGCTCTGGATCCGCCACTGAGTGGGGGTGGAGAAAGACACAAAAATAATGGGAAGGTGGAACACACAGAGGGGCTGGGGAAAGAAAGACATAAGAGGGTGTAAGACATAGTAAAGGGGGGATAAAATACAATAAAGAGGGTATGAAAATCAAAAGGGGAGTTACAAGACACACATGGGAAGATGCATTTTATTTTTATTTTTTTTATGGTGGGGGTAGCAAAATGCATCTTTGCCTGTGTAGACAAAAATCCTTGCACTGGCCCTGTCTGGATGTGCAGTGTTTCAAACAGAAATGCTGAACATTCAGACTCCTACCACCATGACCAATTCAAATCACTAAATTGGTAATTGTGGTTTTAGTAACCTTTTAATTTACTCTATATTAACAGCACCCAGACTTAGCTTTTTGGTGTGCTGGTCCTGCTCATTGTGACTATATATTATGTATTTTCATTACTAGCTAGTGATGCTGGTTTTATTAGTAATATAATGAATAACAAAGCGCTAATATATTTCACAGTGTTGTACGATAGGTGGACAAGAAGAAGTATATTCAAGTGATGCATGACCTGCCCAAGCAAGCTTACAATCTAAAGGAAAAGGGGTAAAACACAATAGGTAATGGCAGATACGCATTAATTAAATATAAATATAAGTCTGCATACATTTTATGACATGAAAAAACTATAAAATACAGACACACACCTCCTGGCTCTGTCCAGTCCAACTCTGATATTCCAGCCAGGGATCTTTCAGTATGAAGACCACTGCTCTGATCTGTTTGTGTCCAGTCCGCCATCCTTTGATTAATGGCAGAAAGATTCTGAAACATAATGTACTTCTCTGGGACATAGCCAACTTGCCCGTTCTTATTCCGAGCCTGCAATTCAAGAAAAGAAGGTACACTCTGTTATACCATTAGTCTAATAACGGATAGATACATTTAGTTCCATTAGAGCAAATATTGAACGATTTGAGAGTCTATACCAATTCAAACGGAAATTGACATTTGTACATTTTAAAAAGCATTTCCTTTTTCTTGTAATTTTATCACCTCCTGCATGAGAGATGCATTGTACATTTAGAAACATCACAAATCTTGCAGTCAGTTCTGTGCAAAGCATTTGTTCAGATACAAACACAATAATGAACATATCAGCGACTAGGTTCAGTTTTGAGCTGGCTGTGATTGAAACTACTCAACTCTTTACATCAAATTGTACTTCACAATATACATGAAACTTTTTTTTTTTTTTTTTAAAGAATTCCTAAATGTATATTATGATGTTATTAAAACACAACAAAATAAAAAATGACAAAACAATGTTTCTGCATGCTCCAGAAAGGCTATTTATGAACAACTCACATTACTAAGGAAATTTCCTGTTTTCCTAATCTCAGTTTCTTTTAAACTTAAATCCTCCACTTTGCATTACAAAAAAATAAATAAAAAAATTACGTTAAATGCTTTAATAAACACAGACTTAATGAATGAGCGTTATGTACTTTTCGCAGCTAGATAAAGATGTGACTCTTCTCCAGGGTTAATATTTTCTAATGTATATAAAGGCCCAATCCGAGCATTCAAAACATTGAAATTCCTCACCATTGTACAGCAAGTTCACTGGATGAACAATTCGCACATGCTGTTGCCAGAGCCTCACCTCAATATAACTACTTTCTGTTTCCAGGCATTGTTATTATGTTGCTGTTGACTTGATTGGCTGTGGCATTGAAGGCAGGACTTGGTAGAGGAATGGGGCTCCATAACAAGGTAAAAATGTGAGCGGAAATAAGTCTGCTTTGAGTGTGTGTCAGTGAGTCTACCAGTAAATGTATGTCAGTGTGCACGTGTGTGCTTATCAGTGAGTTAATGTGTATGGGCCACAGTGTATGTGTCTGGGTGGAGTCTATGCATCAGCATGAACTAAAAAGTCACAGTCTTGACTGCAGTTCTCATGATGTTCTGGACATGAAGTTTACCCCATGATTTACCCCGAATACTTGTCCACCTAATAGATTAAGTGGACAAAAAGGGTGTGTAGGAAAGAGGGAAAAATATTCAACACAACAAATCTAAATGCACATAATCATCAATGATGAATTTACTGAATTAAAAAGTAATCTTTCTTAGACCTTTTAAGATTTTATCAGAAATTGTAATTACAAACAATTATGGGAAATCAAACCTATTTCTGACACTCATATTAAACCACTCAAAAAGAGAGAAAAATGTGTTCAGCCAGGAGCGGCTACTATATAAGTACAGACTATCCATCACATTTTATTATTATTTCTTAAAGAGATTATATATTAGGAATATCCCTTTAACACCGGATAGATAATTTCAATAAATATTAATTTTATAAATTGAATGAACTTGGTTTCTCCAATGGCATATGACATTTTTAAAATGTATTTATTGCCCATGTAAATTGGGATTTTCCAAACTAACCTTAACCCATTCTTCGACATCTCCATCTTCAATGATCTCCAATCTCTCTCCTTGAGTGATGGACAACTCATCCGATTGAGATGCCTATAAATTATCCACGCAATTAATTAAAAAGGAACGTTAAAACAATCTGAATAATTACATTTATTACTTAGAAGTGTTAAACTATGAGGTTTATGAGAAATGTATCAAGATATACAAGATCTACATAACATAATTATTGCACTTCAATATATATATTTTCCCTACAATGATATTTTAAACATATACTTGTATTTCATGTCTTAAAATGTTAAAACATTGTATAAAAAGTTCAACATGTAATTATCTAGAATGCACCTACAATATTAGAAATAGAAGATTTTTTTTAAGTTCTGTGAACATTACAAGTAACAGAATTATTAAAACACTGACAGTAGCAAGTTAGACTCACATGTTTCATTCCTCTGTATGCTTTCTTATATATTGTCCTGGTACAAACTTAGCACTGCCCTGCATGTTCGCTCTTTACAAGTAATAGTTAAAAATAACCAACCAACCAAACCAGGGAGGCATTATCTCAACAGTAAATTAGCCCAAAAATGCTTGATTGGCAAATTTTCCCCTTCTATACGGATCTACCTGTAATGTCATGTGCTCATCTAATGCCTTCTCATTAGACCTCATGAAACAATAAGGGAGTTAGGAAAAAAATAAGCCATTGCTTGTATGAAGATAACATAAATGGAGAGCAAGTCCCTTAACCTGTAGTGAAAAAAGGAATCCTCTATCTTGTTATTACATTTTAATACACGGTCCATTAAATACTACCCTCTGACGTACTGTTCTACAATATGTTCAACAGGTGGTCGATTTTGCAATTAAAGTCATTACAGTAGTAGCTTTTTACCTAGCAAGTAGCCTATAACGCAACTAAATTTGTACAAGTGATTGCATATCAACTAAACAAATCCTTCTCATTTTCACCTACCTGATAACTGTATAGCACTTGACAAGGGGATGGGTATGACCGAGAGCCACTCAAACTCAGGTTTGATTCTTCAAAAATCTCACCATTGTCATCACAATCCTCAAAATCAGTAAAATCAAAATCTTCCATCTAAAAGTTAAAAAAGGCATTGTAATTATTTGTGGATATCTATAGGGTCAAAATTAATTTTAAAAAAAATTTAAAAGAAAATTTAAAAAGGGGAGGAACCTATTGAATTAAGTTGGTTAGGTGATTAATGTTCCCAATAATGGGTTTAATTGTGAGTTGTGTTTTGAGAATAGAGAGTAATACATTGGATAAGAAGTGCAATTTTAAGTGCAACTTGGACTTGAGTGCTTATTAAAACTAGACTACTACGTAACTCGAGTACAAAATCTAAACTAAAGAGAAACCTTTGAAGAGTTTATGTTTTAGTTCCAACCATGAATGATGCAGCCAAGAGTATAAAAGATAAGATAACTAATTTTAAGTGAACAGTTAATACGAAAGCTAACTTGCCACAGCTCAAATCTTTTTGAAAATGTAGTCAGTATCTACACGCCAGTAGCAAATATTTGTATCTGCAGTGCTACTTTCAGTAGTAGAAAAAAAAAAGGATTGTAAGTGTTTTTAAACAGATTATATTGAAAATCAAGTTTCAAACCTTTCAGGTTTGTTGGAAAAGGACCAGCATATAATGATACAGGAAAGCTCTTACTGAGGGTGATGTTCCTCCATTAGACATTCTGGCTTCACTCAGGCGCCTCTCCTGTTCTAGTTCTTCATTAGCCTGAATCATGGCGCCAGACAGCCAGGTATCCACATCCACACCAGCTTGACGTAACATCTCCACCCGGGCATCAGCCTTAACCTTACTGACCTGTGTAGAAGGAGGTGAACAGATAGCTTCAATAGTATCACTGCAAACATGGTAGCAAGAATGTACAAAAAACACAGCCCATGCCGTAGAACACATACATTGGAATTTCTGACATAACGGCAATGCGGTGGAGGTGGTATTTTTATTTCTTCTGTTACACACTTTGAGGATGTGGCAGGAACTCATCTGTGTTGAAGCAGGATGGTCTAGAAATCTATCCCACTTTAGATTATACAACGTTTTTATAATGGTTGTTAAAAGTGGGATATTAGGTGTCAGCAGTGGAGGAATATTGTGCCACTTTACCATCAGATATGTAATAAATATATAAATAATTATACATGGCATACATATGTTAGATTATATGTTAACTACTTCAGTATTTGTTTAATGTAATTAGAAATCGTTTTAAAAATAAAGTGGTTTCCTAGGAGGCAGATTTCCCATTAATGAATTTTAAATTACTGTAAATCTACTCTTGCTCCTAAATATCAAAACATCTTGCATGAAAGATCTTGATGCAGTCTATGAGGATAATAGGGTAATTCAAAGAGAACAAAAGAATTATGGAGAACAAAACTAAATAAAAATACACAATTCCAACATTCTACTTCAGTCCTGTTTAAAATGTGATCAGTGGATATTTAAAAATCAGATATTTTCCACTGATAGTATGAACGGTATTAATGCCCTACATTTTCTTGTAAAGTATTTTTGCATTAACAATTACTCTACAGTGTACCCTATGAGATCTGTTTTTCTTTTATGTATTATACCTGCAATCTTCTATCCCAGACTGCTAACATTAATCAACATGCATACACCTGCTTCTTACACCCTTTTGCACACTTTGTTCAATTCAATATTTTAAATTAAGTATTTAGAATGTTGAATGGTTAGAGAGTTGCGCATCATGGGATATAGATCTAGCAGCTACACTTCTGGAGCTACATTGAAAGTCACACAATTGAAGTCAAATCTAAAAACTCCGTAAACAACTGGGAAAGAACCATGGACCATACAAACATATAAGAAATTACTGCACTCAACATAGAATGTGACAGCACATAAGTACCATTTGGCCAATCTAGTCTGCCAATTTTCTAAATACCTTCATTAGTCCCTGGTGTTATCTTAATGCAGCATAATCACGGCCGCATTCAGGTTTTTTGTTTTTTAACCCCACCTCCCGACTCCACTACATCTAATTGCCCCCCCCAGTCATCCCCAAATGCCCCTAAGCCCCCATATTACCTATTTTTTATATCTTTATTTTGTGCCCGGACCTAGGTCCTGGTGCCGCCATCTTTGTGTGGGCAGATGAAGGCCCTGTGGGACACTACATCTACACACACAAGATAGCGCTGTAAAATTCCCACGCATACCAAGTTAAACACTGGGGCATTAGTTATTGTTCAAAATTTGGACGGGAATTTAGTCTATTCATTTATTCGTCAGAAAGACAAATGAATGAATAGATATTTCAGATGAACAAACAAACACCGAATGTCAGTGTTCATGTGTTCATTCAGTTTATTACAAGGAGAGTGCTAGCGGCTCACAGCTCCCTCCTTGTAAAATGGAAAAATAGAAGCGTCAGGGAGCAGTACTCTTAAACCAACCAATCAGAGCGCTCTGAGTCAAATTGCAGGGCATGAGAAAGCTTTATAAGCCTTTCCCCGCACTGCATGGTGCCCTTGCTGGGTGAAGATGGATTCTTTTTTATGCTCTTTTATGTTTGATGGGCTTAATGGATTTTCATTTGGGCTTTTTTGGGGCTGAAAAAAGAAGTTTTAGAAAAAAGAAGACATCAAATGGTAAGTTTTTTTTATATACAGGTATTTAGTTTCATTGTCTCCCCTCACTATTTTTAGGGTGAGTGGGGTAGGTAGGGCTTTATTTTTTTATTTTTTGGGGGTAGGTGGTGGTGACTAGAGGCTTGGGGACCCCTAGTCACCTGGGAGGGGTTGTTTTTCATTTAGCCCCCACCCGCCACTCATGGCTGGGGGCCAGGAGGACACAATAGGTCCCTCCCTTATTGTCATTTAGGGTCCCCACCAGGCGTTAATGGGTGAGGGCCGGAGAGGGAAATAGGTCTCCCCACTCATTGTCTTTTAGGGCACCCACCCACCGCTCTTGGGTGGGGGCCGTGGGAGGACAATATGTTCCCCCTCATTGTCTTTTAGGGCCGCCGCTCATGGGGCATGGGTGGGGGCTCAGGGCTGACACTATGTCCCCCCCTCTAGTTAATAGTTGCCCTGCCATGGAGCTATTTATGAGAAGGTTTTTTCTTCTTTTTACAACCCTCTTTACTAGACATGCCCCTACTCGCGGCATAGGGGCGGATTAATTACAAAATACTAAGTGATCTTTATTTAGTATTAGTAAAGTTGTCTGAAAGACCAATCTTGGTCTTTCAGCCTTTTGGTAGATAGCTCCCTAATACCGTGGGAATTAGGGAGTTATCTACTAAGCAACTACAAGATGCAACCATGGCACGAATAGAATCGGCATTTCATTAAAATGAAATACCGATCTTAAAGTCCTGAATTGCGTCCTAACACGAATGGACAAACTGTTCACATTTGGTTAGGATGAAATTCGGTAGTTTTGTCAGCGTTCTGTCTAAATGGCAGGACGTTCGAGAACAGTGAAAGCAGGCATCGCGAGATCACAGAGGAAAGGGTGAGTATTGTGGGAAAATTTCTCTGACCCACTTGAGCTGGTCAAGTGTAGGAAAAATACATAAGACAAAGTAGTCCCTACTTTTCTTATGTTTTAAAGAAAACTAGAGCAGACACAGATCTGAGCGAGGGAGAGAAGAGGAAGCGATTAGAAAAAGTAAAGTTTGGCATGACAGTGCCGCTTTAAGATCCTTTAACCTTTCCTAGTAAGTTTTAGCTTGCCATCAATTAACCAGTTTAGTAGCCCCTCTCTGAACTCTTTCTCAAGTATCAATATCCTTCTCCAGTACTGTGTACAATACTCTAAGTGAGGTCTCACTAGTGTTCTGTACAATGGCATGAGTATGTCTCTCTTTCTACTGCTAATAACTCTCCCTATACAACCAAGCATTATGGTAGCTTTTCCTGCTGCTCTATCACATTGTCTGACTACCTTTAAGTCATCAGAAATAATTACCCCTAAATCCCTTTCCTCAGATGTTAAGGTTTAAATACTAGCCAATCATCTACACCAGATTGTGTCTCAGATAGTAATAAGAACTAGTATTTATATAGCACCTTTCTCCCAGTGAGACTCAAAGCACTTTTCAGCGCACGCTCTCGGGATTAACTGAATCGGCAACTAAATAATAATATAGATTATCCAATTGATGGTACTCATTTATTGACCTTGGTAGGATGAAGGACTGAGTCAACCCTGCTGGGATTTGAACCTGTGACCTTGTGTTTTGAACAGGCTCTGTAGTCCGGCTCTGTAGTCAGGGAATTTATCAATTGAATTTCCTCACATGAAACTTAGCTTCTCAGTGGTGAAATGTATTAATCCAAGGCACAACAGGCATTTATTTCTAATTTCAAAGGTAGTGTTGTACTCGGGGAAGTAGTCTGCTACCATGCCTGGAGCACCATGAAAGGGATTCACAGTCACTTAGAAGTACAGTGGGACCTCAGTTTACAAATTTAATGCGTTCTCCGGGACGTTTCTTATTGCTTAACATTTGTAAACCGAAACGTGGTTTCCCATAGGAATGCATTGAAAACCCAATTAATCCGTTCTGGAGGTCAGAAAAAAGTCAAAATGAGCTGGCATGGAAACAAACCCACAATGCAGAACACACAATAAAAGGAATGCAAACGATGAAGCTCAGCTCCCTACCTTTCCACAGCTTGAGAAATGCACCAAAAAGTCCAAAAACAACTGCAAACAATTTCCAGAATGGCTCCAAAACTCGATGCAAAAGCTGCTCCAACACCTCCACACTCTATGCCATGTGCTACCCACAGGCTCCAGCATGCAGGGGGTGGTGCTATAAACATCCCAGGTGCAATACATCCTGGGGAAACCTGCTTTGTATTGCAAAAAAAATTTGTAAACCGAGGCATTATTTTCAATGGATTTTCATTTGTAAACCGAAAATTATGTTAACCGAGGCGTTTGTAAACCTGAAGTCCCACTGTATTTAAAATCAAATTCCAAAGGCTTCACAGAGTAGTCCAAATAGGAAGTTTTATTCAGGATCAGGAAAAAAAAAATTATATGTATAATTTTGTACTCCTGATTTTGACTAAAACTCCTTTATATTCACGTTATTTTGTGAAGGCTTTGGAATTAAATTTTGAAGGCATTTATTTCGGTTACATTTGATGGGACTTAAGAGCAGAAGCCCTAACCCATGGTTTTCAATTTTTTTTTCTCCATTCACTTAAATTTTTTATATCTTACAAGAATAGAAAAAAACACTTTGTGAACATTGATATACACTTACATGTACATATTACTAATTAAGAGCAGTGTGCAATTAATTATAAAATGAAACAAATCTACAGATTGAACTGCAATATGTACTACAAGCAAACACATCAGGTAAAAATGTATCTTCAACAAGATAATGAAGATATATGAAGATCCTAAGAAGCACTTAAAATAGGTATAATAAAGTACAAAAACAACAAAACCACCGAAATATAATGCAATAAAATATGAGATGCATGGAGGTTAAGTATTCATTGGTTAATGGACAAGAAACTTGGGACTGAGATAGGACAGTCAAAAGTGTTGGTAACATTTGTTTTCCACTTTGCCCAACAATGTGTGTATGTTGTGGTTAACCCCTTAATGACGGATGACGGACTGGGTCAGTCATGTTGGGGAAGCACTTAATGCCGGATGATGGACCCGGTCTGGCATGCGCTAAAATTAACCCCAGATCGCTGCGGTGCTGGCGATCGTGGGGTTAACGCTGTTGCTGGGTGCCTCCGATTCAGCGGTAGACCAGCAACATCAAATTGCGATGACCAAAGCCCACGTGATCGCTGAGACAGCCAGTCACAGCGGTCACAATGCTGCTGGGATATCAGATCCGCCTCCCTCCACCTCTTGTGGGTTTTTGAAGTGGAGAGAGACGGATCGTTGTTACATTGTGTCCCTGAAGAGAATAAATTGTCTGAATTGGTTCCAAATCCCCTTTACCCTGTTCTTTGAAAAAAAAAAACAATAACCCTTTCCCTGCTGTTTGATCACTGCCAGCAGTGGTCAAAATACAGATCACAGTACTTAACTGTGATCGATTTTTTTTTTACCCTCAGGGGTTAAATTTTAAGATTTTATTAATTTTTGATTTAGTTTGTTGGGGTTTGTGGACTTTAGTGGGAAATGTAGTAATAAGCTAGTTAGGAATGAAAAGAAAAAAAAAATAGTTAAAAAAATGAAAGTTTAGTTATTTAGTTAACCCCTTAATGACGAGTGACGGACGATGTCCGTTGGGGAAACCCTTAACGACAAGTGACGGACCTTGTCCGTCACGCGGTAAAATTAACCCCAGATCGCCGTGATCGCGGGGTTAATGGTGCTCTGGTCTGCCTCTGTATTAGAGGCAGACCGGGAGCACCCGATCTCGTTATCCAGCACATGTGCTCGCTCTGACAGAACTTCCTGGTTCTGTGTGAAGTGCAGGGAGCCGGAACAGTGATGATCCTGCCCCACAGTGCCCCTACAGTGATCATTTGGCAGGGATTACATTTTACTATGATCTGATTTTTTTTTTTTTTAACCCTCAGGGGTTAAATTTATTTTATTAATTAATTTAAGTATTTTAAAATTATAAATTTAGCTAGCTGGGGTGGGTGGAAGTTAGTGGGGAATTGGGGGATTTGGTGTTAGGCTAACTAGGGGTTAACGTTAAAAAAAGTTTTAAAATAAGCTTTAAAAAGTTAAAAATTAAGTTAAAAAAGTTTTAATAACGTTTAAGTAAAAAATAAAAAAAACACCCCCCTTTAGCCAGTCCAAATAAAAATTAACCCCTTCCCTGCCAGTATTATACTGTGATCTAATTTTTTTTTAACCCCTGACAATTAACTTTTATTTATTTTTTAACCCTCAGGGGTTCAATTTATTTAATTAACTAATTTAAATATTTTATAATTATATATTTTGCCAGCTGGGGTGGGTGGGAGTTATGGGAAAATGGGGAATTTACTGTTAGTGCTGCTTACTGCTAGTTAGGGGTTAACGGTAAAAAAAAAGCTTAGAAAAATGATAAATCTTTAAAAAAAGTTTTAAGAAAGTTTAGAAAAATTTATAAACAAAACAAAAGTTTAAAAACTAGTTTTAAAAAGTAAAAAAAGACATAACCAACCATTCAATAACCAACCATCTAAACTACTCCAAATTGGAACATGGACACAGCATAAAACTTCAAAGTTAGAAAAAAACTGAATGGCTGCGTCTCAAATGTGCCCCTTCAACATCCACATATACCTGGCAAAGGTACATACAGGGGTATTGCTGTACTCAGACCACATAGCTCAGCAACATATGTAGTATTATACAGTCATAGCACACATAAGGTTTGCAAAATATACTGTGCAAACTCACTTTGTGTGTCAAAAAGGCAGAAAAAACGCTTATTACGACTACACTTGGTACAAGCTAGCGGAAAAATGATCCCACGCTAAGGTTCAAAATATGCCTTTTGAAATACCCTGGGATGTCTTCTTTAAGAAATGGTATGGCTTTATGGGGTATTTGGATTATATAGCCTGGTAAAATACTCTAAAATGGGACATGGGTACAGCGTAAAAATTTAAAGTTTGAAAAAAACTGGAATGGCTGTGTCCCAAATGTGCCCCTTCCATGTCCACATATACCTCTGCATACACTAACACAACACACACTCTACATACACTAACAACACACACTCTACATACACTAACAACACACACTCTACATACACTAACAACACACACTCTACATACATTAACAACACACACTCTACATACATTAACAACACACACTATACATACACTAACACAACACACACTGCATCCGCTACACTAACACACACTCACTGCATCCCCTACACTAACACACACACACACTGCATCCTCTACACTAACACACACACACACTGCATCCTCTACACTAACACACACACACTGCATCCGCTACACTAACACACACACACTGCATCCGCTACACTAACACACACACACTGCATCCGCTACACTAACACACACACTCTGCATCCGCTACACTAACACACACACTCTGCATCCTCTACACTAACACACACACACTGCATCCTCTACACTAACACACACACACTGCATCCTCTACACTAACACACACACACTGCATCCTCTACACTAACACACACACTGCACCCGCTACACTAACACACACACTGCACCCGCTACACTAACACACACACACTGCACCCGCTACACTAACACAACACACACACTGCATACACTAACACAACACACACTGCATACACTAACACACACTGCATACACTAACACAACACACACACTGCATACACTAACACAACACACAGCATACACTAACACAACACACACACTGCATACACTAACAGCGCACACACAGCACACTATATATATATATATATATATATATTTTTTTTTTAATATACACTTACCCCTATAAAGGCATCAGAATGTATAAAAACTGTGCGGAATATAGGTGAAAAAAGGGAATAGATGGTGCAATATGTCTAATAAATATGGGTTAGTGAGAGAATTAATAGAAAAACTCACATGGATAAGAGCCAAAAGCAGGACTGGCTCAAATCACAATAGCTTGAGTGTATTCTTCTTAACGGAGCTCAAACAAAGCAGAAAGAGAGGAAGCCACAGCTCCTAGTATAATACATCCCAATAGCAGACTGTAAAAAATTTTTTTTAAAAAAATGAAATGTAAATAAAGGAATTGCTCACCTTTACCAGAGCCAAAGGAAGACTAGCTCTGAGTATATAAGCTGGTTTGCCAACTAAAGGCTAAAGGGGGCAATCCTTCTTTTAGGAGGTAGATGCTATGTGCAGCCAGAAGGACTTGAAGTATCCAACACAGATCAATTTGTTACACAGCTAAGAAAAAAACAACCAACCAACCAAAATAGAATAAAATACATAAATGAATGTCCATAGGCTTGCTTGTAGTGTCTGAGACGCGTTTCGTCCAACACTTGGGTTTTCTCAATCGGTAATCGGGTAGTATTTCTGGCCTAGTGGAGCAAGTCCTTTAGTGCAATAGCACAAAATGGCTTAAATCATTAAATGAAAGGGCATTTAGGTACCTTTATATTAAATATTTATTGTGACTGCTCCCCTTTATCACACTGCACGGAAAGCCATGCTTTCCCCATTTGTTGAACTTGTTACTTCTAGCTACACACTGAATTCTAGAATGAAAGATAACAAAGACATTAGTAAGCAAGTACGGAATCTAGGATGCCCCAAAATAAAACTTTATTTTAGCACCTTGCAACTTTGATATTTTGGGGAAATTTTAAGATAATAAAGTAGACAAAGTAATGTCCCTGCTGTTTTTTCTGTACAATTAAGAAGAGATATAGGTGCAAACTAACTCTGATATTTGCAGCAGCTGCCATCAAGAAATTGCCAGCTACCCAGCTAGGTTGAGTTAAGCTGGTTGAGTGAAAAATTTATTAAAAACGTGGCATTCATTTCTGAGCTGAAAGGACAGTTATTATAGACATGTTGTAGATGGTTTTCCAGTTTGTTCTTACACTTGTGATGGCAGATGCAAGGAAAACACAGAGTGGATAGTATGCTTTCCTAAGCATTAAGAAAAGACATAAAAGGAATGAATAACTTTGGGAAGCAGAAGACTAGCACTCAAGGGGGATAAGCCGTCCTGCGGACCCCTTCGGCCGGGTGCCTTGTTATACAAAAAGGAAACTAAAAAAAATTTATTTTACTTTATAATCACATACATGATTATTTGCTAAAATAAGCATTAAAAGTGAATTTCTTGTGACGAAGTGCCCTTCGCCACTTGGTCCTGGAGAGGCCTGCTTGCCAGCCTCCTCCCCTGTGACTATGACTCTTTGATGTATTTGGCTTTAAAGCCCCTATTCTACCTTCAGACAGACTATTTATGTAGGTTGCTTTATATCTCTTATGTTTTAGTCACCCTGTACCCATTATAGGTGCAGGGTGTGTGTAATATAATTTTTTATAGTGTGTGTGTGTGTGTGTACTGTGAAATGTATTGCCTGCTCTCCTGTACTGCTGAGGTTTGCTACCAACTAGGTGGATTTGGCTATGGAGCTTGTCTAGTGCCTGCTGTTGGTAGCAACAGCAATATGCACTACCTGAATAGCAAGACTGGTTCATTTGCATATTTGGGTAGATTTGCATATTGCTAATTCTGCAGGCACGGGAGATATTTTCTGTTAAATATTGTCTCCCCCACCCCTTTAAAAATATGCCATTGTGTTATAATAAATCACTGTATGTTGCCTGCTATGATTTGGCTGTTTGTAATTTTATTGAGTTTTCACAGCATTGTTAAAGTAATGAGACTATGGGCTAGTCCCAAGTAAAATAAAGGTTTAGACAGTTCTTCTTGATCCCTCTAAACGTAGCCTTGTCTTGTTATTGGAGGGAGCTGTTATAATCACACTGGGGATTGTTATGCTCTGCATACTCCCCTGAGCTTGAATCACTTAGCTCTTTTAAGAGCTTGTTCCTGACACACTCTCCATGGAGGAGAGGTCTTCCTCACACAGTCCTGGATGCTGGAGGTTCATACAGGGTGGAAGGAAGAGAACTTTCCCACACGGTCCTGGAGGATAGAAGCTGATCCAGGGTGGACAGAAGACGGCAAGGCTACGGTGGTTGTGGAGTCTGCGGTGGTTTTAGTACTCGGCGCAAGCTAGGAAGCGTCCATCAACGGTTACATTTCTAAATTAAGTTTAGAATAGTTGAACTGGAAGCATAGCTTTCTAGGTAGGTTAGTTTGATCTTAAATCTTAAAGTCACTCTGAAATTACATTGGATTATTACTAAGAATAACCCTGATAGCCATACAATCAGAGTCTTTCTTTACTACAATATTGTGTAAAATTAAGGACACTTCATACTTCAAAATGAATTAATAGCTCAATACAGACGTGAATGGAAAAGATGGGTACAAGATAAAGGCTAGTCATTTCATATTTATTTTATTGTTGTGTAGTAGAAATGGCACCCTCTGCTGGAAATATTAAATAACTACAGGAAAAAGTCAGTTCTGCATAGTTCTTTTTATTATTATTGGCACTTAGATTGCACCAACTTATTACACAGTGCTTTACATTATAAAGGGGGGCATTTAACAATAAAATTAGACAATTAGAAAAACCTGAATAATAGGTTGACGAGGAGCCTGCTTATAATAAAATATATAACCGGTTATAAATAAAATGTAATAAAAAATTAAATTACAGGTCCCCTTGTTTTTCAGTCACAATTTCAAACTACAAACTTGACAAAGCAGTTTGTCAAGGAGTAAGGATCTCTTTGTCACTAACAGACTGCAGCCACTTTCACTTTATCCACGTAAATAGTGATTCGGGTTAGCAGGTGAACAGTCTGAACAATGGGGAATAGCCCAACCACTCGAACCATTTTGACAAAAAAACAAATAAAACACAGTTGTATTTGTTATGGTGCTTAAAGTGTTGTCACAAAAAAAAATTGTGGTCTGTGAAAAATCCCAAACCAACTTTAAGGCATATTACCTAACCTATGCATCAACCACAAAGCTTTCCCTTGTGCCACCACACTAAGTCTGTTCACAAATGTTTGACACCTGACTCTGGTGGGCACCTGTGCTCTCTTCAAGTCTGCACTGATGAGCTAAAGCATTTTGCTCTCCAGGAGGCATAACCACCTAGCAAATCTAGTGGGTATGCAGTAGCCTCCCAGAGATATTTGCCAGAGCTGAAAAAAATGCTTGTACTGTGCTCGTGCGCAGCCTTTTAGCCAGTGGTGTATCCTGGTTTTGTGCTGCCCTAGGCCCCCACCCCCGCGCGTGACCACCACCCATCCCTTCCCCTGCCCCGCCTTCTAAATACACACACACACATTCACTGACAGATACGCATACACTAGCTAACAGACACACACTCACTAACACACTCACAGGCAAACACACACACTTACTCACTAGCAGACACACTAACACACACACTCACAGGCAAACACACTAACAGTCAGACACACACACACTCCCTAACATACACACACACACACACACTCACATGAACACATTTTTTTAAACCACCCTTTGGGAATGCTGGGGGGTTCTCTTTCTCCCTGGGGGTCCAGTGGCTGCTGGGCGGGCGGCTGGCGAGGGAGCACTTTCCCCTGAGCTGTCTGCTCAACTCCCTCGCAGGCCTCATCATATTCCGGCTCCCAGCCTCACTCTGCGGGCGGCTCGTGAGGGAGCTGAGCAGACAGCTCAGGGGAAGTGCTCCCTCGCCCCCGACTGCCCAGCATGTCAGTTAGCTACAAGGCATTTGCCCTGGGCATTTGGGGGCAGCTTCCCCCCGCCCTGGAAAATGCCGCCCAAGGCAAATGCCTTGTTTGCCTCACGGCTAAAACGTCCCTGATTTTAGCCAGTCCAGTGCCGAGTGTTGGAGTCATGATTAACAAAGATTTTTAAAATGGCAAAGTTGATGGATGACTCCATATCCGTGTCTGCCACAGATATAGCCCAATTAATGTCAGAAGGCACCATAGGAGAACCTTGCATGGACCCATTTTCTTCTTAGGAGGATATGGTTCTAATTCCAAATAAAGGGTGGGACAAGGAAATAAGTCAGATTTTTTTTCTTATCGGAGAATCAGTACAGATGGCTAGAGTACGTTTCCTGGGAAAGACTCTCCAGTCTAAATTATTTCACTCCAGGTGGGTGATGGAACACAAGTCTGAGATTAGAGATTTTGCCAAAATAGCCTATAGAGACCCTTATTTAAGGAGTATGATCTTCCCCTCAGAAACAACATCAGTTTCCCAGACATCCAGGCTTTAATCCTGTTTGGTTATCCATCACAAGGAGCAGTGTATCTATGGATCCCACAGACCAAACTTTTTGTAAGATACAGTTTAAAATTTGCTGATAAATATGGACCCACTATTATTGATGCTAGATAAAGCAGAAAGAGAAGGCACTGTTCAAAAATCCTCTGCTTCATCTTTGCTGGCGTTGTAGTTGGCTTTATTAAAAGCTTTCAGCAGGGCTGTGCTAATTATTGGCCAATCGTCTAATGATATGTCAAACATTCGCAGAACCTGCTGGCTTCATGCAGCGGGAATTTCTTTGGTGGCAGAGGAGCTCATACTACAGGTGGTCAGTCTGCCAAGAGAAGACCCATATATTCAAGTGCGCCTTGTCACCCACCACTGAATTGGAATTTCTACAGACATGGGTTTTATACATTTTTCAATAGGGTCTACAAATCCCCCTTTTAAAAATTCCAAGTCTAGAGGTTTGCAACCATCAGACAGGTGAACCCAGTGCTAGATGACTCCTTTTCTCTAGCATTAAGTCAAGGTAAGATAGGGTGGCAGTCATGTCAATTTCAGCATGGTTCAATCCTCTGTTCCCCATCCCAAAATCAGATGGTTTTTGGAGACTGGTTCTAAATGTGCAGTCTCTAAATGCTTTCATCAAGATAAAAAAAAAAAATGCTCAGGAGGGAAGGTTTGTCAGATCTTTCAGGATTAGTACTGAAAAAAAAAATTCTGCTTAAAGTTAGACCTAAAGGTTGTCTTTGATTCAGTTCTTCTAGCAAATAAACACATGGTTTCCATGGAAAGGAAAGGTTTGGCAGTGAACTGTTTTGGTGTTTGGGCTATCCAATGCACCATACACATTCTCCAAAATAAAAATAGCATATGTCAGACTAAGAGGCTACATGTGTCGGTACTATCTAGATGAGATTTTGCTGATTAATCGAGACGTGGAAGTTCTTGCTTGTCAGAGAGACTCTCTCACTTCCCTTTTACAAGACAGGATTTGTAGTGAGTTTACAGAAATCAGTCCTAGTTCCCACAGGGGTTTTGCACTGAACACCATGTCACTAGGAATCCTTCAGGACAAATGGGACACATTATTTGTACACCTGTACTCATCTCTCAGAGATCTGGCAAAGATCATCAAGAAGTTAATAACTCACTAGGCTAAGACAATTCCACTTTACTTTGCAGACAAAGTCAGCTGTTATAAGGAAGAGATTAAGACAGGGGGGCTAATGGGAATCAAAATCTTTCTCCCCAAGGTCAGAGAATAGTTGAAGACTATTCTAGGGTTAAATATTCTTTGTCCGCTGTTAGAGCAGCCTTTTGCGGTAACGGATGCCAGATGCCTCAAATCACTGTTGGAGTGCATTTACAGGTCAGATTGAGAGAAGAGGAATTTGGTCAGACCAAGAGAGACTCCTTCATATAAATATTTTGCATTTAAGAGCAATTAAGTTAGCACTACAGTGCCCAGTTTCCCTAAACTTGTTGCAGGGATCACTGCACAAAACCATTCACTCTTTGCACAAAAAACACATTTTATTTGTACAGTGGAATGAAAGGAAATGGTAGGGTAGTTAGCATCCCATTGTTTAGTACCTGATGCTAACTGCCATTTAGGATAGTTAACATCATATATTATTCTCATTGTTTGTGTATCAAACTCGTGATCTATGTCCCGTCTAGGCCCTTACGATCTGCTGAAGACGTACGTCTATCTTCTGTCTGTACTCCCACCTCTGATGCTTGCCTTCAAGATTTCTCGAGGGCTGCACCGTTCCTGTGGAACTCGCTTCCCTCCTCCGTTAGATGCTCACCCAGTCTCCACTCCTTCAAAAAATCTTTAAAAACCCACTTCTTCATAAAAGCGTATCCATTAAACTGTTAATAGCTCCTGACTGATTCCTTTTCTGCAACTGTCATTAGTCTAATACTATCTTTACCTTTTTGTGTCATTTTACCCCACTCCTTCTAGCATGTAAGATCATTGAGCAGGGCCCTCAACCCCTCTGTTCCTGTGTGTCCAACTTGTCTGGTTACAACTACATGTCTGTTCGTCCACCCATTGTAAAGTGCTGAGGAATTTGACGGCGTTCTATAAATATCATAATAATAATAATAATAATTTTCATATACAGTTGAGGGACTCTCCAATGATACCTCAACCTTTTCCAACGATGGTTCCGTCCACGTCATTCAGTAGCACCAGTACGATGGCGTCAACACCGATTCAACTACAGATTATGCCCAATGCACCCTGGCATCCACACACTGGTAAGACATGATGATCAGAGTGAAATTTGTAATTGTGCATTTTCCTAACTTTTAATTCACATTAAACTGTGAACTCACTCAAAATTCCTCTGTGTAGTTTGTTTCGATGATCAAATCCATAATCATAGTTGTACATTGTCTGTATATACTGCTATTTAATTTTCTTCATTGTGTGAGCTTTTCTTGTATATATTGTGTTTATAGAGTTTATTTTAAATTGTATTTACACTGTTCTTATGTGTTATATGTCTGTTCTTTATTTACATTATGTTAGCTAATATGTATCCATAATTATACCATTGCTAAAAAAAAAACACTATTCTGGTCTTTTGTATATTCCAGGTGATAGGAGATGATTGCAGCTGGATGTGCGCACAGTCATGGAGGAGATGCGAGCAGCAGATCAAAGGCAGCAGGAAAGCTTTCTGAGCGGCGGCTTCAGGCACTGCATCAGGATGCCCAGGAAGCGAGACGCCAGGAGGCAGAAATCGCCCGGCAGCAGATGGAGCAGTTGGCAACCTTCAACCAGGCCTTCCTTGGTGTCCTTGTTCAAGTGCTGGGAGGCAGTTGTGATCCCAGGCCACAGACTAGGCAGTAGTGCCTTTCAACCAGCACAGGACCTGTACACTTTTTTTTTTTTTTGTAAAAGTGGTTTGTTTGTTTATTTGTAAAAAAAAAAATATTTTAATTTTTTTAATTTTGTTTTCTAATTTTTTTACTAGTAATTTTATTTTGAAAGATTATTTTTAGTGGAGTAAAAATCTGGAGAGACTGTGGGTGTGTGATTAAATGAAAAACTTTAAACAAATTATGATATAAAATTAAATGTTGAGGTGCTGCATCAGAGCCTGCGTACTTCATTGCACTCTTCTTCGCTATCCTGTGCTATTACACGTACTGGCTCTTCTGCAGACGTATCCCATTCCTGGTGGAAGTGTTCTCCTTGACTTTCACCAAGATTGTGACGAGCACAGCAAGTAAGCACCATGGATTTGACAAGTTCAATGTCACTGTCATTCCTCTTCATAAGACACCACCACCTACCCTTAAGTCTCCCGAGTGCATTTTCAACTACGACCAGTGCCCTAGATGTTTTACTGTTGTAGGTTTGTTGTTCTGGTGTCAGGCGGTCCTTGTCAGGAAATGGTTTCAGGAGCCAGTTCTGTAAAGGGTAGGCAGAGTCCCCCAACACATAATAGCCAACATTCATCCCCCCAATGTTCTTAGTGCAAACAGGGTACAGGCCCCCCTGCCCAACCAAGTTCCAAAATGTGGACAATCGTACAACCCGAGCGTCATGCAAACTCCCAGGCTTTCCTACATTCACACTCCAGAATAGTCCTTTTCCATCCACTACTCCCTGGAGGATGATGGAATGCCAGCCTTTTCTGTTAAAGTAGTCTGTGTGGTATTCTTGTGATGCTATTATCAATAGCACCAACACACTGTGGAAGGCTCCACCTGTTCTCAAAGTAGTCAGCCAGGTCTTCCTCATCCGGAAAATGAATAATTTCATGAACTAACAATGTGCAGACAGCCTTACAGAGGTCCTGCACACACAGGCACACTGATTTACTGACACCAAAAAGATGACCAATATTTCTGTATTCACGGTTGGTAGCCAGCTTCCACAGTACAATGTCAACTCTTCCTCACAGGCAAACTGGCTATGAAGTTGGTGCTTTGCTTCTCCATAGCTGGACGTAGCCTTGCACAAAGGTATGAAAAGGTTTCCTCCGACATTCTGAAATTGTGCACCCACTGTGTGTGTGTGAATCCCGGGACGGTCACATCCCACCACTCATTGGCGCGGCGGAGGGCCCAAATGACTGGTCGGGGCGTGGCTTTAACAAAAGGAGAAGCATCTAAAAAAGAACAAAACAACACAGATAACTTAATACACCATATCACTATGAAGTCAAATATAATACAACATAATATACTTTACACAGACAGATAGCATCATGTATAAAAGCAAGCAACATAAGGAGTATTTATGTAAGGTGTAATACTTGAAATGTGCAATTTAACATACGTGTGCAACATATTTGTTGCTAAATACATCATGTATATATATCCTTCCCATCTTATATTAGCATTTTTTTCATATTCTGTATTTTTATTTTTTTAATATTAAGTTTGTTAACGTATGAGTAAAACTACATGACAAATATGATAACGCATGGCATAAAGTTGCTTACCCTATAGCGCTGCAGTCTTTGTCACACAAAGGTGTACTTCTCTCCCCGGCTCAAGACCCAAGCCAGAAGTTTTCTTCTCTTTTCGGCTGTGTTTCTCTTCGCCGCACGCAACCTTCTCTCCTACAGTGCGGCATGTATTGTAATTATAAAGAACCAAGAGCCAAGCAGAGAAAAGACGAGCAGCTGGATGACCTCAATTTTTGTTCTTTGTAGCGTCGCGTTTGTTGTCGCACTAGTGGGATGTCACGCTAGGCATTTGGTCTAAATCCCGCAAGCCCCCTGGCGTTCCAACTTGCAGTGGAAACGCTCACCTGAATAGGCTGGACCATTCTAACCCTTCCAAACCGTACCGACCTGAAACGTTCCACTCAGTGGAAACGAGGCATAAGACAAAGAAAGTTTGCATATCATAGTTTATTATTCATTGCCAAAGTGTATCAGCTGATATTTTTTATTTTTAGATCAGTAGATAAAATATCAGATACAGATAAAGCTTAAAATATTGGAGATCTTCATGTGAAAAGAGATACAAGAGAATATATTTTCTTAAACTAAAACAAAACAAGACAAAACCAAGTCATACCTCTGCCTTTCTTACACTCTCCTTCACTTCTTCTATCTTTATATCCATGCTTTGCAGCTCATCCTCAGATGCCATTGTTTTTCTAGCTGCTAATCTTTGCAGAATCTGAGTGCAATAAACAAACAGGATCACAAAATTGCATGCACATGTTACGCAGTCTTATTACATTAAGCATAATGTCTTGCTACACAAATAAGTGATAATGTTAATTTACTCCAGCACTTAAAGTTGCTTGTTGCAAAACAACTGTTGTCTTTACAATATCTTATTTTTTAAAATCAGCACTGATGTTTAAAATTTAGTGTTGTTCTGGTTCATTTCATGTGTTCTGGCAGTATCTTTTTTAGATCAAGAACTGGATCTCTTGAAACTTTAGCTTTTTAACTTGGAACAACTCCATTTAAAGAGCTACAAAAAGATTGTAATGCCCCAGACAATCAATATGCAAAGATATTAAGTAATAAGTTGCTCTAAAAAAGTTAGCCACTTGATGCTGGGACTTCATGCTAACTTGCACTGTTTTTCATCATAAAATACAAAGATCAGATAACAGTGTGAATGAAGGATTGATGCCATGTTAATATACCTATCACTTACACGTAGGATAACAACTCGGCTTACAGAACACAAACTAATAAAACAACTGCTTTAAAAATACACATTTTGAAATTCAGAAAAATGTGTAAGAACTAGAAAAGCTACAATTTCTGGGGAAATTGTGTGAAGTGTTCTTGCCTCCACCAGTAGTCTACAACTGGAGTGGGCGGAGTAACTTATTTATATAGCACATTTAATTGCAACGATGTTGCACAGTTACATTAAACCATACATTTATAAAAACATTAGCAGGTGTATAAAAGGCCCTGTCTATGACATCACTTGCTACTGCAGCATGGCACAGGTCAGAGTATTTTGGCGGTTGCCATCTTCAAACGGTCGTATTTTAAAAACTATAAGTCCTACAGCGAAGAGCTTTATATTGTAAGAATCACAAGACCCAGACCTACATTTTGATGCATAGTATGTCTCTGAAGTATTAAAAATTAAGGCACAGTCGCAGTTTAGAAATTGCACTTCAAATTTGAGCTTTGTAGAGTGAAGTTTCAATGAATGTCAATGGACGGCGTTAGTTGCAAACAAATTATTATATTGTGAAAACTATCAGGACTATGGCTTAGCCGTTGACATGTTTAGTGGCAGAAGGGATAGCTGAACGTTTTGATATAAGATTTGTGTAGGTGGGCCTGAAAATAAGGGAGTGGTAGCAGTTTAGAAATCATGTCCTGATTTTTCAGCTTTTGCCAGCTCCCACTCTAGTTTTGCCATTCATTCCTATGGAAGAACACTTAATATATATGTGAGATTACATTAAGTGGTCTTGCTATGCAAGAACACTTAATAACTGGTTGAATTGCTTGTTTTTGTCAAATGTACCTCTAATCAAGCCCACTCTTTCTGACTCTGTGGCCTGGAGTATTCCTTAGGGCAGGGGTCAGCAACCTATGGCACATGTGCCATGCATGGCAAACAGAGCGGTGATTGCAGGTGGTGAGGGACAATCCTCAACTTACGCATTGCAGCACTTAGAGGAAGTGATCTCAGCACTTGTGAATGGGAATCCACACTGGAAGCCCGCAGCAGTTATTGCAGCTCCTGCCCTAGACCTTTGGTCCCCAGTGAAGACACTCACACTGCTAGCTATACACATAGATGTAGAAGAAGCCTCCCCCTCATTCAAATAATACAAACAGCCAACACAAAAGCACACACACAGTCCCCACAACCACACTGAAAATCCACATACGCTCACACAATCCCACAAGAAGCCTCGCACAGTCGTTACCCTAAGCAGCCCCACACATACACACAAACACAGAATGTGACATATCATCCACAAACACACAATTATACAAGCAGCCCCCATACACTTCCAACATTCATAGGCATCATACACAATAGCACAAATATTCTGGTAGACAGATGGCCTTAAGTTCTCCTGCAAAATGTCTTGATAAACTTGGGAATTCATTTTTCCTTCGATGATGGCAATCCGTACAGGCCCTGACGCAGCAAAGCAGCCCCAAACCCTGATGCCCCCACCACCATACTTCACAGTTGAGATGAGGTTTTGATGTTGGTGTGCTGTGCCTTTTGTTCGCCACACATAGTGTTGTGTGTTTCTTCCAAACAACTCAACTTTGGTTTCATCTGTCCACAGAATATTTTGCCAGTACTGCTGTGGAACATCCAGGTGCTCTTGTACAAATTGTAAACGTGCAGCAATGCTTTGTTTGGACAGCAGTGGCTTCCTCTGTGGTATCCTCCCATGAAATCCATTATTGTTTAGTGTTTTACATATTGTAGATTCGCTAACAGGGATGTTAGCATTTGACAGTGACTTTTGTAAGTCTTTAGCTGACACTCTAGGATTCTGCTTCACCTCATTGAGCAGTCTGCGCTGTGCTATTGCAGTCATCTTTACAGGACGGCCACTCCTAGGGAGAGTAGCAGCAGTGCTGAACTTTCTCCATTTATAGACAATTTGTCTTACCGTGGACTGATGAACAGCAAGGCTTTTGGAGATCCTTTCCAGCTTTATGCAAGTCAACAATTCTTAATCGTAGGTCTTCTGAGAGCTCTTTTGTGCGAGGCATCATTCACATCAGGCAATGCTTCTAATGAAAAGCAAACCCAGAACTGGTGTGTGTTGATTATAGGGCAGTGCAGCTGTAACCAACACCTCCAATCTCATCTCATTGATTGGACTCCAGTTGGCTGACATATCACTCCAATTAGCTCTTGGAGAGGTCAGTCTAGGGGTTCACATACTTTTTCCACCTGCACTGTGAATGTTTACATGGTGTATTCAATAAAAACATGGCAACATTTCATTCTTTGTGTGTTATTAGTTTAAGCAGACTGTGATTGTCTATTGTTGTGACTTAGATGATGATCAGATCATATTTTATGACCAATTTGTGCAGAAATCCATATCATTCCAAAGGGTTCACATACTTTTTCTTGCAACTGTAAATGCACATATGCAATGCAACAAAGCAACTGCAGCATCCATAAATAACACAAGCAGAAAATGGCAATATACACACCTCAAATTAAAAAAAATATATAGGATCAGCACGCCAAGGGACTTTGAAATCTTGTTTTGGTACAGTATTACTTCAGGCAATGATTCAGGGTCCCAAATTAAAGAATGGATCACTAAGCTACACTGATCAACCACAATACTAAAACCACCGACAAGTGAAGTGAGCAACATTGATTGTACTGCAATGTCAACTGTCAAGCGGTTGGCTATATTAGGCAGCAAGTGAACAGTCAGCTCTTGAATTTCATGTGTTGGAAGCAGGAAAAATAGGCATGTGAAAAGATCTGAATGACTTTGACAAGGGCCAAATAGAGATGGCTAGATGACTGGGTTGTAGCAACTCCAAACCAGCAAGTCTTGTGGGGTGTCCCTGGTATACAGTGGTTAGTACCTACCAAAAGTGGTGCAAAGAAGGACATCTGGTGAACCAGTGTCTGCATCATGGGCACCCAAGCTCATTGATGCAAGTGGAAAGTGAAGGCTAGTCCATCTGGTCCAATCACACAGAAAAACGAATGTAACTCAAGTTGTTAAATAGCCAAAATAGAAAGGTGTCAGAAAACATTGCTGTTTACTGTGTAGCCACAGACCATTGAGAGTGCCCATAATGACCCCTGCCCATGGCTGAACCTTCAATGGGGACTTGAGTGTGGAGCAATGCTAGAATGGTAGAATCATCTGGTGGATGAACTGGTGCACGTGCGTTGTTTACCTAGGGAAGAGATGGCAGCAGGAGAAAAAAAGGCAGGCTGGCAGACGCAGTGTTATGTTCTCAGCAATGTTCTGATGGGAAACCTTGGGTCTTGACATTCATGTGGACGTTACTTTGACATGTGCCACCTACCTAGAGGTTAATGTAGACTACATACACCACCTCATGGCAATGGTGTACCCTGGTGGCAGTGGCATCTTTCAGTAGGATAATTCACCTTGTCACACTGCAAAATTGTTCAGGAATGGTTTGAGGAACAAGACAAAAAGAGTTCAAAGTGTTGCCTCGGCTTCCAACTTCCCCAGATCTCAATCCAACTGAGCATCTGTGGGATGTGCTTGAACAACAAATCCAATCCATGGAGGGCCCACCTCACAACGTGCCGGCATCTGTTGCCAATGTCTTGGTGCCAGATATCACAGAACACAAATGTCTTGAGGAGTCCATTTTTACACATCCAGGCTGTGGCAGCATGTGGGGGAATTGCACGACACAAGGCAGGTAGTTTTAATGTGGCTAATCCATGTAATTTTGCATTTGAAGAGTGAGTCACCAAGCTAATACCATGTACATAACTTGAATTATTGAATAGGGGAAAAATAATAAGTTAAGAAACAGGTTTTGTTTAATGTTTTCATTCACAATCATGGACCAATAAATGTCTGCCCTGATGAGCTAAATATAGGCAAAAGAGCCTTCTGCGGTTGGATATCCGTCTGTTTAGAATCTAATCCTAGCTTTTGCCTTTCGGGTGACATATAGAGAAATGGGAGTCAAGTGGCAACATTGGTTGAACCAATAGTCATTGCTTGTAACAATTTTTTAAACTTGCCTTATTATTATTATTATGTTATTATTTATATAGCGCTTATAGCTTGTGCATGATGCCAAGATTAGACACCATACACCACAATAAGAAGGTTCTGATTGGAGAGAATTTGTTCTGGTGAGGGAGATGCCTACCTTTTATTGACATTTACTGGTTAAATGTCAGTAGCATTAGAATCCTTGAACAGGATATCAAAGGCACCCAGACCAATTCATCTCACTGAAGTAATCTGGATGCAGTGCCTGTCTGGTGAACTTTGCATTGTAAAATATTGCTGTGTGAGAAACTTCAATGTTTACATTGTAAGCTTATGTCCAGACAAGCTTCCTGGTGCTGAATTAAGTTTCACTCCATGAAACAGTGTTGGATGTCCTCAAATTCCCCAATACATAAGACAGTTAAATCACTAAGTAAAAACCAATACAATGTTATAGTTGGAGGTTAGAGTGTTCCTTTAAAGTCAATTTAATTAAATAAATCTGTTAAATATCTGTAAACACATATATGTAATGTTCCTAAAACAATGTTGATTAAACTGATAATGCGGAGCTGTACCCATTTTGCCGACTTCTGTATTCTGCAAAGTACATAGATATGGAAATGTGCTACTGCATCTGCATTTCACCTGGGACTATTTTCTAGTGCCCTTGGATACACGATCTTTGATTATGCAAGGACAGAGCTTCAGACACTATTATAGGTGACCAACCAAAAACCGCATGAAATCAATACCCATTTTAAAATGAGCATCGCTACATGCCTAATGCAGCCACAATTAGATCAGTCAAACTAACTTAAAGGGTGAGTTCGATGAAATACTACAGTATAATGTTACTCAGTTGGAATATCACAACTACTAAACCTGTCAATACTTCGTAAATAATAAAACAGAGTTTGGCACTTCTTACCCGTGAATAATAAGTGAAAATGTTTTAATCTTTAAATGAAACATTAAAATGAATGCGTCTGCAACACTACTTAAAACTACAATGTATAATTAGTATTTACAATGCTAACAAATTCGAAATATGCTTACAGTATATTAAGCAGCATATGTTTGACTAACGGCATCACGAACAATGGATACAAATTGCATAACAATCTTACAAGTAGGTTGTTAAACATCAATATATACATTTACTCAAAATATGTTTGCAGGGAAACTGAAATACATAAATAATAACAAAAAAAGATAAAATCACATAGTAGTGTAGCCAAATCTTCCACTATTGAAATCAAAGAGCACCTTCAAATGTTCCTTCAGTGCCTGATTAAGTGCTCTAAGCTAGCCTCTGGGAGTTTTGATTCCCTGATATCAACTTTGCCCATTTTGAAAAAAAATGTGTAAGAGTTCTCTTTCATAAAGAAAAGATGAAGCCTTAGGGGTCAAGCAAAGCTTGATCCCGAAGTCAACATATAAATGGACTATGTGGGTATAAAGGGTCCTAAACCCTAAATAGTACAAACACGAGAAAGGTTGCCTAAGAGGGTGAAAGAGTGAAGGGCGACCTGCCTTTCCTCTAACACTCCCCCTAGGTATACCCACAGTAGTGAAAATAACTCATAGGGTATGAATAGAGTAAAAATTAAAAAGTTATGTTTATTGAATTCAATTTAAAAATCTCTTTAAGGACAAAAAAAATTGATGAAATAAGTGAAACACACAGTGTTGGTGAATTTAAAAAGGAAAGGTTCGATGCAGTCTAGACAGTCTCTTGTATATGTATATGTAACTAACTGTAAGTAGTTACTAATAAATTGATTTATACAATAAAATACAGTAATCTCTTGAATATAGAAGTCTACCTGTAAGTTGTTGCTAATGAATTGACTTCTACAATAGACACAATAGTCAAGAATATATTTAAGAGATAAAGGTCAAAAGCTAGTAACTGTCAATAAGTTGCACTTAGTTGGATAGTATCTGATAGGAGCTCAAATTGATAAAGCCTCTATATATCCACTAGTTAGTATATGGTATAGGGCTATTCCAAGCTATGGGAATAAGAAATACATGGCATAGTGCAATATTGTCTGTGATAAAATGGATATATGAGTAAGTGCCAAATGTTCACTCACACTTTAACATCCCAAGAAATGCCTTAAGAAGTGTGCTTGGTGTGTCTTCTTGCTTCAATATTTGATGAATATAGATCTCCTATGAAACCCCAAAAATTGAAAAAAAGAATAAAATTACTGTATGAATAAAGAGTAAAAAAAGCATTTATTACTTACATCAAAGTAAATAATATCAGTCCAACACGTTTCTTCCCTGTTAGGGACTTCCTCAGGGACAATCTTTAACAGCAGTGTTAAATATAAGTGCAGGGAAGAAACGCGTTGGACTGATATTTACTTTGATGTAAGTAATAAATGCTTTTTTTACTCTTTATTCATACAGTCATTTTATTCTTTTTTTCAATTTTTTTTTGGTTTCATATGAGATCTATATTCATCAAATATTGAAGCAAGAAGACACACCAAGCACACTTCTTAAGGCATTTCTTGGGATGTTAAAGTGTGAGTGAACATTTGGCACTTACTCATATATCCATTTTATCACAGACAATATTGCACTATGCCATGTATTTCTTATTCCCATAGCTTGGAATAGCCCTATACCATATACTTACTGAACTGAAGATAGGAGGAAATCTTCGGGCATATCCTATATTGCTAAGGGAAGTTATTCTTTATTTGTTCTTTTCACTATAATCACTTTAAGTTGTAATTTTTATATCACTGTATGTGGATCTTAGAATCATAGTCACAAATTTACGAGTGTGTGAGAGATTCTATATATATATATATATATTTCTATATATCCACTAGTAACAGATAGATGGGACAATGTTCAAATACTCTCTACCTTCCCTGTTAATATGGAACTATATTCAGGTAATCTCTCTCCAATAGTGCTATTATCAATACTAGTATAAATTTAGCTTACATCAAATAAATGCAAAGACGCCTAATAGTGGTAAGAGGCTAAACTTGCTTGTTGCTTATTAATGGCAGAAAGTGCCAATTAGCAAGCGGGTTTATTAGGGTGACTGTAGCTAACATCCGTGTAGAAATGGAATACAGTTCTAAGTAATATAATGCCATGAATATTCCTAGGAGTTAATGCACACAGTAACCCAACATATAACCTTAAAAGAAAAACCTCAGCATATAACAGACACACCATCAAAATCTAATCTTTTTTAAATTGCACTTTAGAAATATAGAGAGATAAAAAATAAATAAATAGGCAAGCTATATATATTGCACTGCCTTATGTAGTGTCAAACCTATGATAGTACCAAATATAAGGTCTTAGGGAAGATTAAAAAAAATATATATTAGAAAATAAACAAAGATCCCCTCCCAAGGTCAAATCCCATTAGAAAATAGTATTTTTTTTTCTTCCTTGAGTAAAAACAGGGGGTAATGGAGCAATTAAACCCAGTCTATCCAAATAAACAGTGCAAAGGCAGCTGCTAAGCATAAATAGACTGCCTAGATGGACACTGAAAAGGCCCCTCTGACACACATTATCAAAAAGACCCTATAACATCCTCAAAAGTGTATCTAAACCCTCCTGTCTAGATAGGTACTAATATAAGTGCCATTGCCCATAAAGTAACAGCTTGTTTATCCGGGAAGCTGTTCAAATAGATGTAGCCAGACCCTGGGGCCAAGTTCAGAGACTGGAGCAAAAGTAACTAGCTGAAAATATCCTCCAAATCTATAAGAGACTAACAGGCTGCATTAAGAACCTAACCTAGCTAAAAGAAAAAACGAGTTCTCTCTCATCCCTGCATCCACTAAGTGTTGACTGAAACTGCTCTTGGGGGGACAAAATTAGCCACATCCCTACTACAAACCAAATAGGACGTGAGAAGATGAACATCAAAACACTTTTTGTAAAATTATAATTAAAATTAAATATAGCAACATGAAATTAAAAAAAAAAAAATTGTAGTAAAATCTAGTCTAAATGAACAAAGAGGTTGATTTGTACAAAGGAAATATGTTTGAACATTTAAATTGTATTTAAAATTATAAAGAGTAAATACAAAACAAAAAAAAAAATGTTACAATAAATGAGAACAAGAGTACTTCAGGGTTTCTTAAACACAGTTAATAATTACCCGTTCTCCATGAGTTTTTAGTTTGTAATCTCTTGCAGCTCTGCTTGTCCATCGTCGAGCTTCTTTATCTAAAACATTTTCAGAATTCGGACCTTTTGTCAGAGTCTCCAACTTCGATACCTACAAATAATTTAGTTGAAAATGGAATTAATAAAAAAATAGTACTAAATAGTGCACAAGCAAACTATTAACCTTTGATCTGAATTTTCAGTTTCAAATTTGTGTCACATAATTTGGTTTGTTCCATCAGTGGGTTTAATCAGAAAAAATAATGGTGACTTAAAAATGAAATGGATACAAATAAATAACAAATGCACCTACTGCCCCCATTTAAGAGCTTTGAAACCAAATGAGTGTTTAAAAAAAATAAATAAAAGAGAAAAATATATTGAGGTACAATAAAGAAGCGCTCACCATATAAGGTGGACTGCCATGGCAACTTGCACTTTTAAAATCTAACGTGCAAGAGATGTAACTAAAAAACAGAAAAATAATGGGCCAGTTGAAGCAACATAGTTTTTGTATATGACACCACTGTTTTCTTTCAAATCATTTTGGAGCAGTCTTAAGAATAATTTTCCAGAAGCAACACATTTACATTTTTAATTTAATGACACTCAACACAATACACAATACCTTGTCTGTGCCAGCAGTTTGGAATTGTTGGATAGGTGATGGAGAAAAAAGTTTGGTATCTTTCAAAAAAAGCTGTAGATTCTGCTCACGGGAAACCTAGTAAAAAAGGAAAAATAATTACACATGTATGTATGATCTTTATATGTATTCATATATCTTTCTTCATTCATAGTTGGATATCATAAGTAGTAACTCCTAAGACTCAAAGTAGGCTAGTGGACTTTTTCCAGTTAAACTACAGCTGGCATGATCCTCCTTTGACTGCTAACCTACAAGTGGAAAAAGCTAGATTTACATTCTTCACCTTTTGTTGTGATTGTTGTTAAACTACACTCATGAAATGATCACAATATCCGTCAAATATATAATTTATAAATGAAACTGTTGATGTGCATGGAAATACATGATGGCAATACATACTAAACATTGGTGTACACAAATGTGTGTCAAGTAGAAATGCTAGGGCAGTGGTACCAAGAATGGCATAAGAAAATTACAGGACTCAGAGGCCTCTAAGATAATCCTCAGTGTCTGCCTGCAGGATAATTACGAGTTCAATTTAAACAGACATATTAAAATGCTTTGAGGCCCAAGGCAGCATTATCAGCAAACCTGCTGATGTTGAAGTAAAATAACATAAGGCATATTCCCGACAAATAAACAAACCGTAATCAGAAAGGGAGAGCAACACATTTGAAATGGATGTGTATTGGGAAGGAAAGGCTCCTGCAGTTGGCAGCTGGTATTGATTGGAGTACAAGGTACTCTAAAATGAACATAGTGGGAACGAAAGGGAATTGGGAGAATACCCAGAACATGCATTTCTCAGGAGTAGTGCTGCTCTAAAGGTCAAAATATATATTAAGAAAAAAGAGCAAACGTAAAAAATAAATATTAAAAAGTTACTTAAAATGATCTTAGCAATCAAATATGGAGATTTGGTTACACTATATGACAATATTGTGTGAAGCCCACCACTAGTTTGGATGAAAATAGGTCTAGGCACTTTTAGTCCTTTGATTTTTATAGGAGGTTTGGCACTTTCATTCCAAAACATGCACTGTGGGCGTTGTGGCCTTCTAGAACACTGATCTAGTAAATCTGTAAATCCCTGGAGGGCAAGTTTACAGTTAGGCCGAGATTCTATGGTCTACTGATGCCCTACATTCTAGGTGTGCACCTCAGGGAACAATTGTATGTTATTGCACATGTTTGTACATGCTACCAGTACACTTTGTAGATCAGTCTGGCTGTACACTAATTCATTCCACATTAAAGTCAACTGAGACTCTGGCTTAGTGCTCTGAAAATGTGTTCATCATCCCTCCTATACTACCTATAATGTATTCCAATCATCTCAAAAACCACACCCTGTGTACTTTCCCGATTCTCTTTTGTCACCTTCCTTAAGCTTATACATGCTTACATTTATATGTTATGCTGGGCCTCTGTTGTTTTCCGAAGTTTTGATAAAACATTTTTGATTATTTGAAAAAAAAAAAAAAAAATCACACAATTTGGTACACAAAACACATTAATGCAGGTGTCAAAGAAAATATATCATATGTTTACAAAGTTTTAAAAGAAAAAATACACAGTTTGTAAGTATAGCAATTTACCTGTTGAGATGCTTCTACTATGTCTTTAAATCGTTCTTGTGTTGACTTGCATGTGTTGAGTTCGGTTTTACTTATCATTGTAAGGTAATCTCGTAGTCTTTCATATATATCCCCATCTAAACACTAATAAAAATTTAAAATATTCACTTGAAGTCAGAATTTACTCCTATACTTTTCACATATATTTATAAAATATAATAAAACATATAGAGCTGTTAATTGCAATTAATAAACTAAATTTTTTTTTTTTTAAATGCTTGAAACTGTACAAGCCTATCCCAATAGACTGTTTTTAGGTAACGCTGCGTTATCGCAGCTCTCAAATCACAGAAAAAATATATCAAGTAACCATTGAGACCTTGAGGACACTTAAAAGGTACACTCTATGCAAAAACAAATCTGTTTTACAGTTCACTTTATCTGTTTAGATTCATTGCCTCTTACTTTTTTCTTTACAAATTAAATAAAAATCACAACAAAGCCAAACTTGATTCCAAAGCCTTTTCTCAGCAGTACGATCCTAACGCGTTCAAGACATCAACCATGCAACCTTGATTAATTTTGTCCACAGAGATGCTTCTCATAGAGAAACACTGAAGATACTGCACATGCTTGGCAATTACCGTGATCACCAATCCAGCATGCTGTAGTGATTATGGTGCTTGGAGTGTTTTTCATTACATGTTAAGTTTTTCATAGTTTTATTCAATGCTGTAAATTAAGTGAGGAGAGTAAGCAGGCCCATCGTTACCAGGCAAGCAAACCAAGCAATTGCTTGGGGCCCCGAGCTGGGGCTTCCTATAAGGCTGCAGCCATCTGAGCGCTCTATAGAGAGCCTCAGGCAGCTGCAGCACTGCCTCTCTTGTCACCTCCCCTTCCCTGTAGCGTGGCCGAGCTCCTCTTACTCCTGTCAGTCCGGCCGGGTATCACGCGGTACAGGAGATCCAGTTTACTGTTCATGGCAGGACTGACAGGAAATGCACACTGAGTGCTCACTTCCTTTTAGTCTGGCTGGGAACAGGAAACTGAATCTCCTGTTACCGCGCAGTACCCGGCCGGACTGACAGGAGGAAGAGGAGCTCAGCCATGCTACAGGGGAGGGGAAGTGAGAAGAACATGGGGGGGGGAGGGGAGTAAAAAGAACATGGGGGAGTAAACAAAAAAAACACAGGGAGGGGGAGTGAGGAGGAGTAAGAAGAACACAGGGAGGGGGAGGTGAGGAGAAGGGGAGATTAGCAGAACACAGAGAGGGGGGGTGAGGAGAACACAGGTAAGGGGGAGGTGAGGCAAGATGAGAACATAAGGAATTTTCAATTTTCAATTGTGGAAAATGTTCAAATTTTATGCACATTATATGCAACAGCAGTATTTGCACTGTAAACCTTTTTATTTATATAAAGTGTGGATGAACTTAAACTGTATGGCTATGCTGTAGTTCCTGTAGGCTTTGCGTGCGTGTGGGGGGTTGGTGCACATGTGCATTGCTGTAAAACAAACAGCACCTCTCATTCTGGAAGCCCGTGGGCAGGATAAAAGGTGGACAGACAATTGATGCAAATTAAAAGGGGTAAACGTGGCAACAGCCTGGCATGTATGCACGCCAAGCTGCCTGTCAATCATCTTGGTCCTACCCACTAAGGCCAAACAATGCAAAGAGCACTGGGGTGGTTAAAATGGGAGTGGACAGAATGAAACCTATAGTCCCGAAAAAAACAATTGTTATTTTGGGGATTATAAATTCCCTTTAACTTTTTTTTTTTTAAAACAAGATTCAGCATTAAGACCGAAATAATCATCTGATGATATCTTAATAGTGGAAGAAGGTATCGAAAAATACTTTTGTACTTTTTTCTCTTATTGCAGTGTGGCTTGGTCTATTAAAGGTTGGGGACAACTGATCTATATGTTACATTAAAATAAGGGGTTATTTTGACTTTATTTATTCCCTTTAAATACAAAACTGTCTTTGTACAAATAAATCTGTAACAAAATAATAAGTAGTAGTTCCTTTTTTTTTTTTTCAGTTTGCTGCACAGGAGTTTGGTATAATCAATACAGTTTTAGGCCAACGCGAGATAAACTAGATCCCAATAAAAAGGCATATGGTTATATTTAGACAGAATCTTTTAAAGGCAATAGGCTTTTGCATTTGAAAAAAATCCATAAGTCAACCACTTACAGCAATTCAAAGGTTATGTGTCTGCTGTGCAGGAAAAGAGCAGTCTGCCTTTAACTTTCCTTAAAGGGACACTATAGTCACAAGGCCGCTACAGCTTAATGTAGTGGTGTTATGGTCTATAGCCTGTCCCTGCAGGCTCAGCAATGAAAACCCTGCCTTTTCAGAAAAAAGGTAGTTTACATTGCTACATGAAAACACCTTTAGTGGCACTCAGACGGCCACCAAAGGTGCTGAATGCTCCCCACTGAGATGCCTTGATTCAATGCATATCTATGAGGAGATGCTGATTGACACAGTGCAACATTTTGTCACACATGCACAACAGCCTCTCAATGATTTCATATGGGAAAGCGTTGAGTTGGCAGAGATCATCAAGATTGATTACTTCAGTCATGGAGGTGGAGTCAGCAGTCGCAGCGATTGAGGAAATACAAGTTTACAACCTTTTCATTGCACAGAAAGGTGGGCCGATCACCTTAACAGCCACTCCAGGACTACACAAATACATGTTTGCATAATGTTCCTTTAATATAATCAGAGCCGCCCCATTGCTAGTGCTAAGGCATATGGTAAATTGTTGGGGGGGTTTCAGAACCAAATGTAAAACCACATTGGACCTACTGTGAAAAAAGTGACATATTTTTGTCAGTTATGTGTTTTTTCTCTTCCTGTTCAGGAGAATTCACACTTCTGTTGAATGCATGTAGGCGTAGCGCAGCAGCAGCCAGACACCGATTAAACGTTAAAGTGGGGTCTCTTGCTGCAGATAATTAACAGATATATAGAGTGACTTCAGATTGATGACTTGTAAGGTAGTGCTCACAGCAAGACATACCAGTTTTCCTGTACTATATTGAAATAATTAGTTTAACTTTTGCGTTTCCGCATTCCCATTTCAATCTGCCTTGAACAAACAAACAAAAATACACTGCATGTTACATGAAAACAAACTACAGTGGGTAGAATGTGCTTTTCATGCATTATTCCATGCAAATTTCCAATAAATCAACAGCAGGAAATATTGTGTCTGCTTCTTCCACAATCAATGCTGATATGGGCTGCACAAGCATTTTGTTTGAGAAGATTGTAAAGCTTGTACAGAACCCTATTTACCAACTTTAGCGTTCTTGTTAAAACACCTTAAATACAGGAAGGATGCTGAATCAAGGGAGAAAAAGTGTGCATTACTGCAAGAAACCCTTTCCCCTTTAGAGGCATAAATGCCAGCTTTCTAATGGGGAGGTTTTTTTTTTCTTTTTGCTTTGATACTAGGATACACAGTGAAAATACAAATATGCTTTCATTCAATGGAGTAAAAATTCCACAGATTGTTGGAGTCCTTTAAAAATGTCCTTGTTCATAAAAGAAAAGCAGATTTTCTTTGTCCACTAAAATATCATCATATCGATCAGATCTAGAATGTAGACATTTTTAAAGTTGTAAATGACTATTGTAGCTGGAAACCAATGATTCTATTGGAATATCTATATAGGTCCATTAACAACCTTCTGTCCTGTGTTCCAATGGCATGTTATCTTTGCTAATCCAAATTCATCATGTAAAAAGGCTAACTGATCACTAGAATCCGTTTGCATATATGTTAGTACAGCTGAAAAAGGCTTTTCCGATTAATCAAGCAATAAAACTGCCCTTAATTCGACTAGTTGAGTATCTGGGTCATCAGTGCGGGTTCGATTATAGGCTCAAGGTGGCCGGAAACGAAGAACTTTCTTCTGATACTGGTCATTCTATTCTTGGTCTGAGAAATGAAGGCTATTTTATAGGAGAAATTTCCAAGAAACTGAAGATCTCGTGTAATGCTGTGTACTTCTCTCTTCACAGAACAGCACAAACTGACTAACCAGAATGAGGATTGGGAGGCCTCGGTGCACAACTGAGCAGGAGAACAAATACATTGCAGTGTGTAGTTTGAGAAACATAAGCCTTATAGATCACCAACAAGAAGCATCATTAAATAGTACCTGCAAAACATCAGTCTCAATGACAGCAGTAAAGAAGCAACTTCATGGATATTGGTCTTGTAGGCAGAGTTGCAAAGAAAAAGTCATATCTCAAACTGACTAATAAAAAGTAATGATTAAGATGGGCAAAAGAACACAGACACTGGACAAAAAGTGTTATGGCTGGGGTCTCGCCATCTCTGCCCACCCTGGACCTAAGTCCTGGATCCAGCTCCCAGTGGGTAGACCTCTTCTCCAGAGAGTACATCAGGTGTAGCAAGTATAGCGGTTCCTCCCACACATGAGCTGAGGCTTAATGCTGGGAGTAGACTGTTTAATGCAAGCAAACACTCAATTTATACACTCACTTTAACCCCCAACATCCTCATTTACATACATAGAGCACTAAAGTACAAGGAAGGGTGGGGTCAGACAATCGCAAGGGCTGATGGGAGCAGCTAGTTTAAACTGGTCTGGCAGTGTCCCTGGGACAAAGCCATGCTGGGGAAACAAGGACAGGAAAAAGGGGGAAGGGGAGAGGCACATACAAGCAATACAATCAACATACTTCTCCTCTGTGCTGGAGAGATAATTGAGTCAGGAACTGTACAAACTATTATCTCCAGGTATAGAAAAAACACAATTTCACAACACCCCAAGAGTACCCCCAAAATCCATGTACACCCCCCAAGAGTCACATCCCCAGATAGCCATGATCTGAATGATCATAACCAAAAATCACTCAGAACGGTTCAGTGGTTTGGATTTTCCATGGAAGTCAACTTTTAACATGTATTTTTACATGGCCCAAAGTCTTTGGGCAGGAGGCTAGCCAGCAGGCCTCTCCAGGAACACATGGCAGAGGCTTCTTTGCCACACATTGTCTGCCTACCTTTAAGTTATCTGAAATAATTACCCCAAAATCCCTTTTCTCAGATGTTGAGGTTAGGACTCTATTAATTATTCTGTACTCTGCCCTTGGGTTTTTATGTCCAAGATGCATTATCTTGCACTTATCCACATTAAATGTCAGCTGCCACAGCTCTGATCGTTTTTCTAGTTTACCTAAATCATTTTGCCATTTGGACCATCAACCCTGTTACATACCTTAGTACCATCAGCAATTACTACCAGTTATTGTGCTTTTAATATTTTATTTAGGTCTCCACTCACCATATAGTAAAGGGTCACTCCAGAACCCTAAGCAACTTTAGCTTGCTGAAAAGCTAATGTGTTTAGAGTGTGTCCTCTTTTTTTCATTTTGCAAAACGTGAAGATTTCAATAGAAATTTACACTTTTATAACTTAACCTGGTTACACCCCCTTGACTTTCAAGCAGACAACAGATAATGTTACTTCCTGGTTTCGCTAGCTTAAAGCAGCTGATATCAAGAGGCAACAATTACCCAGAGCACCTGACTTACAAAGACTTCTCATTGTACTGTATTGAGAAGTCTGTGATTGGACAGCCAAAGAAAGTGTAGACGTGGTTAGACGGGAAGAACTTGCAAAGGCAGCAGACAAGAGATTGGGATTTTTCTAATTTATAGAATGGTTCATTGAAGATAGTCACTTCATCTTCAACATCATTTGGATTTCTTAATCTGGATGGTTCTATCTTCGTTTTATTTTTAGATATTTAGTAATTAATACTGGTTGTAACTGATTATCCTTTTTCAACGGTCGCAAAGAAAGTGGACTTTGGAATGTTGATTTTACCTATATTACCTGGGATGTGATTAGTTATTTTCATATGATGTTGTTATATGATAACGTTTTTTTTTCGGTTTCCTTTCATTTACAATTTTCTTTGCTGATATATTAAGGTAAAGAAAGAGGAAGCATAATAGTTGGCTCCATGCCTTTAATAAAATCATGAATTTACGTCATGTATTAGTAAAATCCTTAAGTTGTTTATGGGCTAAAATGCCTTGGAATCAGTGGTGGATCCGGGGGTGGGGGGGAGCAACGGGGAAATTGTCCCCCACCCCCCCGAGAATACCGACGGTCTCCCTCTCCCCTGCCAGCACATGCAGGTGCTAGCCCTGCAATGTGCCTGCGGACCGGAGGGGAGAGCCTGCAGCTCCTCCGGGTCCTCCTCTAGCGAGATTTGGAACGTTGCCGCGGTTACCACGGCAACGCTCCAAATCTCGCGAGAGTGAACTCTAGCCCAGGAGCGCGGGCTAGACTTCACTCTCCACACTGGACCACCAGGGATCAAAATATGTCCCCCCTACTCCTCAATAAAGGTAAGAAGGGAGGGGGGACATAGAATATTTATTTTAATTAAATAAAAAATAAATACATATATTATAAAAAAAAACCCTACCCTTATCACACACACTATACACATACACCCCCATACAGACACTGCCCCCCCCATACACACACACACACTGCATCCTTGACATACACTGCCGACCTCACTCACATACTACAACCTTCACACACACACACTGCTCACACACTGTCCCCCCTTACACATTCCACCACTCACACACACCACTGCTCCTATGCCCTACTACAGCCCCATTTCCCAGCAGACCTCAGGTAAGTTGTCAAACTGTTCTTAAACGGTTTGTCTACTTACTCTGGGAGGGGGTCCTGGCACTATTGACACCATAACCCCTACACTGAGCTGTATTGTGTCTGGATTATTTCTTTAAATAATCTACAAGTGCCCCTCCCGAGATCAGGCTCTGGATCCGCCACTGCTTGGAATCACCTGGTGCAGAAGTGGTTTATACACTTTCCAGTATGACCACACAGGGACCCCAAATTAGCACTGAAATATTCTGGATAATTGGCAATCTAATGAAACATATGTTTTTAACAGCCTTTAAGCATTTATCTATATTCAACCATTTTAAACTATGCTGGTTAGCAGACAGACATCCAAATTATAATACATGTGAAAAAAATCCTAGTTTTGAGTAATAGGCCAGCAATACTACCTCTGTATAATATAATTATTGTACACATTATAGCTTTAGTGAATCAATATAGGTTATAGACTTGCTGTGCAATTGTAAATTATATAAATGGCATAAGAATATTGGTCTCTACACCCAAGGGAAAGGTAAAGTAGATCCCCAGATGTTGTAGAACTGCAACTCCCGTCACCTTAAAAATCAGCAGACCTATAATGCTCCAAATCCAAATCAAGATCTAGATCCCTGCAGATAGCACTGAACAGTGTTTTTATTGCAGGGTCTCCCCTCAGGGGGCAAAGGTAGTGACATGATTGCTTTACTGGCCCATCCCCTTCACCGGTGTCCTGATTCACAGAATGACGGAGTTGGAAGGAATGTTCTATCTGTCTACTAAAATATCAAAAATAGAAAAAAATTTTGTCCAAAATAAAAATTAGGAAAGTCTCCTAATTGTAAAGTGTCACAGAGGTCAAATATAATACACTGCTGCACAAGGCAATTTAGAAAATAAAGGGAAACTAAAATTATGACACAAGATAAAATACAATTTCAGGTTAATAAAACATTTAATCAGCAGTTTTATTCACCTGAAATCTTATTCTAGGGACCTATTTCAGCCTGTGGTAGTGGCTATGGTGACAGGAGTGTCCTGGCACCCTCACAGAAAGTAGTCAAACATTAAAAATGGCTTAACTTACCTGGGATCGCTAGGTGTCCTATACCAAGTTACGCCTGGTGGGGCAAGGAGGTACTCACTCATTTAGAGCGCTCAGAGGATGTTTGCAGGAAAAGAGCCACACCCCCATTATCTTTAATACCCCTAGACTTTGGGTGGGGTAATGGGTCATGTCCATCCTTCTAGATTTTCAAATAGCCTCCCATCTGCTGTCAATTGATTCACGGGAGGGGATAATATGTCCTCCCCATATAAATAAATCAACAGCCCACCACTCATTTATTTTTAAGAGATACCTGTCCACCCCCCTTATTTAATTTTTAGTCACCACCTCTCCATATTTTATTATGGACTGGACAGCAGTAGTCCGTTTACCAAGTTTTTTTTTTTTTCAATGAGCAGCCACTCATTTGTTAAGCCATTAAAAAGGGATGCATAATGTTATTTAAATGCACATTTAATTAGCAGTTTTATTTCAGGAACTGACCCAAGTATCATGTTCAGTTGCTTGTATTTAGGCTGGCAATAAATCTAGCTGAAATTTAATTTAAAAAAAAAAAAAATAAAAAAAAGAGAAAAACTGTCAACGTCGATAATTTTTGATTTTTATGGGACAATAAAATTAATTCAAGGCTTATTTTGCAAATAAAAACATTGTTCCAAGTCACAGGGATGTTTATCAATTTTCTGTAATTTATAAAACACAAACCACTTAAAAGCTTAACCCCCGCTCCCCCCCAAAAAAACCAACAACATTGTTTGATAAAATGTGGAGGAATTCATGATGATATGCAGTTCACAAAATGAATCAACAAATCAGATGGTCTACCTTCATAATATCGGGCAGGTGTGTCAGGTAGTAGTGATTCAGATGAGCATTTGATGCAGCCAGTGCCAAGAGATATTCATTTCGAGCTTCCACCAACTGCTGGGTGCAATCAATCAACTGTGTTGAAAACTAACATAAGACAGGATAAGTGTTAACACTTAATGTAAAATAGCATTAAAACCATACAGAATTGTGTGTGTGTGTGTGTGTGTGTATATAAACACCTTTGTCTCCGACACATGTTGAACTAAAAATATATATTGAAAACACATATAATGAGACAAAATACACATTGCATATAAGATGAAAGCAGTTATGATAGCTCGTAATGTCCTATTTTTTTAATTTATCTTTTTAAACTAAATCTTGGCCATTATCCCAGCTTTTATCAGCCTGGCTGTTCACTCAGCTCTTTAAAGATAACTTATCTTAAAACGCTAACAAATCATGTCAATTTATTAAACTCCTTGGCACTGCCAAGAAGCTATTCAAGTATAATCCATCCATACCTTGGCACTGAGCTTTTGTAGACTGGCCTTTGAATGGAATATTCCATGATCACTTTTCTTTAACCTGATGAGAGTAATTATTTTACATGAATATATAGAGATATAGATATATATAGTAATTACTTTCCTCATGAAAAACAGTAATTTTACTTACCGTAAATTATTTTTTTCTTAGTATAGTGGCAGTAATGAACAAGTGGGAAGTAATTTCTGTTATGGACAAGAAGCTCCCCCTCAAATTTTAATATATAGGCTATGCCCAGCCTGCTGCCCATATAATCCCTGTACCTCAGAGGAAACACCAGTTATAAAAAAAAAAAAAAAGAAGAAGAACCAAACTGAGACGATGTACTGAAAATGTAATATAATCCATACAAAAAGAGGAGGGAAAGGCAGTACTGCCACTATACTAAGAAAAAAGGAATTTACGGTAAGTAAAATTACGTTTTTTCCTCTCGTAGAGAGGCAGTACTGAACAAGTGGGATATAGCAAGATCCCTGTAACAAATAAAGGGTGGGAAATTAGAAGGCCACTGCCTGGAGCACCTTCTGCCCAAAAGCTGCTTCAGAGGATGAGAATATGTCCAGCCTATGATGCTTAAAAAAAGGTGTGAAATGAAGACCAAGTAGCTGCCTTACAGATGTCTTCTGGTGAAACCACAGATCGTTCAGCCCAGGAAGTTGCCATTGCCTTTGTGGAATTGGCCTTCAATGGAAATCTGATTGGAACACCTCAGGTTTCATAAGCCAGTTTTATGGCTTCCATTAGCCACCTGGAAATAGTAGGTCTGGAGGCATTTCTACCTTTACCAGAGCCTTGAAAAATGACAAAGCGATGATCAGTTCCTAAAGCTTTTGTGATCTCTGAAGACAGATTTCCAAGGCTCTTCTAACATCTAGGAGAGCCCACTTTCTTTCAAGTTCCGATGATGGAGATTGGCAGAAGGAAGGCAGAATAATAGGTTGGCTCATATATTTCTTTGAAATAACCTTAGGTAATAAGGAAGGTCTGGGATGCAAGACTACTTTGTCTTGATGGAAGATGGTAAATTCAGAAGCAGAAGAGCCTGTAGTTCTCCTATCCTCCTTGCTGAGGTGATGGCTACCAAGAAGAGAGTCTTGATTGTAAGCAGCTTTAGGGAAACATCCTGCAATGGTTCAAAAGGAGGTTCACAAAGGGCCTGAAGGACTAAAGACAAGTCCCAGGTAGGAAAATTCGAAAGCTTAGGAGGACGTTTCAGACTGATTGATTTAAAAAAATCTGCAGATAAGAATGTCAGAGGCAATATCACGCATAAGGAAGTTACTCAATGCAAAAATGTGGACCTTGAGTGTAGAAACGCCTAGACCAACTAAAAACATCCTGCAAAAAAGACAATATATCAGTGATAGATGGATTGACAGGATTGGAACCTTTCTGAGCTCACCAGTTCCTGAACTTCATCCAAATCCTGAGATATATTTTAGAAATAGATAAACGGACTGATGCCGGAAGAACGTCACACAAACTGTCTGAAAGACCTTGCTCACAGAGGATCATCCTTGCTGCAGCCATGCCGTCAGGTGGAACATTTCCAGGGTCTCTACTGGAAGAGTAACATGTTCTATGAAGTTGCCTGAAATTGGGAGAGGCAAGCGTGAAATCGTCATATGTTCTATTTCGGAGAACCAGCTTCTGTTTGGCCAGAAGGGCAAAATGGCTAGAATCCTTGCTTTTTCTCAGTCTGATTTTTTTGAATAATCCTTGGAATCAATGCTATTGGAGGGAAAATGTAGCTCATGTTGAAGTTCCAGGTGAGAGACAGGCAGTCTAGGAAGTCTGGGAAATCCTGTGCCTGGAAAGAAGCAAAGGTTGGGACTTTCCTGTTTTTCCTTGTGGCCATAAGGTCCATTTCTGGTAAGCTGAATCGGATCACCAATTCCGAGAACATCTGGGGGTTTTGGGAACAGTCTGCTTGAGACCAATGTCTGCTGAGGTCATCTGTGATGACATTCAGAGAACCTCTGATATGGGTTGCTGAGAGTGAGCTTATCATAGACTGGGCCCAAGACATGATAAGGTAGCACAGATCCTTAAGTGATTTTACTTTTGTGCCCCCTTGACAGTTTAAGTAAGCCATTGTGGTGACATGGTCTGACTGAATCATTATGGCCTGATTGGCTATAACTGGATGTAAAGATTTTAGAGCATTCAATACGGCCATCATCCCTCTGAAGTCGGAGGACACTTTTGCTTCTTTCAATGTCCATTCCCCTTGAATGAACCGAGAAACCCAGATGGGTGCCCCAACCAGTTTGGGAGGCATCTGTAGTGATGGTAATCCATCTTTTTTGTTCTAATAAAAGGCCTCTGGAAAGGCTGTTTTTGTCTTTCCACCAAGTTAGTTGTTTTCTAACTTTTTTTGATATGCGAAAAACAGAACCCAAATTTTCCATTTGTCTTGACCATGGTGCAAGAATGTCCCATTGTAAAGATCTTATTTCTGCTTTTGCCCAACCAACTGCTGGGATTGCTGAGGTGAGAAGCCCCAGGACACGCATTACCTGTCTGATACATTCTTCTGTAGTTTTGAAACGGCCCTGCAAATTCTTCTTGTTTTGACAATGGAAGAAAAAGGGAGAGAGACCATGAATCCACCAGAAGTCCCAGGAATTCCAGACCCTAAGGAATCAATTGTGATTTTTGTAAGTTTACCAGCCAACCGTGCTCTTCCAAAACCTGTCTTGGGATCTTGAGGTGTAACCTGAGGAGATGTTAGGATTCTGCTTTTAAGAACCAATTGTCCAGGTAAGGAACTATTGGAACACCTCTTAAGCATAAAGGTTGCCACTATAGGAGCCAGGATCTTTGTAAAGATGCGAGGGGCTGATGAAAGGCTGAATGGAAGGGCCTTGAACTGAAAACGAAGAATCTTTCTTCTTCCCGTTAGTATTGTTAACCTTAGAAACTTCAGAGAAAACACCGACACTGGCACATGGACGTAGGCATCCTTTAGGTCCAACTTTGCCATGAATTCTCCCTTCTGTAGGATGCGACTCACTGACAATATATTTTCCATACGGAACCTTTGATAAGGGATACATGCATTGACATCCTTGAGGTCTAGGATAGGCCGGAAGGATTTGTCTGGTTTCTAAACCAAAAACAGGTGAGAATAAACCCCCTGAAATTCCTTGTTTTTGGGTACTTTTTCTATAACGTCCTTGTGTAAAAGGAGTAGGTATTCTGATAGAAATGCTTCTGGATTTCTTTTGTGATGGGTACTTTGAAAGCAGAAAAGATGGTTTTGGTACCGTAGAAAAGCAGGTTCTGTATCATTCTGCAATAGTTTTTAGAATCCAATAATTTGAAGTTGAATCTTTCCATATTTGAGAAAAGAACCGAAGAGGACCTCCCACTATTTTGGCATCAATACTTTCTTTTTGTCCTGTTTATTGAGATCTCTGAATCTGCTGGTGTCACTGTTCAGTTTGTGAAATTTTTGAACGCTCCCCTGGTAGCGAAATGAACGATGTCCTCTGAACTGATACCTCTTATAGTTCTGAGGTCCCGAATATCTTGAATCCTGAGGCAATACTTTTTTGGCTTCAGACATCGGTCTTATATCTTCCAGAGGGATACCAAATAACTTGTTCCTCTTGAAGGGTAGTTCACATAAAGCAGATTTAGAAGCTGAATCTGCGGTCCAAGTTCTGAGCCATAAGGCTCTTCTGGCCACCGAGGACAAACCCATGACCCTGGCAGATAATTGTAGCATCTCATCAGAGGCATCTGAAAGAAACTTGTTAAAAAGTTTCAGGAGAAACAATAGCTGAGACGGGTCATTATCAGATTTACCCATGAGAGATTCTTCTAGGGCTTGAAGCCACACACTCTGGACTTTAACCCCTTAAGGATACATGACATGTGTGACATGTCATGATTCCCTTTTATTCCAGAAGTTTGGTGCTTAAGGGGTTAAGCACTGCTGAACCAGCTATTCCGGCTTTGCATTGGTAACCAGCAGCCTGAAATATTCTTCTGCTAGATGTTTCTACATGCTTGTCCATGGGATCTTTTACCCAGAAACCTCACCAATAGGTATTTGTGGTTTTCTTTTATAGTTGTGCTACTTGAATATGGACTTTAGAAAGCTCTTCCCATTTTTCTTCAGTCTGTAGCAATAACAGTAGTTTGAAGTGCTTAGAAAGAAAAGCACATCTTTCAAGATTCTTCCACTCTCTTTGTAGGAGTTCCATAACCCTAGGGTGCATAGTAAAGCCTTTTACCTTACCCTTGGCAGATTCAGTTTCCTGAAGAACTGCAGATACTTCCTTGATAAACTTTTTTAATTCTTCCAGTGGGAATCCTTCCTCCACACTTGAAGCCAGACTGGAAACCTCCAAAGGGGAAGATGACGAACATTCCCCTGATGAGAGCTCAGACAGGGATGGAGATCTTTCTCTCCTACGTTTCTTTGTCGGTTTTCGTTGAATAGCAACAGACCCGCAGTCTTTTTTAATAGTATCTTTAAATGACTCGAAGGTCTGTGATAAGTTCTCCTGAAATCAGTACAGGAATGAGGACATTTAATTTTGCTTGGATTTCTCCATTAATTCTGTCGAGCACTGACTACAGGTTTTCTTACGACATCCTTCAGGCAGAGAGACTGCTCATTCCAAGCAACACAAATACTTTGATTTGCTCGTGGCTTTTTTGGGATAGTACCGGACATCTTTTCTTTTTCAGCTTAATCCGGAGAAGTAGGACTGGACATATTCTGTAAAGATAACTACTGTGTATCAGAAAGCATGCTAATAAGTGAAAGCGTTCAAGGGAGATTTTAAATTAAATTCTCACCTCAAACACCTCACCACCGTGCAGGAGGCCTGGTGATACGGAATATCTGTACTGGCACCTACCCTTGGGGTCAGACAGGTACTGCATAGAATGTATAGCTAAATAATTTTAATGCCAAAATACAGAACTACCGTTTCAGGCATGCGCAGTAGCGCGATTCGGTGTTCAGTGGAACGCAACACCTCCCAGGCCTGCGTTCCACGGCTGTGCGCATGTGTAAGGATTGAAGGTATCTGCCTGGATCTTTCCAGGATTAGGTCACATAAGACTGCTTCTAGTCGCATTCCGTAACGCAACTTAACGGACGTTTTCTAGCCGCTCGGGCACTCACCTCCCCGATCAGCAGCCTGTGCTAACCGCACCGATCTCTGCCTGGTCCTTTGGAAGAGCTTGTCCATCCTGTTGCCGGGTCAAGAAGAACTGGTGTTTCCTTTGAGGTACAGGGATTATATGGGCAGCATCCTATATATTCAAATTTGAGGAGGAGCTTCTTGTCCATAACAGAAGTTACATCCCACTTGTTCAGTACTGCCACTATGCAAGAGGAAAAAGTACTTTGAATTTATTTGCATAATACATATCAAGACTCAGATACCTTTAATATATGTATTATATTGTATATGTATCTCCACAATGGGAACATTAATAATAAAACTCCTTGATACCTTGTGTAACTTTTCCAAGATGTAGTTACACTTTCCTGATGTATATAAACTAATACCCCTCACCTCCACTCTAGCCACCTTACAGATTTAAGCAATCCAATATGTTTAAAAGATATGTCTGTCCCTTCGTTCATGATCATTCACCTTTACCTTATCCTCCCTAATGCCCCTCTTACCGTCTTCAAAGTGCACGTTCTGTTTCCTCCCTTTTTCTTTACCCAACCTGCAGTTTTTCATCTCTAATACGCTCTTCATACTTTCATTATTTTAAACAGTGGAGCTAGTGTTATGACTCTTGTTTTCACTTAACAGTAAGTTCTGATTGAACCAACACTTACTGCATCTGCATTTATTTTTAGTAAAAAAACAAACAAAAATGAAAAAGAATTAGAAAATTATTTTTTAAAAAGCAACAATGTCCCAAATGACAAGCTGTTGGAGAGTAAAGGTCAACTATTCAATACAGCATACATTTTATTTTTACCATTTTCACCAAAGACAAATCTACCATCAAGGTACAAAACACAGTGTGTCACCAAATACATGGTGGAAAAAAAAAAACTTTATGTCTAAGTCTTTGTGATTTTGAAGTGATTTACATAATACATTATATTTTTAGTCTGCAGTGATCACATGACTAAACTGCCAGGCCTAGGCATCCACCTCCAAAAACAGTTGAAACACATTTGGAGCAGCCATGTACAGATACAATACCAACACAAAAGGGAAATGTTAAAGCTATACATTATATACCGAGCACAACTGAAAATCTTGCCATAATGCAGATAAAGCCTTTAACAATAGAAAGGGATTACGCAGTAGATAGTATTACTTTTGCATTTGTACTCTACAATGGGTTGAATTACTCTTTCATAGTGAGAGAGTTCTTGGCAGAAAACATTAGCTTGCAGTTCTTTGTATATTAAATATACATTAACAGCATTCAATTTTGCTAGGATAGGCTATTGAAAGGCTTTGTTCAGCATTCATGCCTCATTTGCAGTACAAAATATTGCTTCTGTTTCTACTGTCATCATTTCAGGTTTTATATTCTATTATATATGTACTCATCAAAAAGTTCACATCAGTTTGTCCATATCCTAATGCAATCAACATTTGTAAGACAGACATGCACAATATAATAACACTGATCAGCCACAACAAAAGAGCCACTGACAGGTGAAGTGAATAACATTTAGAATACCATTACAATGGCATCTGTCAAGGGGTGGGAACAGTTTGCGCCGTATGTGGCTGCGTAGTCCCAGACCTGTTCAACACCGAAAGCTCCTTCAATGGGGACGTGAGCATCAGAACTGAACTATGCAAGAAGGTTCCCTGGTCTGCTGAATCATGTTCTCTTTTAGATCAGATGGGTGGCAGAGTGTGTGTCCATCATTTACTTGGTAAAGAGATGGCAGCAGGATGCAATGAGGGAAAAAGACAGGCCGGCGAAGGGAATGCTATGCTTTGAGCAATGTCCTGCTGGGAAACCTTGGATCCTAGCATTCATGTGAATATTACTTTGACACTTACCACATACCTAGTGATTATTGCAGACCACATACGGCTGTGGCCTCTTTCAGCAGAATGCACCCTGCCACACTGCCAAAGTTGTTCAGGAATGATTTGAGGAACATGACCAAGCTAAGTGTGCTGCCTTGGCCTCCAAATTCCCTATATTTTACTCTGATTAAGAACCTGTGGGATGTGCAGGAGCAACAAACCAAAGCCATGGAGGCCCCACCTCACAACTTGCAGGACTTAAAAGATCTGCTAGTAATGTCTTGGTGCCAGAGACCACAGGACACATTTAGAGGTCTTGTGGAGTCCATGCCTCGAGGCATCAAAAATTATTTAAGTCACCAAGGACACAAAACTTGGAGTCTGGTTGGTGTCTCCACTTTCCAGGCTTCCAGTCAGAGTGCTGCGCTATGTATTCAAGGTGTACATACAGCAAAGTGTTGTTACATAGACACTTACCCCTTTAAGGATGTATTTTTTAGGGGGTATACATGAAATAAAAAAGACACACATGGGAATAGTACAATACTGTATGGTATAAGTGAGCTTATATCGATATTATCAATGCGTGAAAATACTCACATTTTTTTAGAGCCTTTTCTTTAGGTTTAAGCTTTAAACTTCAGCATGTCTGTCTTTAACCCCTTAAGGACACATGACATGTCATGATTCCCTTTTATTCCAGAAGTTTGGTCCTTAAGGGGTTAAGGTAGACAGCAATAACCCCTCTTGTAGCTCTGATTTCTCTTCTTTTCCTCTCCAATATATATATATATATATATATATATATATATATATATATATATATATATATATATATATATATATATATTTGTGTTAGGTGCTCATGATAGTACAGAGTAAAATACCATAATTAAATGTAGGATAGTAAAAAGGGCAAGTCGGTTGTGGTGTGCCGGAACCGACGATGAGGTAGGCCTGAGAAAGAAGAGGGCAAAATTAAGTAATCAAATTTATTACAGACAACCAATACAGATACATATATCAACCAGACATGTTTTTGAAAGCATCCCTTAATTCTTGTACTGGGTTTGTTGTGTATCGTGAGTAAGCAGATGACTTCCAGCGCCCCAGTGTTTTTATAACATGAACTGGAATGTTGACACTGGAGGCTGTGGATGCTGCTCCTATGCGGAAGGAGTGCCCTGAGTAGTTAGCTGCTTTGAGGCCCAGTTGAGTGAGCAAAGACCTGACGTATGTCATGAAGGTTGTAGTGGTGAGTACTGAACTTTGTAATAGTAGTAATGGTTGTGATTGTCTTGAATTATTATTTAGGTATGCATCCAGAACCTTGACGGGGCACCACCTGTTGTGCGTGGGATAGTATGGAATGTTTACTTGTATGTGCTGGCTGGTTTTGGAGTGAGGTAGCGTCAGGATGTAATGATCCATGTGTTTTATTAAATGGGAATAGAGAAGAATAGGAGCAGATTGTGTTATGTTGGTTGTAGTAAACTCTCTAGGTCTTAGGAATCCATAGAAAGCTATGTATATTGCTGCTTTTATGACAGAATTTGTATTGGTGTCAAAAGGTTTTAAATCAAGCAGGTTAGATAATGCCTTGAAGATATGGTTATCTATGGGTAGCCTCTGTGATGTACGTGTGGGTTCAGATTTCTGAATGCCTCTGAGTATGGTCTTGATCTTGTGAGAGGCCATGAAACTAGTGTTAGGTTGTAAGATTAGCATATGGTGTTGAATGCCTGTGAGATAAAGTTTGATGGTGTTATATGACATTTTAAGTTTAAAGTGGCAAAAAGAAGCAAAACCCAAAAAAGATGTCATAACAAATGGTTGCATGATGTTATGTTCCAAAAGGAATCTTTTGAATAGTGTAAAAGCCCTGTCGTATGTCTTGTGTGTATTTTTTGACAGTGCCAATTGGGACAGTGTCCTGCTATGATGCATGATGATGTCTAGTCCAGTATTAGTTGTTGAAATGTTGGAGTGGTAGTGGCTGTGAGCGCCACTGACGGGAGTGCTTGATGAAATGCCTGAAATTTAAAACGAGACAAACTGTCAGCAGCTGTGTTACAAATTCCTGGAACATGGAAACAATGTAGAAAAATTATGACAAGCTGCCAACCACATGAGTTTCCTCAGAAATCTCATGATCGTAAGGGATTTGGAGTGACCTTTGTTGATGTGACAGGTTGCCTGGTTGTCTGAGTAACAACGAACTGGCATATTTGCCCATAAATAACCCCATGCTACGGCAGCCGCCACGATGGGATAGATCTCAAAGAGAGCTGAGGTAGTGGAAAAACCTTCCAAATCCTGAACTGCTGTAGGCCAGCTGCCCCAAAGCCATTCGTTCCCAAAAATTGCTGCAAAACCTGTGGTAGATGCCGCATCTGACCAAATAGTAGGTGATGAGTCAGTCAATTGAGGGAGGAACATACTTTTACCATTCCAAATTGAGGGAGGAACATACTTAGTAGGTGATGAGTCAGTCAATTGAGGGAGGAACATACTTTTACCATTCCAATTGAGGGAGGAACATATTTTTACCATGGTTAAAAATTCCTTCCACATGCGTAGGTCTGCCGTAGCTTGGTTATCTAAGGACAACCTGTGTGTGTCGTGTAGGAAGCATGGAAAAAGATACAAAAGTCGTGATATGAAGGAGCGGTCTTGAGGTATGATACGCATGGCAAAATTTAGTGACCCCAGTAGAGACTGTAGCTCTTTGCGGTTGCAAGTACCGAGCTGAAGGTAGCGGTTGATGTAGGTAAGAATGTTCTCTATCTTGTCGTGTGGTAGGCTTGCTTGCATTGTGTTTGAGTCTAATTGAATACCCAGGAAAGTGATAATCATGTCTGGTTCCCTCCGTTTTCTTAGGGGAGAATGGAACACCTAGTTGCTCGAATAGTTTGGTGGTAGCTTTGAGGCTACTAGGAGGGTAAGTATTCTCCTCGACCAGTAAGAAGTCGTCCAGGTAATGTAATACCGTAGGGCATCTGGCTATGTTCAATAGTAACCCGAACAATGCTTTGGCAAATGTGTCGAAAATAGCTGGGCTACTTTTGGATCCAAAAGTTAAACGGGAGAAAAAAAAAAAAAAATAGTAGTGCCCGGCCCACTTGATTCCATGTAGGTGCCACAGTGTGGGGTGGATTGGTAGCAATTTAAAGGCATTAGTAATATCGGTCTTACTAAGCCAGGCTCCAACCCCTGCTTGTATGATCGCTGTAATGGCGTGATCTATGGTGGTGTATTGCAGGGAGAATTCCTCAGAGGGTATGAGGGAATTAAGACTGGGGTTGGCTGATGAGTGTGGTGCTGACAAGTCAATGATGAGTCTCTGTTTAACCCTTTAAGGACCAAACTTCTGGAATAAAATGGAATCATGACATGTCACACATGTCATGTGTCCTTAGGGGGTTAAGGGAAGATTTCCCTGTGACAATACCAATGGGGTTAGTATGCCATTCTTTGAATGGAGGAGCTCTGAAAGGCCCCACTATGAAACCCTCAGCAATTTCTTGGGCTATGAGAGTGTCAACAGCTGTGGGATTATGTTGTGCAGATTGTAGATTGGAGCATTCCAGAGTCCCGGATGGTATGTGTAGAATACCCGTGTGGAAGCCTTCTGTTAAACCAGAAATAAGAAAGTCCACCAAGTTTTTAGACGGGTGATGTGACATAAATGCAGTAAATACCGGCATATTAATGGACGTGAGGTAAGGCTTAGAATAAATTTTATTTGGACACATGGTTTTTGCATGTGCCCTAAAACATTTTAAACAGATATGCAATAATTTACAACCGCTATAATTACAAGACACAACATTGAAATTATTACATATCTGGGACTTGCCCAGAAACTTGATCGGGCGTCCCAGTTTGTCTCTGGTCAATTTCTCTGGAAGACCAGAGGAACTAGCTCCTTGCGTGGAGGCATGTTCGTCAGCCATGTTGGGATAGAAATTTGTCGTATGGGCTGTAGAGGAGCAGTATGCACAAGCCGGTGTTCTTAGACCTGCAAAGTGTCTGCAAAATATGACGGTATCTATCCTTCCCCAGTTAGACCTTGTTCCATACTGAGAGAACGCTCCAGACTCTTTTGCAGAAAAAGACTTATGGTAGTTATAAAAGGCTGAATCACCATATTTGTTGCCCAGGTCTACCAGCTTGTGCATATAAAGATCAAACTCCTCTCGTCTACTGGGATAGACTGCACAGATGACATCCCGGTAAATAACAAAAGCCAGTACAAACTCGGGGATAGTCAGTTTCCTGTTTAGGCGGGCGTCCCTAGATCTGACAACAACAGACACATCATCATAAGCATAAGTCTTATTTTCCACAATATCCTGGGAGGCAATCAGCAGGGAAGCTGGGTTTACGTCTTTACCTTCCAAGATATCCCTTTTTATGTGCTCAGGGATCATATGAGCAGGGCTACCTTCCTGGTCATCCGAGGTGATGGCTGGAGGAGCCAATAGCAAGTCGGCTGGTGCTTGTGAAGCAGCATCGGGTGGCCCTGCTAGAGTAAGGGCCGTGGTGACAGACTCAAGTTTCTCCAACCTGGAGTTGACCTTGCTCATGGACGCCATGAGTGAAGATAACATGGAATGTATGTCTCCTGGGTCGGACTGGCTAGGTCCTTCCCCGGGATCCATGTTGTTTGTTGAGGTACGTAGCAGTTTGAAAAGTTCTGCTTTCCTTGCTGTAGCGGGGTAGGGGATTTGCCGTCTCCTTAACTCGGTAGTTATACGAGGGATCGTCCAGGATCTGATCGATGCTGGACTATTTACCTCTCCTCCTTGTGTAGGAGTGATAGCTCTAGCTGGAGTGCTAGGCAAGGAGAAATCCTCTACCCCTTCTTGAGACATACTATAACCAAAACAAATAATTAGTGTATGAAAACCACCAAAATTGTACTGGCAGGCTAGCTAAGCCGGATGGCGAAACATTACACTTGTTTGGTGACAGGTGAGGCCCTACTAGTTGCCAAGTGGCTTGAGAGGCTCTATGCGTTGGCGCGAGGGGATTTAAGGCCACCCGTCGTAGTGGCAGGAATTTTAGGCCTCTCGGTGACTGTAACATAGAAAACAGGGAAAGGGAGTGACAGGTGAGGCCCTCTTTATGCAACATGCGAGGCAGCTAGCTAACGTGTGGCCCGATGGGTTTGTGCCTCTGAAACGTTGAGGCGGGGTGTTGGCCTCGCGGAACCACTAACTGATGGCAATGCCAAGAAGGGGTAAATACCTATTGGGAAACCTATGACCCTATTGCCAGTACTCTAACCTAGGGGGGAGAAATGAAATGTATGGCAGAATACCATATGAGCAGGTGTACGTACCTGGTAGTATGAATATCTCACAGGAAAAACCGTGTAGTGAAATATCTATTTAAACCTGGACAGCCTGAAAATGGGTAAAAGAGAGTAATATAGTGAGTGTGGACTGTGTGGAAATGAAGTAGACTGTGTAGCCCGTACCAGTGATGTTTTTTAAGGCTTGATTGGCGTATTACTTGGTAAATAAAGTGTAGTGATATACCATAAGAGTATAAATGTGTTACCAAGGTAAAGTGATACGTGTCTTTAATGCACAGTTCTGTATAAAACAGTGGGGAATGTATGATGGTGTCAAGTAGAAAAGAACATGGATGAGTGAGGCCGTGGCCTATATTTAAACAGCGTTATGTATGATATGTAACATCAGCTTGAGTTCTGAGCAGGGACCCACCGAAGGGCAGGCTATTTCAGCTGCTGTCCGTTCTCAGAATACTCTTGCGACCTGTTTTTTTTGCTCTCCATTAGTTTAAAGGGTAATCCAGACGTGGACCCCTTGCTCACGGTGCCTATAGAGATATCAGCTATGCCTCACTGATGATGCCTAACAAGGCTGAAACAATCGTCTGGGGTTGCTGTATCTCTCGTGCAGAGAGAACTTGCTGGCATTTCGGATCTGGACTACCCGTATGGGTGGGACCAGTCTGAAATGCTTCAGATATGTTCTCTCTGTAATGGCACAAGATGAGCTAAAACCAGCTTGAGTTCTGAGTGGGGACCCACTGAAGGGCAGGCTATTTTAGCTGCTGTCCGTTCTCAGAATACTCTTGCGACCCGTTTTTTTGCTCATGATATGTAATAAAATAACAAAAAGGGGGCAGGGATACACAAAATGCCTAGAAGTGATGTAAAGTTGTATACATGGTATATCTGTATTGAAAAAGACGTATGATTGGTTGGATCAGTACGTGATCCAACCCGAGAATTTTATGCTTGTAAAAGGAAACTGTATCCTTATGTATGTGTTGTAGTTATAACACAGAAATGAGGCCTGTAATGTAGGCTGAGTCCATTTGAATGAATGGATAAGTATGGCAGACCCCTGAAAGCGTGGGAGTCAAAATGATCCATACAGATAAGTGAGCATGGTTTTGTATGGACATAATACAATAACTGATACCTTTAAACAGTAATAGAAATAATCTGTCTATTTAACCAAGCAATTCGTTACCCGAATGGTATATACATGAAATGGTGAATGTAATCCACGAAAGGATTATGCGAATACATAGAAATAAAACCGAAACCCAATGTGAGGGAAAACAGAAGTTGGAACGTATGAATTTTATGCGAACCGCAATCGTGTTTGAGCATATCATGAAAAAGTGGATTTTGGGAGTGTATCCAGCAGATAAATTAAATATAAATGAAGGAATTTAAAGCGCCATTATTTTACCACACTATTCTGTATAGATCAAAATTATTTTGAGAGCATGAGGGGTACCTACACTATATTAGGCAGGGGTTTTAATGTTTTGGCTGATCAGTGTATTTTTCTATTTTAAGATCCAAAGAAGAAGAACAAAGCACTATATAATTAAAAAGTATTAAATACGTATCAAGACAAAAAAATACTGTATCTAAACTCATGGAATTAAAGTGACACTCTGGGCACCAATACAACTTTTTGGTTTCATTATTATGCTGTATTTTTTTTGAATGTTCACAACAGTGTTTTTACAAAACAAATTGTTTGCAGATTGTTGCACCTTAAGCTTGCTTCCTTAGCCATGTCCCCACCAAGCCTAAGACTGATATCAGCAGTCCCCTGCTGTGTCCTAAAGATAGCAAGGGTGCCAGAAGAGTACAGTCCTAAAATCACCTTCTCCAAAAGCGTACTTCCACAACCAATTTATCCACAGAGAGATCGTCACCAGAGCTACACTCTGTTCTTATAGCCAGTATGCTGTGTGATCACCGCCCGGTTAAATGTTTGATCGGCCTGAGCCGATTCCGATCAGGGGTATAGTTCCATGTGGCTGACCTTGCTTCTCTATGTCTTTAGTAAGTACTTAAACAGGATTTTAAGGGAGCCCAGAGATAGGCACCATGGTATTTTATTGGTTGAAAAAGTTATCACAATTGGTGAGTAAGATTGATTATCCTTCCTAGTGTTATTGTTGACTGGTGGCAACTACTTTCTGACTGCACTTCCAGCAGGAAGGTATTTAAAGCAACACTGTCTCTTCACAGTTTTTGTTTCTTTTCTGAGGAGTACTATCTCTATGTATCCTTTTTATTTTTATGAAGTTCACTTTTTTTTTTTCATTGTTAGACTTAATAAATATATAATATAAAGTAGAGAAACATTTTCTTGGTGGCGGCATGACCTTTGGCATGAAACGTAAGCAAAAGTTTATTTTCATTTATTAAGCTAATTTATCCACAATCCATCAAAAGAATCCCACAAAATTGTGAATTGCAGACATCACGGACAGAGAACAATAATGAAATCCAATGTAAGGAAGAAAAGATAATAAATATAAAGTATACTTGCAAGGGGGAGCATAATCATTAAAGGGACATATAGTCACCCAGACCACTTCAGCTCAATGAAGTGGTCTAGGTGTCAGGTCCCTCTAGGGTTAACCCTGCCTTCTGTAAACATAGCAGTTTCTGAGAAACTGCTATGTCTACATCTGGGGTTAAGCCAGCCTCTAGTGGCTGTCTTCCGGACAGCCACTAGAGACGCATCGGTAATGATTGAGGCATATTATTGAAAAATGCTTTCCTTCGGACACTTTGAATGCGTGCGTGGCAGTGCTGCGCATGCGCATTCGGTGCCGGTGACATCAGACAAGGATGCTGAAGACGGCGGGGAAGGAGAGGTAAAGGAGTCCGGCGGAGGAAAAGGGTGAGTAGTTGAAGGGGTTTTAACTATTTTGTCTTATGTATTTTTCCTACGTTTGACCAGCTTTGACCCAGGTGAGGAGCAAAATCCGCTCTTTTTCTTGTGGTCTCCAGCAATTCTCACCTTCCTCCTGCTGATTCATTTGGCGTCAAGGCGAAATTCAGTAGTTTCGCTGGCGTTTGAACTCCGAATAAAGCCCGCAGGAGGAAGGTGAGAATTGTAGGAAAATGGCTTTGACCACAGGAAATCGAGCTGACTTTGCTCCTCCTCTGGGTGAAAGCTGGCCAAGCGTAGGAAAAATGCATAAGACAAAATAGTCGCTACTTTGTCTTATGTTTTAAAGAAAACTAGAGCAGACAGGAAGAAAAGAAGAACAGATCCTGGGAGCAGGAGAGAAGAGGAAGTGATTAAGGAAAGGTAAGTTTGGCATGACAGTGCCGCTTTGAGTTAATACCCTTGATCTGCATACCTACATGGGAGGCTTTTCTACACTCTGACATAATTTTCTGATCTCATGAATTACATTACATTTTAATTGTGGCATGCTAAAAATATATTCCCAGATCAATACAATAAACATTTTCTGACCTTAATGATTTAATTCCGTCTAAAAGCATCTTATAGACAAACTTGTATTAACTCAGCCATTGCTCAATTTGCCATTTATTCCAGCAAATGCATCCAACATTTATTTATCAGATCTATACTAAATAGACATTAGTAGCAATTGATACTTTTAATCTGATGACATCTTCAATTCTAGTGAATATTATTTTAAATCCTGGGTAGCATTAGAAGAACAAAATAGTAAATAAGCAGAGAATTCCTTTCATGGTAAAAAATAAATAAATAAGTAATTCTCAATGCATGTGACCTGCCAGTGACAAAGACTTGAGTCATTTATATTACTAGGTCCAGACGGTATGCGTAGTCTGAAAATTTCCATTGTTTTAATAGATTCTATGTTTGTAAATCAAAGATCACACTGAAAGCTGGCAGAGGATGGTATCAGACTACGACACAGGAAACCATAAATGTTATCAGCAGCACAGAACAAGGGTGCATAATAATGAAAGAGGAACCAACTTATGAACAGACACATTGTGTAGTCTTTTACATGCTATATTAATAATCCAGAATGAGATCTCAGACTTGTATAAAGAGGTGTGCTTTATAATATCCTTCTGAACACAAACATCCTTGATTTCCATTACTCATTTTATAAGAAGGCTGTTCCAGGTTTCTATTTCCCTTACATACAAAAGTATTTTCTTGCATTCTTCAAGTTTTGTATTATAAAAATCAAGTAAAAGCTAAAACAATGCTGTATGAAAAAATAAAATATCCACTAAAAAAGAAAAAAATAGTGATACAGTAGGTTGTCATCATCTCCTAATACTGGCTGAATCCCCCAATGTGAACCTGAAGGACAGGTGAATGAATATCAGTATGTACACTTTAATTCTATAAGCTATTTTGCTCTACTGCTTTGTGGAGAATGACTGACCATGCAGGGTGTCTAGCTGCTCCCAGATGACACAGAGGCTGCCGGAGTTCTGGTGGCTATAGTAGGCATTCACAACTTTACCTTAAAAGGACACTGTATGCACTATAATCATTTAATCTCTTTGAATTGGATATAGTGCCTGGAGTCCCCTGGCACTGTCCTTCCATTCAGAGTAAAACCATGTTTGAGCAATTTAACACTAAATAAGGGTCCCTGGCCAAACACAGTTTGGCCCTTTCTGAAGGTGTGCCTAAGGCAGAGATTACACACTTCATTGTAGTCATACCCATTCATACCGTCAATTGGAACACAGAGTCAGCTGACATGCTCAGCCAATCACAGCTGCCAATTAATGCTCAGGCCAATACTTTCTTAGTAAGAGGGGATAGGCTTCTGGGGACTCTCGTTTAGTATTAAAACATAAAAGAATCAAAAACTATTTAATGCTGAATGAAATCATGGCAACAGGGGACTCCACACACTATAACCAGATTAAATTAGACAAAGCAGGTAAAGTGCCTACATTGTCCCTTTAATCAACCTTAAGCACTCACGGTCACAAACACACCCTACCCCAAAGAGTAGGTGTGACTTAGTGGTGGTGGTAAAAGGGTATAAGTGCACTATTTGTCTGAACTAGACCGTAAATAATGATAACAATGTCCCTTAACACATCGCACATGTAACCATAATAATATAAATGTTATAAACTTTCTGCCCCCCAAAAAAGGCAAAACCTCAAGGCAGTGATATTTTCTTAAATGAATGCTGTAATATCAGGAATACAAGCATTAAACTATTTAGTTCTCCAGCCCCCCTTGCATAGGAAATGTGATTTTACTCACCTTTTCTCCATGGCTAAGATAAGCTGTATACAGCGCTGGAAGTCAGTACTGATTGAACCAGTTAACTTCATCCTGGACAATGCGGCCAAGTGATTGAACTCAATCTCAGTGCTTTTGGGCTGCAAGCTTGTGAAGATAGACCCTCAGGGTCTAAATAGACAGTGGCAGGGTCTCCCTGCCTTTCCCCATGCTGAGTGCCGATGAACATGTAATGCATACTTACACAGAATGCCATTATAGGAACAAACAGCAGATGGAAGTCACAGAACACTCTATACAGTTTTTACTGGCAAACCCATTGTGTAATATAAGAATTGATATTAGTGGAGGGTTTCGTTAGAGGTGAGATTTGGGTTAGATTTAGGAATAAGGGTAGGGTTTTGTGGTAAGGAGTATGGCTGGTATAGTGTTAAGTGGAGTTGGTAAAGTCAGAATTAACTACCAGAAAATGAAATTAAATCCTAGCCATATTAGGCGTTTAACAATTAAGACTGTTTAATTAATCTATTTAGAGTTCCATTTATAAATTGTACCGGATGTGTAAAAATTATTTTATTCAAAAATGTGAAAAAAATAGTTATTTTTTTTGTTTTTTTTTTTAAGGGACACTATAGTTGACATAAAAACTACAGCTTGTTGTATTTGTTCTGGTGAGCATAATCAGCCCCTCCAGGCATAATGCAATAAACACTTTTTTCCCCCAGAGAAGAGGCAGTGTTTAGATTACAGCCTAGGGATACCTCCACTGGCCACTGCTTATATGGCTACTACTATTAGAGGTGCTTCCAGGGGCAGTGCTGCACAATGTGCAGCACTTACATTCAGTGTCTCCACCCTCTGCATGGAGACACTGAACTTTCCACATAGAGATGCACTGATTCAATGCATCTCTATGAGGAGATGCTGATTGGCCAATGAGAAAGCATTGTGATTGGCGCAGAACATCACTTCTGATTATGTCAAACAATATTTAGGGGGACAAGGGGGCTAGATAATGGTTTTGACACTACAGGGTCAATAATACAAGTTTGTGTTCCTGATCCAATAGTTTTTTAGTATGCTTTTCTGTGAGTGTCCACTTTACCTACAGTTGCAATGTCACAAAGAATAAAAATAGAAAAAAAAAAAAAAATCAAACATGGCATTTCCTTGAAAAGCAGATTTAAAATATACTATGTGTCCTTTAAAGAATTTGCAGATATTGAGAGAAGAAAGTGATAATACAATTATAGTATCTATACATATCTGTACATACTAAAGACCATACTAAATGCATAGTAGATAGAGCAGAGCAGATTTGCTGGTTAGAGCAGTGGTACCAGGACACCCAGGTTCGAGCCCTGGTCAGACCACCTCACCAGTATAAGTGTTGTTTGGTAAGACACCGAACAATATATCAGTCTACTTCAAACCCTCATAGATTGTACATTTGTTTTAGCAGGGCCTTCTTTACCTCTGAATATCCCCTTTCTATAAATGTGAATACATATCCCAATAGAGGCCACAAATTAGTTACAAAGTATTAAATACAACAAAATATTGGTTTGAAGATTAATTATAGAACACATGCATTTAAAAAAAAAAAAAAAAACTGAACAGTAAACAGAAAAACTAAAGATTGCAGTTTGTGTGTGCAGTGTCAGTTATTAGTAAAACAAGTTATAGAAGATTGGTCTTTGCCTATTAATTAATAATTCTGCATTTCAATCATTGAACCAAGTTGACGTGAACTCCGTTTTTCCTGAAAATGTGCAGTGTTTTATTTTAAATGTAATAATTCATAGCACAATAGCCATTTCACACCCTAATGCTTCATAATCCCTTCATATACAAATCTGAAAGCACAAGAATAACATCAAACATTACTATTGGGAACTTATTTTTCCAGATAACGTTAAAGTTTTCATACCGTGCCTCTGCATCAGCTACCTTCTCCTTGGCCACCTCTCTAATGCGTTCTACTTGGACATAGTGTTTTTTCGTTTTGCCTACTTCTTTCACAGTCTCCAGAAGTTCATTCTGAATTTTCAAAAGTTGCTCCATACTCTGGAACAAAGATTTTATTTTATACCAAACATGAACAGTAAAATTAATATAAGCTCTGACAAATCAAAGTATTATCCCTTAGAAATAATACTGTTCAATGCACACAGAACAAGACATACATGTAAAAATATTTCCCTAGAACGTCACGGAACATATGAAGGGATATTTTACTAGTTGCTGAAGAAAATAGAATTGTTTGTTATTCTGAAATGTGCTCAATGCTCCTACCTAGGTAGTTATATGTGCATATCTACCCAAATTTAGTTTAGTAAACCTTGCCATTAGTGATTTCCCAAACGGTTCGCCGCGGACGGCGAACATAAACAAACTTTGACCCTGTACCTCACAGTCAGCAGACACATTCCAGCCAATCAGCAGCAGACCCTCCCTCCCAGACCCTCCCACCTCCTGGACAGCATCCATTTTACATTCATTGTGAAGCTGCATTCTTAGTTAGCTGTCCAGGAGGTGGGAGGGTCTGGGAGGGAGGGTCTGCTGCTGATTGGCTGGAATGTGTCTGCTGACTGTGAGGTATAGGGTCAAAGTTTATGTTTATGTTTGCCGTCCGCGGTGAACCGTTTGGCGAACCGTTCGGGACATCACTACTTGCCATAAGTCTGGAAACGCACACTGGACAAAGTTAAAGTGGCTCTGTGACATTTATTGTCATGTATAGTGCTGCATTGTAAAAAAAATTCCCCTCAAATTTTATATAATAAAAAGTAGGGACTACTTTTCCTTATATAAAAACTGCAGGTTGAAAAAAGTTGACATAGGGTGGAGATTTAGTCAAGCTCCCTGTTTAAATTTGACAGTCGGACTGATTAAGTCGCTGCACTGTGCAGGGAGTGAAGCAGGGAAGACCATAGAGGCTTGAATATAGTAATATTTTTCTATATTTATGGAGGCATGAGGGGCCCAGGGGGGCTAGATGGTGGTGTTAATACTGTAGGGTCATGAATTCATGTTTGTGTTCCTGACCCTATAGTCATCCTTTAAGGTAATGCTGACTTTGGTCTCTCTAACACTGTGGCATGTTCCCTTTCTTCTACACTCACTCCATACAGCTTTTCTCTGTCCTAGACTATATACCAGGAGCTTACCAGAAGTGGACCAGCGAGTGCTAGGGGACAGTCGTTAGAAAGCGATAAGTGAGCGCATCATTAGATGCATTTATGCCAAGCTCAGGGTGCTGTCTGCATAGTATGCCCTTAGTTGGCCAGCTGCATGATTGGCAGGCAGCCTGACATGCATTCATGCCAGGCTGGCCTAATTCTTTGGGCAGACAGGTCCTCTTTTTTGGCATGTCCGCCTCTTTTGGCAGGTTACGTGATTTGTGTCAATGGCACACCCTAATGACATCACTACTTGCCATACGTCTGGAAACGCACACTGGACAAAGTTAAAGTGGCTCTGTGACATTTATTGTCATGTATAGTGCTGCATTGTAAAAAAAATTCCCCTCAAATTTTATATAATAAAAAGTAGGGACTACTTTTCCTTATATAAAAACTGCAGGTTGAAAAAAGTTGACATAGGGTGGAGATTTAGTCAAGCTCCCCGTTTAAATTTGACAGTCGGACTGATTAAGTCGCTGCACTGTGCAGGGAGTGAAGCAGGGAAGACCATAGAGACTGTACCGAGATTTTAAAACACTGTCTGACCCAAGGTGCATCTATATGGCTAAAGGATCCTGGCCTATACAAAAGGTAAGGATACGATGTTCTCATATTTCATTTAAAACAATCTAATTTCTTTCAAAACTTGATGAAAGGATCATTATATTAAAGGATCACTATAGTGTCAGGAAAACAAACAGTCCATAGGAAAGCAGAAGCGCCTCTAGCAGCTGTCAGGAAGACTGCCACTAGAGGTTGGATTAACCCTGCAATGTAAACATAGTTTCTCTGAAACTGCTATGTTTACATGTGAAGGGTTAAAACCCGGGGGACCTGGCACCCAGACCACTTTATTGAGCTGAAGTTGTCTGGGTGACTGTAGTCCTTTAAGGCAAGACAATGCTAGAATTCTAAGCAGGAACACTGAACGGTTAGCTTGGAAGCCACCCAATCACAGTGATCTGATAGATGCCTAGCAGTATTTTTGTTTCAAGAAAGTTTGTTGTAATTATCTTACAAGACTCTGTTTTAAGGGTCAAGAGATTTATATGTCAAAACAGAACATAAAAAGCTTAAAAAATTTTTAATTGTATTTTTATCCACTTACAAGTGCTGAGAAAAAAAATAAAATAAAACCCGTTTCACTTGCTTTGCTTAGCAGACTACGTTTATTTTTGGCACTTTGTGTGTGATATAGGCTTGTGACCACCTGAGGCACTAGGTCCTGTCTACATAATGGATCACTATAGTGTCAGGAAAACAAACTCGTTTTCTTGACACTATATAACCTTTAGGTCTCCCCCCCACGGGCTGAAGGGGTTAAACCCCTTCAGCTACTTACTTTAATCCAGCGCCGGGCTCCCTTGGCGCTGGTGACTTCTCCTCCCACTCCGACATCAGCTCCCGAGTGGAGCGAAATGTGCATTAAAAACGCCCATAGGAAAGCATTTCTCAATGCTTTCCTATGGACGTTCTGCACGCTGAATGCGATTTTCGCACCTGTCTTCCTGACCGCCACTAGAGGCTGGATTAACCCTGCAATATAAACATAGCAGTTTCTCTGAGCTGAAGTGGTCTGGGTGACTATAGTGGTCCTTTAATTACAGACCAGAATTTTTGTTACTACAGTTCTACATGGCAGTTCCTTGCTGTAATCAGATACACATAAATTGTTATACCGTATATTACATTTGATTGAAGAATACCTGGAGTAGCTGTGTCATGGGTGTTGCATTGCAACAGTGAAGAAGCCATAGGGAAGCTGAGCTGTAGAAGGAAAAGCTTCACAATCTATTGTTTTAGATCAACATTGCTTTCTAGCTTGGTATTTGGAGAACTGTACACAGCAGCATAATATATTTTTCTATTCATTCAAGGAGCATGTTGTATATTCTTGGTTATATTAGTGTAATGTGCCAGGAGTGAGTAAACTGTATACAGGTAGGAAACTGTATATAGGTCCCCTTTTCTCCAGATAACTAGCAGGGACTACAACCTAACCAAGTGAGCCACATGGATGTAATCGTCAGACACAAGCTAGACATCTTTTGAGAAAAAGCCAGGCCAATGACAGTGAAAACAGAGTAGCTAGGGTCCAAATTCACCAGTGGTCACTTAGAAGTAATCATTGAGTGATGTCCTGGTCATCCTCTTCATCTTATTATAAGATTATATATATATTATAAACATTCACAACTATCAAGCAGGCTACAAGCTTACTGATTACTTCAGTTTTAGACTCTGGGGCCAAAATATTTCCTTACACATCCTTCTAAGAAAAAGTACACAATCATATGATATTTGAGACTACCTTCACACTTAGAATTCATTAACATCGTGATGTACCAACAGTTATGTTTACCTTTTTTAGCAACTGTTCCTTTGCAGTTCTAACTGTTTTGGCTGCTTCTGAGGTTACGTTTTTATAGTTCTCAGCAGCTGCAACACGAGTCTGCCCGATCGACGCAGTACCTTCAACGGTGGCCTTCCACACAGAAAAAACACTCCTAGGTAAATCAAACCAACATTGGTAAAGGGATGTTCAAATAAATCAATGCAACGTAAAGCTGTACCTTAACCGTATGAAGTATTTACCATTTTACAATAATTATCCAAATAGATTATATTCAACTAGCAGTAAATTTAGATTTAATCAACATTGAAAATGAGACTGTAGAGCTAAAACTGCTCAGAAAGTTACAGGAAAAAAAATGGCCAGCAGCCAATAAAAACATTTCCTGGGCTGAATTGATAAGCTGCCAGTATACTGCGACATTTGGGGAAGGAAATAACAAACTGCCAAACCACTGTGCAACGCTTCCAAACATGCTATTGTGGCTCAATGTCACAAGGTATAGTGTACAGTTTTTAAAATTGCTATAGGATTAATTAAAATGTCTGAAAACAACAGCACTATTAGTTTGACATTGAAACCTGAAGTATCCCCCAGGGCCGGATTAACATAGGGGCTGATGGAGCTGCAGCTCCAGGCCCATGGAACAGGCCCATTGACTTAAAAAAAAAAAAAAATATATATATATATTGTTAAATTTTTTCACACACTACTCTTAGGGATTCCACCTGGCTTTTATTTTATTGGCACAGCCAGTGTTTGAGGCTGCCTGGCTGGTGCCAATATTGCAGTGATAGTGGCAATACAAATGCTGGTATTTTTCTCAGTATAAACAAGAGGTTACTATGCAATACCAGCACTGGCCAATAGGGGTCACTGTATGTGGAGACAGGCAGGGATAGGAAGTTCCAGCATATCCCTCCCTGCCTATCTATACTCACTGATCTGCAGGGTAGCAGCTACAGGTGTAGCTACAAGTGTCACAATGTCCCCATGTCTCCAAGCTAGTGTCCCTAGTGTCTGTGGCCCTGGTGTCTCAGTGTCCCCATGTCTCCCAGTCCCGTGTCTCAATGTCCCCATGTCCCCCAGCCAGTGTCTCTAGTGTCTGTGTCCCTGGTGTCTGTGTCCCCATGTCTTCAAGTGTCCCCTATTTCCCATTGTCCCCATGTGTCCCAGCCAGAGTCCCCTAGTCTCCCAGTGTCACTGGTGTCTCCGTGTCCCTAGGTCTCCCCGTTTCCCCAGGTCTCCCCATCTTCCTAGTGTCCTAGTGACATGGGGACCCTGGGATATATGGGGAAACAGGGACACATGGGGCATTCAGACACAGTGATACATAGGATCACTGGGAGACCTGGGGACATGACACTAGGGGACACTGGGAGACATGGGGCACTGAGACACTGATACATAGGAACACTGAGAACCGGAGTAATCGACACATGGGGGAACTGAGTCATGAGGGCACTGGGAGGAATCCATCTATACAGCAGATTTAAAGTTTTTTGGTGATTTTACAGCATTTTCTCTTATGTCACTCCTTGTGATTTACATCATGTGATGTCACCCATACATATTTAATTATGCAAATTAGTAAGGCCAGTATGTTTTTCCAAGAAAGGTGGCAACCCTAACTACTTTTCACATACTCTTACTTAAGTATGGAAACTTAAGAGGGATGTATGGGAACAAAACTTGTGTGGACTGGCTGACAATGAATATAGTTAAAGGGACAATATAGTCACCAGAACAACTACAGCTTATCGAATTTGTTCTGGTGAGTAGAATCATTACCGTCAGGCTTTTTGCTGTAAACACTGTCTTTTCAGAGAAAATGCAGTCTTTACATTACAGCCTAGTGATAACTTCACTGGCCACTCCTTAGATGGCTGTTAGAGATCCTTCCTGGGTCATGGCTGCCTAAAATGCATCCAAACATTCAGTGTCTCCTCCCTCTGCATGCAGACACTGAACTTTCCTCATAGAGATTCATTAATTCAATACATCTCTATAAGGAGATGCTAATTGGCCCGGGCTGTGTTTGAATCATGCTGGCTCTGACCCTGATCTGCCTCTTTGTCAGTGTCAGCCAATCCTATGGGGAAGCACTGTGATTGGATCAAGCCACCACTTCTAATTATGTCAGCAGACTGCTTGTTTTTATGAGTCTAACAGCATGTAGAGTTACAGCTTCAGGCTTGAATATAGTAATATTTTTCTATATTTATGGAGGCATGAGGGACCCAGGGGGGCTAGATGGTGGTGTTAACACTGTAGGGTCATGAATTCATGTTTGTGTTCCTGACCCTATAGTCATCCTTTAAGGTAATGCTGACTTTGGTCTCTCTAACACTGTGGCATGTTCCCTTTCTTCTACACTCACTCCATACAGCTTTTCTCTGTCCTAGACTATATACCAGGAGCTTACCAGAAGTGGACCAGCGAGTGCTAGGGGACAGTCCTTAGAAAGCGATAAGTGAGCGCATCATTAGATGCATTTATGCCAAGCTCAGAGTGCTGTCTGCATAGTATGCCCTTAGTTGGCCAGCTGCATGATTGGCAGGCAGCCTGACATGCATTCATGCCAGGCTGGCCTTCTAATTCTTTGGGCAGACAGGTCCTCTTTTTTGGCATGTCCGCCTCTTTTGGCAGGTTACGTGATTTGTGTCAATGGCACACCCTTTTACCTTCCTGCTTGACTGGACACTGCTGTTAGGGGTTATGGATTTACTTGAAAGATGAAAACATAAATTAGAGAGAGATTAGCCTAGGGTATGTGTTTTCTTATAGCTGCTGTTTTCTATCTCTCCAGCACCATTTCCATCAGATACACGACGCTTGGGAGTGTTTTACTGTTTTTGGTCGATATGATTCTGTAATTAGGCCCATCATAATTATCAGCACCAGGCCCACTGGGCTCTTAATCTGGCCCTGAGTATCCCCCTGGACAAATATGGAAGGAAGAACATGACTGCTAGACAGGATGGTGGGCTGGAGTTAGTTAGCAAAAATGTTGCAAATGGTGAAGGAGTTATAATGGGAGAGCAAGGAAGGGGACTTACCTGTCATCAGGAGTGGTTTAAAGCACCTCACTGAATTTCCCACCATCCCTGGTTGTTTTGTGGTGGTGTGTTGTGTGGTTTCTCTTTGTGTTTTTCTTATTGTCACAGCTGGCGGTTTTCCCTGCACAGCGTAAGGAGTATGACGAAAGGTCACCTTGGGGAGACTACAGTCGCCGCAAGGCTGATGGCTAGTGTTGGGCTCTGAGATTAAGTATGGAGAACTGTCTGCTGCGCTCTCACTCAACAGCTGACAGAAATCAAGAGTTTACTATGTTTTAAATAAAGCTGTGGCCGTTGCCCTTATCTACTTTAACCCCTTAAGACCGGAGGGCGTACTATTACGCCCTATTTTAGGCGGCTCTAAACGCTGCTGGGCGTAATAGTACGCCCTCCGGTCTTTCATTACTTACCCAGTCGCCGGCAATCCCACGCCGGCGATCGCGGTTAGGGGTACTCCCAGGGAGCCCCCACGGCACGTCCGACCCCCTGGAAGCCCCCCTGGCCATGTGAGAGTGAGGTCTTTGCGAGGACCTCACAATCACATGGCCGGGATAGCTGGCTGCAGCATTGCCAGCAGGGGGGCTGCCTGTAATGACAGGTGGTCCCCCTGCTGGCTGAAAATAAAATTAAAAGTTAAAAGTGTAAAAAAAAAAAAATGTAAATATACTTAGATCATATATATATATATATATATATATATATATATATATATATATATATATATATATATATATATATATATATATATATATATATACACATATATATATATATATATATATATATACATATATATATATACACACACACACACACACACACACACACTGTCTAGGTGTATTTTACTATTAATATATAAATAATTATATATATATATATTAATATTAATATCAAATTACACGTAGACGGATACTGATTAAATATATATATAATTGTTATATTATATATATATATATATATATATATATATATATATATCAAAAAATATGTAAATACGTTAAAAAATAAAATTAAAAAAATAAAATATATTGATGTGTGTTATTTCGTTCTAACTGTATTGTGATAATATATATATATTTATATCAAAATACACGTAGAACGAAATATATATATACGTATATATCAAAATACACGTAGAACGAAATATATATATACGTATATATCAAAATATATATATATATATATATATATATACACATACACACATATATAATATACACACACACATATATATTTATGTAATAATTTTACATAATTGGGTATCTTAATTAATTACAATTAGCGGAACCTGCCTGACAACCCATGCCGAAAGTAAAGGGAATTTAATTTGCTAGCACTATATTTAACCCTATAACTTTCCAAGACACCATAAAACCTGTACATGGGGGGTACTGTTCTACTCGGGGGACTTCGCTGAACACAAATATTAGCGTTTCAAAACAGTAAAATGTATTACAACGATGATATCGCCAGTAAAAGTGAAATTTTTTGCATTTTTCACGCACAAACAGCACTTACACGGACGATATTATTCCAGCGATACTTTTTACTGTTTTGAAACACAAATATTTGTGTTCAGCGAAGTCTCCCGAGTACAACAGTACCCCTCATGTACAGGTTTTATGGTGTTTTCTAAAGTTACAGCGTCAAATATAAGGCTTGTGTTTCATTATTTTCACATTAAAATTTGACAGACTGGGTACGTTGCCTTTGAGACCCTATGGTAGTCCAAGAATGAAAATTACCCCTATGATGGCATACCATTTGCAATAGTAGACAACCCAAGGTATTGCAAACAGGGTATGTCCAGTCTTTTTTAGTAGCCACTTAGTCACAAACAATGGCCAAAATTGGCATTTTTTGCATTTTTCACACACAAACAAATACTAACGCTAACTTTGGCCAGTGTTTGTGACCAAATGGCTACTAAAAAAGACTAGACATACCCCATTTGCAATACCTTGGGTTGTCTACTATTGCAAATGGTATGCCATTATGGGTGTATATTTCATTCCTGGGCTAATATAAAGTCCCAAAGGCAACGTAACCAATATGGTGAATTTCAATTTTAAATGTAACGTGCTATATTTGACCCTGTAACTTCCCAAAACGCTATAAAACCTGTACACAGTACGGTTTTACACGTGAGACATCGCTGAATACAAATATGTGTATTTTATTGCAGTAAAAGCAAACAGTATTATGACATTGACCGTTAAAATGTCATGTAGAACTAAAAAAAAAAAATAATCGTATTTTCTCCCATTGTTTTCATATTAAATTATGATTCATAGCTAAATATTTGATATTAAATGAAAGCCCTGTTTCCCCTGAATAAAATGATATATAATAAGGGTGGATGCATTTAATATGAAAGAGGTGGATTACGGTTGGACAGACATGTAGCACGAATGCCAGGTTTTGTTTACATTTTGTTTCGTTCACAACGTGTACATTTGGCTCCATCCTTAAGGGGTTAAACGGTGTCCAGTGTGTTATTGTGGCAACGGTGGGAGGTATATGGGTCAGCAGTCAAGCCTCATTATGAATGGCAATGTTACAGATTGACTTTTTCTTTACTTGCCAGGAACTGTGAATCACAACAAGTTAAAATGTATGCACTCACAAAGCCACATACTGCCTCAACTTCTGGTGGAAGATGGAAAAAGGAGCAAAATCTTTCAAATGTATGTAATACAGTCAGATAAACAATGGTATAAATCTAAAAAGAAGATTGAGAATATAAAAAGATAAGAGCCAATTTGGAAATTAGTTGCTATGATCCTTCCAGAAAGCAGAGTGACAACATGCAAATTAGCACATAGTGTGTACTCTTTAGATTTCTGTTCACATTTCTATGGATTCCATTTGCCACTGCCTACTGTTTATTCACAACTGTAAACCAAAATTACTGGTTATAACGTATATGTACCATGCCAGTTACACAAATGATTAGCTATATTTAGAACTGGTTTGAAGTAAACTGCCTGGTTGATAGCAATCTATCCAAAGCTCCTTAAATATTGTCAAATTTGTTAAAATGTGTGTGAATGTAGGCAGGGTTTTCCTCTCTTATTGCTAATATTTGTTCTCTCACTTGAGCCAGGAGCACAGTGTATTCAAGCATATCCTAGAATCCATGGCTTGAAAGTTGACGACAGAGCACAAAGTGTCTGTTCACAGACTACATTTTCTCTCTCTTTCTCCTCTCCTCTCTCTTCTGGACAACTTTGGCAAGCTTATATACTATACACTTAATAGAAAAATGCAGGCCTTACCAGTGGGACTCCAGACAGAATGGTGACTGGTCTACAGACACAGCACAGGTTTGACTGTATGGATTATCGGACTTGCTTACAGACCTGGATTACCAAATCAATATCTACCTTACCAAAAAATAACAATGTTCTCCTCTTCAAACAGACCAGGAGACACCTCCATGGAAGCACCTGATGATCTCATGGGCAACACTCAAAACATGCAGTGAAATTTTTTATGTCTTCTGAACTCTACCAATATCACCCTCCTTTCCACACTGAAATATAACACAACCCACTCCTTCATTTGGGTGAAGAGGAAAGTCAGACCATCCCATAAATTGCTGAAGCAACCCTCATCTTGTAGAGTTATGGGAGTGCCAGATGTAGGCAAAAAGCTATTTTGGTCCAGGATATTGCACTTCATGCCTAAGGGGATCCTACAATTTGTTAACATGCAGTCCTATCCGGATATCCAGGAAACCTTTCCCACTCTACAGCACACCTTATGGATGCCTAAACAATTCTGGAAACCAATGCCCTGCCCCTTACCCACAACTACACAATCCATTACAACATGTGTAGCTGAATTCCTCGGCACTCCTCTTTTCTCTGCTAGCATCACTAGCAGCCCTGTAGGTAGCTACCCCAGACTTGTCCATAACTCCGTGTGTCTTAAAGGGCATCACACAGATTTTACAGGCTATGTGATAAAGGGATTGTACCTTTCATTACATCACAGAATATCTTTACATTGCCATCTGAATTTATATTGTATTACCTTCAAATTAAAAGTTAAATTTTAAATAAGTAAACCTGCGGTGGCATGGCCAAATGGCACAGCATCAAGAGATGCAACAACTTTACACCACTACCGATCTACTACCCTTAAACCTAAATCTTTATCGGTATATTCTCATGACTGACCCTAGCAGCAGCAGTACCAAACCTGCTTATATGCTACAATGGGAGAGGGACTGTGGGGTAGAGAATGATGCAGATTAGGAGATCAAGTTGCTTAATAGCTTGAAAGGCATCACATGGTGCTATAACCAAATTGAGGCACATAGGAAATCTTTTTACAGATGGTATTGGACACCAGATAGATTACAAAAAGTATTTAATACTACCACTCCTGCCTGTTAGAGTTGCCTTCAGTTGACAGGAACATCTAGCCATATTCCATGGGCTTGTCCCCTTCTCCAAAAATTGTGTACTCAGGTCCGAGACTTAATTGCTTATGTGAAGTGACCCTCCTTTTGTCGGCTCCAATTTACATGTGCATGGCCTACCCTTCCCCCCTTTCCTTTTACCAGCGAGCCTAAGCAACTCACGTGGTCATAGAACCTAAAAATGTCATAACTCTTAAATGGAAGAGCCAGAAAATTCCCTTTATGTAGGAATAAGTAGTTACGCTGCTTAGAAATTGCTTCACTGAATGTATGGCCACTTTCACAGAATTCCAGCAAATTCCAGTGGAGAGGATATGGTCCCACTGGCCAGAACAGTACCCTAAGGTAGCCTACACAGCTATTCAGCACGTAAAATCGAATACCCGTTTTTTGTATGTGAGGCTGGCTATGGTCACAACCTTGCACTTGCTCTACTCAAAGGCAGTCTTGGAGTGCCACCCACATCTAAGGAGGCTACACTGTGCCAAGTAAGGTTGTATTAATATGTAATGCACAAATACAATGATCTCTGATGGATAGTGTCTGCATTGTTACTCCTTGTAAGCAATTCATCACATCTTGTGTTTTGTATAATTGTTATACTTTTCCTTTCCTTTGGTATCCCATGCATACTGCTTGTATGCACCATCTACTGTTTATGTCTGAATATATTGAAAACTAACTTTGATAAATAAATTATACACTTTCAAATGAGTGACTCCTTTTAGTCCTGCAGAAGAAATTATACACTTTCAAATGAGTGACTCCTAGATTTAGTCCTGCAGGAGTAATTACTTAACTGCAACTGACTTTTTATTTTCTTTATTGTTGCACAACAAAAACAAACATGGTCTTGGCTCCCTTGACCTGTATCATAAATGACATTTTGGAAAAGAATTTGTAATTTTTGGAAGCTCATGTCTAGTCTAAAAGTATACAGCAGCTATTTTCTACAAAGGATACGACTATGCAGTGCTGCCAACCTTTGTACATCCATCTGTTTATGAAAATGTTTTATTAAAAAGACATCTGCAACTAATGACTTGAGAATCAATTGTCTTAAAAATTCCAATCAAACTATGGAAAACATTTCACAAGCTGTGAAATTTAAAAATGTCTCCCACCTGCAATAGTAATGCAAAAGTAGCCTTAAAAATAAAGCACGGGTGTATTACTCCACCTTGCATTGCGAGACACACACACACTCAATCATCCCCAGGCATCAACAAGAGCACAGTAGGATCCAGACTGCACTGGACCATTCACCAACCCAAAGTGTTGTACATGGCCAACAGTTGCGGTCCAGATGCCACTCCATGTTAAGCCAAAAGTAATTATATTTTCTATCAAAATAGTAAATATACTTGTAATGGAAGCTTCCCCACTTTTCATTAGTGCCACTTAAACAGACAATATGGTTGGGATTTTCCATAGTGTGTGGTTGGACTTAAAGGAACACTATAAAAAAATACAAAACTGTACTCTAGGGTTCCTCAGGGTTAAATCAATCTCTTCATTTCTCATCCAACGCCATCATGGCGATGGAGAACCTAATGTGCATGGAAAGGGAGCGCTGCACGTAGTTTAGAATTTTCCCATAGGAAAGCATTCAATCAATGATTTCCTGTGTGGATTTTGAAGATGCTAGCCGTCCAAAAAGCACCTCTAGTAGTTTTCTAGAAGACAGCCACTAGAGGTTGTCTTAACCCTGCAATGTAAACATTGCAATTTCTCTGACACTTTAAGGCTTTACAGAAAACAAAAAGGAAATCAGCGCTAATTTACAAACAATATGTAGATAGGCAGCAACCCAAACGAAGGAGACCCCTCAAATCCTTCAATAGATGAGACCATACAAAGAGATTGGGTAGGGCTGCGCCAGCAGAAAAGTAAAATAACATAAAATAGTCCAAAAGAGTCTCACTAGAGCAACAATGCTTGATAGGATATAGATGTAGGGGTGGGTGCGTCCTAATGTATCAGGGTATTCGCATATATAAAAAAAACAAAGAAACAGGGGTATCCAGTAGTGCAGTACGTCTTTTTTGTGGGGTTAGACAGCCAGGATCTTTGAGTTGCAAGAGGTTAGATGCTTATAGCCAGTATGTATATGTCCTGAAAGGGACAATAGAACCATTAAATCTTTATCTAGTGGTTCATTGCTGTCTGAGTCCACCTCTAGTGGCTGTCAAGTGGGCCATAAAATTATTTACATGCAATAGCAAGAATTTATACTTTGGTTTTTTTTTGCTTACCTGCATTCACTGGTCTCATTTTTCCCACGTTGCCAATCTCGTTTGAGGTACTGACCTGCCAGCCTCTGCAATGCCTGAAGGTCACAAAAACAGCATGTTCATAAAAGGTCTCTGTCTGCTGCTCTTATTTACTGGAACATTCTGCTTTTCCTAACACTGTTCTGACACATTCTGCACTTGTATATAAAAAGCCCACACATTCCACTAGACCTCACATTCATGCCAACAGAGGTTAGCTCTGGGTTCACAAATATTGGTCTAAGCCAAAAAGGATGTGTGCTTTGACTGCCAGTTACATAGTTAACAGGAATATGACTGACCCAAGACAGAGTGTAAACTGTTCATGCATTTTAAATCTCCAAAACTAAATAAGGAAATCGAAAAAATTACATATGTATTATTTATGTTAAACACGTGGAAGAGAGCCTTGATTAATAAAATAGTAGTAATTAGAATCCCAAATATGAGTACTTAAAAAAACAATTATAAAATACATGTTTATTCTAGAATTTGGGAACAAGCCAGGAGAAACCAGTAAGTAAGGCTTCAGGTTTCCATAAACTAGGAATCCACTTTTCACCATGGAACCCTGGCCTGGGCATAGAGTGAATGAAGGGTATGGGAGGCTATGATGTTACAGAGCTGGGGAGTAATATGTTGGCTAGACCGATTTCTTGTATTCGGATTGAGTGCAAGATTCCATTTATTATAGCAGTGGCGTCGCTGCATCAGTGTATGTGGTTCAGTCTGTGTGTGTAAGGGGGGTGGGTCAGAGCAGGCCGCGTGTGTGTGTGTGTGTGTGTGTGTGTGTATTATATATATATATATAATACAATGTTAAACATCTGCACACCAGTCAAGCGATAAGACTTGCTTTTCCCACAAAAATCCCAAAACTGCAGCGATGTTACAACTGCCGAGGATTCTGGGTGGTCATATGCAAATTAGTTTAACAAAGAATCACATTTTTGCCTCATTCCATTTTAAATATGGATTCCTTTTAATCTGTGTTTGCTGTATACAACAGCTTGGAACACAATTTAGGAAAAGATGCAAAACCGGTGAACCACTCATGGACAGCTGTTTCGTTGTTAATGCAACTCATCAACATGAGGTTGGTTACTGGTTTGCTTATTGAGGCTTGGTAGTGCTTGGGAAGCAAAATCCAAATACCGTATATACTCGAGTATAAGTCGACCTGAATGTAAGTCGAGTCCCCTAATTTTACCCCCAAAAATTGGGAAAACTTATTGACTCGAGTATAAGACTAGGGTGGGAAATGCAGCAGCTACTGGTAAATTTCAAAATAAAATTAGATCACCCAAAAATTACATTAATTGAATATTTATTTTGGGTATATAATGAATGCAGAGTGTGTATGTGTATATAATGCAGAGTGTGTGTGTGTGTGTGTGTGTATGAATGCAGTGTGTGTATGAGTGCTGTGTAATGTGTGAATGCAGTGTGTGTGTGTGTGTGTGTGTGTATGTATGTGATGCAGTGTGTAACCTTGGTGGGGGTTGGGCATTTTTATTATTATTTTAATATTATTTTTTATATATATATATATAATGATTATTTCATTTTAATTATTAAATTTTTTATTATATTATTTAAATTTTTATTTACATTTTTTTGTCCCCCGTCCCTGCTTGATACATGGCCAGGGAAGGGGGCTCTCATTCCCTGGTGGTCCAGTGGCATGGGCTGTGTAGGAGCCTCCATGCCGGTCAGCTCCCTTCTCCTCCATTGTAAGTCTCGCGGAGCGTTGCCGCAGTAAGCCGTGGCAACGCTCTGACCCCGCGGCTCTCGCGACACTTACAGTGGAGAAGGGAGCTGACCTGCACGGAGGAGAGAGAAGGGAGCTGACAGGAGCTGCAGGAAAGGTAAGTAACAGCTCGCTGCCAGCCCCCAACAGGACCGCCGGGCTTGTAATGAGCCTGGCGATCCTTGTCTGTATTATGGCAATGTAAGTTGCCATAATACAGACAGTGACTCAAGTATAAGACAAGTGGGGGTTTTTCAGCACAAAAAATGTGCCGAAAAACTCATCGTATACTCGAGTATATACGGTAGGTTATGGTGGGGAAAAATTGTGATTGAAAACCCCTTCCACCTGAGGTCTGTGGCCATAAGAATTGCTTTTCCCACAGAAATCCCAAAACTGCAGCAATGTTACAACCGCAAAGGATTCTGGGTGGGCATATGCCATAACCTATTTGGATTTTGCTTCCTAAGCACTACCAAGCCTCAATAAGCAAACCAGTAACCAAACTCATGTTGCATTAACAACGAAACAGCTGTCCATGAGTGGTTCACTGGTTTTGCATTTTTTCCTATATTGTGTTTCAAGCTGTTGTATACAGCAAACACAGATTAAAAGGAATCCATGTTTAAAATGGAATGAGGCAAAAATGTGATTCTTTGTTAAACTAATTTGCATATGCCCACCCAGAATCCTTTGCGGTTGTAACATCGCTCCAGTTTTGGGATATCTGTGGGAAAAGCAAGTCTTATGGCTTGACTGGTGTGCAGATTTTTGTTTAACATTGTATTAACTATCCACAGACTTAAGGTGGAAGGAGTTTTCAATCACATTTTTTCCCCACCATAACCTAATTATTTATCTATATATCTACACACACACTTTGATTGCCCCCCTACTTTTGTCCCTGGCCCCTTATGTGCCCCCTTCCCAGGATGAATCATGGAGACGCCACTGTATAGGTGTTTCAACAATATTAAACTATATTTTGTTTCTTTTTGTCTGTAAATATTTATGCTTTTTGGGATTTCTATGTTAACTCATAGGAGTCTTTAATGTCTACATTTTTTGTTTGGAAATGGTAAATATAATTTTATATCCTTTCATGTATTTCTTCCACTGGTGTTTTTTGGGGTGTTTACAGGATCATTTCCTACTAAACAATCATGGTCTATATTGTGGAACAAAGTTCTGCCTGTGCATAACACTCAGAACGACAGGCGGATGCGTATTAGGGACTTTAACTTGTGGCTTGGTGAATGGTGTCGGGAGCAAGGATTTGGCTTTATTTCTCATGGTAGCTCTGTTTGGAATGGAGATAAGCTGTACAAAAAGATGGTTTGCATCTTTCTCAAAAGGGAACAAATGTTCTCAGTGAGCAGTTCAGAGGTTTTGCTAGGATGTATTTAAACTAGGAGGGGGGGGCAAAAGGGTGATAAAACATCAATCCAATTGTCCCCAAAACAAGGACAGAAGGTGCCTGTAGCAAGTGTGTTAAAAAATGATAAGCTTAGAGTCATGTCTACAAATGCTCGCAGTTTAGGGAATAAGATCCATGAACTTGTGGCAATAATGGCAACTGATAGTGTAGGTTTAGTCGCTGTTACTGAGACATGGTACAATGAGAAAATGACTGGGACATAGCAATACCAGGGTACTCTTTATATAGGAAAGATAGGGAAGGCAAGAAAGGGGGAGGGGTGTCCCTGTATGTGAAGGATAGCATAAAATCTAGCCTAATAAAAGTTAGTGAGGCAAACATAGAGTCCGCTTGGGCTACGTTAGAATTTGGTAATCACACAGTAACTCGTGTAGGTGTGATTTATAGGCCCCCAGGACAAATTGAAGAGTTAGATAATCTACTAGTTGAGGAAATAGCTAAAATGACAATGAAGGGGGAAGTTATCATCATGGGTGACTTTAATCTTCCTGATGTAAATTGGGAAACAAAATTAGCTACTTGTGCCAGGAGCACACATATTCTAAACTTCCTACTGGGATTGTCTCTAAAACAAGTAGTTGAGGAGCCAACTCGTAAAGAGGCCATACTAGATTTAGTGTTAACAAATGGAGATTTGGTATCAGATATTACTGTAGGTGAAAGTTTAGGATCCAGTGATCATCAGTCAGTGTGATTTAATATAAGAACAGTGACTGAGTCACACCACACAAAAACAAAAGTTTTAGACTTTAAAAAACAGACTTTTCTAAAATTAGAATATGTGTAGAGGAGTCATTATCAGACTGGAGCAATTTAAATGGAGTCCAAGAAAAATGGGATTATTTAAAAGTTGCTCTATTGAAGGCAACAGAAAATTGCATTAGGCTGGTCAGTAAAAGCAAAAAATTCAAGAAACCACTGTGGTACTCCGCAGATGTGGCCAAAATAGTTAAAAACAAAAAAGTTAGCATTTAGGAATTATAAAAAAACCCAGAGTGAGGAAGACAAAATGATCTATAAGATTAGGCAGAAAGAGGCTAAGCAAGTTATAAGAGCTTCCAAATCACACACAGAAGAGAAAATAGTACAGTCAGTAAAAAAGGGGGATAAAACATTTTTTAGATACATAAATGAGAAAAGAAAAGTAAAACAAGGATTAGTTAGATTAAAAACAAAAGAAGGAAGGTATGTAGAAGAGGATAAAGGTCTAGCTGACTGCCTCAATGAATATTTTTGTTCTGTATTTACAGATGAAAATGAAGGAAAGGGACCTCAGTTGAGAAAAAAGGATAAATGAGTCATTTATTACACGTGAGTTTACAGAGGAAGAGGTTCTATTTCAACTGTCAAAAGTAAAGACAAATAAGTCAATGGGATCTGATGGAATACACCCAAAGCTATTAAAAGAGCTTAGTGGTGTACTAGCAAAACCATTAACAGATTTATTTAACCAATCATTGTTAACAGGAGTAGTCCCAGAAGATTGGAAGTTAGCCAATGTTGTGCCCATTTACAAGAAAGGTAATAGGGAGGAGTCGGGCAACTATAGGCCAGTAAGCCTTACTTCAGTAGTGGGGAAAAGTGATGGAAACCATGTTAAAGGATAGGATTGATGAACATCTAAAAACACATGGATTTCAAGATCAGAGACAACATGGGTTTACTTCAGGGAGATCATGCCAAACTAATCTTATTGATTTTTTTGATTGGGTAACTAAAATTATAGATCAGGGTGGTGCAGTAGACATTGCTTACTTAGATTTCAGTAAGGCTTTTGACACTGTTGCACATAGAAGGCTTATCAATAAACTGCAATCTTTAAGTTTGGATTCAAATATTGTTGAATGGGTAAGGCAGTGGCTGAGTAACAGGCAACAGAGGGTTGTAGTTAACGGAATATATTCGAAGCTTGGACTTGTCACCAGTGGGGTACCTCAGGGATCTGTACTTGGACCCATTCTCTTTAATATTTTTATTAGTGATATTGCAGAAGGTCTTGATGGTAAGGTATGTCTTTTTGCTGATGATACTAAGATATGTAACAGGGTTGATGTTCCAGGAGGGATAAGCCAAATGGCAAATGATTTAGGTAAACTAGAAAAATGGTCAGAATTGTGGCAACTGACATTTAATGTGGATAAGTGTAAGATAATGCATCTTGGACGTAAAAACCCAAGGGCAGAGTACAGAATATTTGATAGAGTCCTAACCTCAACATCTGAGGAAAGGGATTTTAGGGGTGATTATTTCTGATGACTTAAAGGTAGGCAGACAATGTAATAGAGCAGCAGGATATGCTAGCAGAATGCTTGGTTGTATAGGGAGAGGTATTAGCAGTAGAAAGAGGGAAGTGCTCATGCCATTGTACAGAACACTGGCGAGACCTCACTTGGAGTATTGTACACAGTACTGGAGACCGTATCTTCAGAAGGATATTGATACCTTAGAGAGGGTTCAGAGAAGGGCTACTAAACTGGTTCATGGATTGCAGGATAAAACTTACCAGGAAATGTTAAAGGATCTTAACATGTATAGCTTGGAGGAAAGACGAGACAGGGGGGATATGATAGAAACATTTAAATATATAAAAGGGAATCAACACAGTAAAGGAGGAGACTATATTTAAAAGAAGAAAAACTACCACAACAAGAGGACATAGTCTTAAATTAGAGGGACAAAGGTTTAAAATAATATCAGGAAGTATTACTTTACTGAGAGGGTAGTGGATGCATGGAATAGCCTTCCATTTGAAGTGGTAGAGGTTAACACAGTAAAGGAGTTTAAGCATGCATGGGATAGGCATAAGGCTATCCTAACTATAAGATAAGGCTAGGGACTAATGAAAGTTTTTAGAAAATTGGGCAGACTAGATGGTCCGAATGGTTCTTATCTGCCGTCACATTCTATAAGTCAGCTCACTGAACCTTAAAGGAACACTCCACATGTATAAAGCAGAAGCTCTTTATGTGTCTAGAGTTTGTCATATTTAGACAGTTTATTAAAGTGCAGATTTCAAGCAACAGAAATACAGCATTTCTATAAGGGGGGGGGCAGAAACACCTACCTGGCTGTTACAGACAACCAGGAAGGTTTTATTCTGCTTCCGTTACATCAGATGTAATTTACCTTAAACAATTTTATCTCTTGCTCTGTAAATTTAACTTTAAAATCACATACAGGAGGCTCTTGCAGGGTCTAGCAAGCTATTAATTTAGCAAGGGATAAGAAAATCTAAATTAAACAGAACTTGCAATAAAGGAAGGATAAATTGTAGATGACTATTTACAGGTAGTGTTTAGGAAGGCAGTGCAAATCACATGCCGGGAGGTGTGACAAGGGTACATAAACAAAGTGATTTAACTCCTAAATGGCAGATAACTGAGCAGTGAGGCTGGAGGGGCATGTTCTATACACCAAAACTGTCTCATTAAGCTAAAGTTGTTTTGGTGACTAGTGTCGCTCTAAACCCAGCAGTGCAGAACTCGTCTTACTGGCTGAACATGATCAGATGACAATCTCAGCCATTAAGCTAGCTCTGTGTTGTGGACAAAAATATTAACCCGATCCAGTTTAGCAAAATGCCGATTTACTCAACATAACTACAATCAGCATTATTCAACTTTCTATGTGATTTACCTAAAATGGCCGCTAGTGAGCTTCCCCTTTGACATCGACTAACACCTTCATTAACAAGATGGCGCTGGAATCTGGGGGAGACCTCCAAGATACCAGTGACATCACACCCGGTAGGAAGAGCACTAAATGAACCACTTAACACCTAACCAATTATTGATGTATTATTCCATGTTATCTCTGACAATGCATATGATGTAATTTTGCTTTATAAGGGACATGCCGTCCCCCCAGAATAAAAACATTTCTCAAGTTTTTCATTAACTCGAAACCTGTGTCTGGTGTGAATTACGTCAGGAGCGTGCACACATTACTTCTTTAATTTGGCCGGGGGCATATACGCAAGATAATCAATTTATTAATTGATTCCACATCACTCTGCATGGCATGGTTTAGCTGAAGAGAGCCAATGACAGCTCCATGCATTAACTTCCTGCTCTCCAAATTGTTTGACAAGTTACATTGGAAGGGTACCAGGTCAAAAAATTGCAGAACCACTGCAGATGTTAATTTACAAAGTAAAAATTCAAATTAGGAACAAATAATCTTATCTACTGTAGAAGTATGGATGGAAATTGTGATAACTGTACAGTGCAGGCAACGTTGCAGCTCCAAAAGAGCCTTTATCAAGCTTGAGAAAGGCTCATTTTGGAGCTGAAGTGCAGCATGGTCTATTCTAATAAATCTGTCTGAACCATAGGCATGTCTAGTCCAATATCTTGATCATTATTGTTCAGCAGAGTTTTGAAGCACGTGCCATTTCATTATTTTTATATGACTTAAATGCAATTTAGTTTGCATTATTGCAATTCTTTGTCTACAAAGCTTGTATTACCTTATCTAAAACATGGATGGTTATGAATTGTTATGGAAAATTGCAAGAAATTAACCATTTTGTTTTTTTAAACTGGCAAGTTGCATTAACAATCCTCAGCAATTCCTCCACTTTTATCTACATTAACAGAGGACAGTGATTCAGAATTAATAATTTTCACTTAAAGTGCAATCAACACTGTGACTTAAGTGTTTATCCACGAAACAGTGTATCAGGGTGAATAGAAAACCAAATTGAAAATGTAATGCTAAAATAGCCAAACTATGTCTATACAGAATAAATGTTTCATTTTAGTTAAAATTTAGCAATTTGGTTTTCAATTCATTTCTAGTAACAGTTTAGTGAATAAATCACATACAGTGTTAAATTGCTAAAGAGAGTATTCAAATGGAATTTCAACGTTTAGTAATTGAAGTAGCCAAATTGGAAGAATAGCAAAATTTAGAGGATTTTTCTAAATCAGCTATTTTGGTCTCAAATTTAAAATTTACTGGGAGGCGGAGCCAGCTGCCTAAGCGAACGGACACGTCCTGCAGGAGCTCCGACTTCACAACAGCCAAAAGAGCCAAAAAAACAAGTTTTGCCCTGAAAATCTGGACCACAGACGGGCTACAGCTTGTAACCACGATGGGGCGCAAGTAAAAAAAAAAATATCGGGCTGATAAACCCCTGACAACCGCCAATATCGGCGATCTCCTTTGGAGGCCTCAGGGCTCCATGAGGCCTGACATGGCGCCTCTCACAGATGGACCGTCGTGCTCATCCAGCGAAGCTTCCCTCACCGACTTGAGAGACCTGGAGGCACCGGCACACAGTAAGAGACCTGACAAACGGTCTGACCGACGACCTGGTGAACCGGTGACAGAGAACACCCTAAAGTCCCTCCTAGACGAACTACGTCGTAACATTGCCACAGACATCTCCACATTCCGGGATGAAATTACAGGAGTCTCAGCCCGCCTCCACGCCACGGAGGTAACAACTGCAGGCCACGTGAAAAGGCTCGCAACACTTGAGCGAGAACTCGCCGCCCTAAAAGGCGAACAAGCTAAGACTCAGCACCGCATGGCCGCAGCAGAGGATAGGAGGCGCTGGAAAAATGTAAAGATCCGCGGCCTACCTGATACAGTTACCACAGCGGAACTGCCTCACCTAATCCGGACTTTCCTAACCCAACTATTTTCAGCCAAACAAGCCAAAACAATGCACTTAGACGGCAGCTACAGACTCCCAGCGCCACCTGCAAATGCCACAGGAGGGTATCGGGACGTCATAATCCGCTTTAGAAACAGCCTTGACAAACAGGCGTTCATGGCGGCCACTCGTAACAAATCGCCCTTCTCTTTTGAGGAACACCAACTGTCTTTCTTTCCGGACCTCTCTAGAGCAACCTTAGAGTGGAGGAGATCCCTGAAACCACTAACGTCAATACTCACAAAATTCCAGGTGCCTTATAGGTGGGGAACGCCCAGGAGCCTTCTGATCGCCCAAGAATCCGGGACAATGAAAGTACTAGGGGCGGAAGAAATACCCAGCACGCTGCAGACCCTCGGGCTTCCAACCACTCCGGAGGGATCGCAGACCTCTGCTCCGGTTCCACGGCCGATCGCCTGGGACCCCGAAAGGGTCCGCCCGTTTGTTCCTGCTGCTATGCGGGAAGATCCCGCCACAACTGCTGTGCCCTGAACGGCCACGGACTGAAACCAGTGACTTTACTTTATGCTTCTATATGTTGTTGCCTGCTATATGGCTTACACTGCTCTCGCTCTTTTTGCCTTGCTCTGTTTTTTTTTTTTTTTGTTTTTTGATGTTTACCTCTCACACTGACACAAATACCATACTCCTAGGGACGCATCCCCTTACCTTCAGATGCATGCTGGCATAGGGAGTACACTCCCGCTATTACCCCCCCACCTCCCACTCACCTACTTCTGTCTAGCAGCACTAACACATAATTGGAGTGAGTGTCGACCTCTTGCCACTCAACGGACACGCAACTATACTTTCAAACACCGCAAGAGGATCGGGACCCGCGAAACCCCCTAGCTACTGACCATACCCAACCGCGCTTTCCACAGGGATCGCGAGTCCAGTGTCCACTACTCTCTAACTACTTACCAAAATCTCTCATTATATTAAACCCTCATCCACAAACACACACAACCGTCCACACATAGGATTGCGATATCCATTGAACAATCGCACTAGAGCATTCTCACTCCTGAACACCATAGTGGATTAACCTGCTGATAACGGTATCACAAAATAACAATAAAATTGTGCCGATATATGCTACAGTATGCCACTCTAATGTTATAAAATGTTATGATGTGCAACGCAGCTGCTGTTGTGGCACTGCCTGCAATGATGTTTAAACCTGCACTTCTAAAATAAAGAATTTAAAAAAAAAAAAATTAAAAATTTTAAATTTACTTTGAATATCTGACAATTCTCACTTTATAAAATAACATAGTAAATGCAATCAGCCTTGCATGAAAAGAAAACATTCTGCCTGCACAGATATTAAGCAAGAACTGAAGTCTCATTTTCTTTTTTCTTTTTAAAACTACTATTGTTTGAGTCTGTAAATTATTTATCGCCAATCAATCATAGTGGCACCTGGCAGTGCTAGCCAGTAACACACATGATGAGTGGTAACTAAGGATGATTTTTCTGGTTTGCTTGTGGTTGTGCTTGACCGATTATTTGTATCTGCTGCAAGGGGGTAGACTATTTATTTATAAAATATTTTACCAGGATGGACACATTTAGATTTCTCTCATTTTCAAGTATGTCCTAGTAAGGTAATGAGGTAAGGCAATGAGGTAAGCCAATGAACATACTCTGCAGAGGATACATTTTGCAATTTAGTTTTTTTTCTCTGTAGTGAATATTCGTGACCACTACATAGAATCATACAAAATATGCATCAACCTTTATTTTGATGCAATTTATTTGTGTGTGTGTGTAGAATTTTGTTATCATCAGGCCATTGACAAAGTCCACAGATAAATATCTAATAACCCCTGTATGGGAGATATCCCAGTCAGGGGTGGTCAGTGTGAGTGGTACCCAGCCACTCTGGACATGAATCCTAATAAAATTAGAAAAGAAAGAAAATGGGGAAAGTCTCCTGAGGAGAGATCCCCATTGGGTTAAATATGGTAAATAGGCTGTGAAAAAAAACATATAACAATTAATGAGTAAGATATACTATAGTAGATACCATATAGTGACCGTAGGATGGCTATATATCTAATAGGTATATAGTCTGTCATTAGTACTATTCGGCCATTTATTGATGGATATGAATGTTTCTGGGTAATACAGTTTTAGGCAAATAAAGCCTGTTGGTTTACCTATCCGATATATAGCCATCCTAACATCACTAAATGGCATTTACTATAGTATCTCTTCCTCATTAATTGTGGTCTGTTGTATTTTTTGTCACAGCCTATTTACCATTTTTTACCCCAATAGGGATCTCTACTCAGGAGATTTTCTCCATTTTCTTTCTTTTCCATTGACAATGTCACTGCAGTAAGACGAAATCTATAAAAAAAAAACAAACAAAAACAAAAACACAGGAGAAGCAGAATAAAACAATGGAAAGTAAAATTCTATCAATCCATAAAATGATTTATGGAAAGTCTTACACGTCTGGGAAGGGTGTAGCCATACAAAGCCAACAAGCTATTTGCAACAACCCTAGGGAAGCCACCCTCTTGCACACAAATGTATGGCAATAAGAGCATGGCTAAAATATTTGTGTAGATCAGTGAGTCTTTGTGTGTGTCCGTGTGCCTAGCAGTGTATATCTGTGTGCAAATATTTTTGTTTGGCAGTGTGTATTTGCGTATGTGTGTCTGTGTTTTGTGGGAATACATAAACATGTAAGTGTGTATCTGAGAAAGATATACACATGCATACAATATGAATGTGTGTCAGAGTTTGAATGTGTGAGAGTGTGTGTGTCTCAGAGGGCCCCCGTTACATGATTTTGCAAGGTGTCCCACAATTGCTGTAAGCCCTGTTGTAGATTGCAGCCAGTATCATTAAAATTATTACTGTAGATTAATTCTTATAATTCGGTTTAATACTGCCAAAAAAAGTGTAATAAAAAATAAAAACACTTGGGGCTACTCATTTACCAAGGAACTTCAATTTTATTTCTCAAAACACCTGACCATCCAAATTGGCAGTGATGCATGAAAACCTGCATTATGCATTATAAATGCATGTGTCAAGTCTGAATTCCAGCTTGTCCAAAATAAAGCCCAAGATGAAATTGGATTACACATTAAATTATAGCGAACTACTTTTCAAGTGAAAAAATTAATAATGAAGTTCTCTAAACCATTTTCTAAAGATAATGATCCACATACTTCACTAACCCTTGATTTGTTTTGTCCTTCCTCCCACAGGAAGATATGCAAAAGTCAGTGCAACATTGGAGAAAAGGAGAAAAAAAAAAAAAAGAAAAAGAAAAATTCTGATCTGCGTGATAAGAAGACATCAAATTTCTCTGCGTCTTGTCTCCAGTATAAGCCCCACTGTTCCCTGTCTGTACTCAGAGTAATCAGTAAACACACTCCCTGTGTGTGATTCACTGCATGGGATCTTTGTTCTATCCCAGCCTCTGATGTTGGTTTGTTATTTCACAGAGGTGCCACTTGCCAGATGTATTTTTTGCTTGTCACAGCTTTCATAAACAAGAAGCCTTCCAGATTTTGTGCCTCTTACTGAATTATATATGTCGCAATAGATGAAAAGGCATCATTGTAATATCAAGCGTCATTCCTCTGGTGTTTTCAAGTGTATCTGTCAGTTTCTGATTTAAACTGGAAATATGACATGGTTTACTTCAAATGGCAGTAACATTCCACCCATACGCTGTGGTAACAAATGGATAGATGACATTTTACTACAAACCACAGCTTGGATCTCCAAGCCATCATCATGCAGATATAACCAACAACAATGACAGTTGCAGTGGCTGCATGTATACAATATGTTGATACATATTATTGTCTCCATGTGGCCTTGGCATTTGTTATGTCAGTAAAAATAGAGTTTGAAAGTTAATAGGCAAAGGAAAATGTAACCATAGAGAAAGTATTTAATTTTAAATAGATATATATAATGTAACCATAACATTATCAATTAACTGTTCTGATCAAAACAAACAGATAAAAAAAAAAATACATTAATGTTTGGATATGTTAAGTGTACTGGGACGGTCTTCAGTTATATACAGTACACTTGTTCATTTTTTATTTTTTTTTTAGACACAAACACTCTCAGGCAATTAAAAAAACACAAAAAAAAAACCACAAATGTTTCCTTGACTGGGGGGTGGGGGGGTAGTGGGGGAACAAAAAAGAAAACAAAAACCAAGCCACTGAGAATGTATATTCCATTAAACAGAGTACAAGAATATATTCCTGCTGGAATACAACTCCTATCATTATCAGTATGAATGTGTCTGTCTTCAGTAAGAATTAAAGTGAACCTGTTAAGGAAAAAATAACTTACCTTAAATTGCCCTCAAATACAATGATTACATCACATATCATAAAGATATACAATTTATTCAATGTAAAACATCAAGATATACCGATCTCATTCAAGTGCCGCATCTTCTGAGCTGCATAGGTGTAACGCCAACCTCCAATCTGTTCTCAGTGACACAGACATGCTGACTTTAATGCCAGCCATTGTCTGAATAGAATTATGTCAGCCACTTAATTACTTTAAATTGTAAGTTCGTCTGAGCAGGGTCTTCATCAATCTATTGTTTCTGCAGTATTTTGTAAATGCCGCATTTATTGTTAACTTCCCCCTTTAAAACATTGTAAATCGCTGCAGAATAAGTTGGCGCTATATAAAATCCAATAATAATACCGAGCCAGTGCTAGCAACATGGGCTAAGAAGTTTCCATAACACATTCAGAGCATGTGCTATGGTAATAATGGAATATTTGCTAAAAAGCTAATTTGAACTATAACTGCAATCAACCTCACCCAGTGGTTGGTGAAGCCTGATACTAATTTTAGTTTAAAATAACTTTTTATTGCAAGTCCACATTTCAATAGACACAAATTAACAATTAAAAATCACATTTGAACCAATTGTTTATCTAATAAAGCATGCTTTTTTCTTAGTAAATTACAATTTTCCCATTTGCTTGTATGGGCAATCTCCAGGATCAACAAGTAAGTAAGTGAAGGGTAAAAAGAGAGAATATTCATTAGCTGCAAAGGCCAACTCGGCAGCTGCTGAAAGGTATTTTTTTTTTTTTAGGGTTTAGGAAAAGCCAACATTTGCACACTTTTTTTGTTTTTGTTACGATTAATTATAAAACCCTAAAACAGAAGAAATAAATGTAAAATAATATATATTAAAAAACAGAAGTTTTCATTTAAAGGCAGACTATGTGTCAAGCTTCAGGGAAAGCTGCCGGTGAATGTCAGGTTCATGGTAGGTTTATTGAAGATAAAGTAACCCAAAACGGGATTGATTAGGTTGCAGTTCCACCATATGGTTTTAAATATACCAATTTTTAATGCATTCTTTAAAACAGAGGTCAGGCGCTACAGTGAATGTTTTATATGTACAGGCAGATATCAGTACACTCATTTAAAGCAATGGTTTATAGAATTAATATTTTTAAAGCGCATCTGTCTTGCAAGCATTACAGTGACACACTTTATTAGTAGTAAATCCTTACATTTTAATCATGGAAGACAAACAGCAATGTACAGTATACTGGTGTACAATACATATGTCACTTTATTTACAATAATATTATGGTATAGTGATTAGGTCAGAATCTTACCTGTCCATATTCTTTTTCAATAGCTGCTCTTTGCTTGCAAAAAGATCTAATACACAGAAGAAAAAAAATATAGCCATCACGTCATTGTCACATGTATTGATCAGTTTTGAAATAAAAACATTTCTGTAACTTGATGGAAGACAGCCACTAGAGGCTGGATTAACCCTGCGATGTAAACATAGCCGTTTCTATGAAACGGCTATGTTTACATCTGAAGGGTTAAAACCTGAGGGACCTGGCACCCAGACCACTTCATTGAGCTGTAGTGGTCTGGGTGACTATAGTGGTCCTTAAATCATCACTGAACTAAATTATCAGGACACAAGTCAGTCATGCAGCATCTTTCTAGGAGAATTGCAAAACATCAGTCCCATCTATCGCTTGCTGCACAGTCACATTCTGTTTATAAAATATTTTAACATACTGAAGCCATTTGTGTTGCTACCTATCAGCACTCTTTGCTTGCTGCTCTTTGCTACAACTTGGCTTCACTACTGCAGAAGCATTTTCAGCCAACTTCAAAATGGTAAAAAACTGATCATCTTTACATAGCCATACATTATGCCTTGCATACCCACATTGATGGCACAAACATTGCATTGTTGAGCATGAGGGGTGACTTTTTTTTATTGGTTTAGCAGATTTAAAAAAAAAAACCAATTTAATAAAACCACATGGTTTGGGGAGTTCAGGCTTTATTTGTAGAACAGCCAAACATTTGTTTCATTGGTGCATACACCAAACTTTGGCGCAGGACATGATCTGTGCCAGTCATGGTTCTGGCACAACTAAGGCCAAGACGTCTATGTATGTATCCATCCATTCATATCCTGTGTATGTATCTATGCGGCTTAGCACCAATAGGTTCTAAGACTAGACAGAAGAAAACGGACAGGTAAAGAATCCTTACATGCATCCATTATGGCCAGCTGGGTACCACACAAATTTCCCTGTTACACTCAAATTATAGTTTTTAACATTATTTTATGTGTATTAATAAAGGAATATTGGCCTTTTACATGTGCCTTTTTCTTAATTACCATTTTAAAAATAGTTTATTTTTTAGTACTATTTTAGTTTAACCTGGTCATCAGCTGTTTTGGAGAAGTTACCCGCTCAAGAATCCCAGGTGGGGATTGTACCACCTACGCTTTCACAGTGAGCAGTATATTCCTGCTCACCCATATGTGAGTACTTTACTTTTCTATATAAACCCACTTTATAAGTAATACAGTGAGCACTATATTTTATTTCATTTCTTCCCAACACCCATATCCTACCAGTGGGGGATCAACGCCACTGATTGCCAGTTATACCTGAGCTAGTCCTAGCTCTCAAATAGGTGAGTGGAAATATCACCCTGTTGTGAAGTTTTTCCTGTTTCGGTCCCCTGCCATCTGCACTATTGGAATTTCTTTTTTTGTGTTCGCATATCCAAACCTGCACCGAGAAAACTTGACTATCTTAAGACCAACAATCCATTCAGATTTGCATCAAACTCGAGCGCCTGCAGGCCCACCTGGTCCTCCTCCTGTCCATTCTATATCAGGACTTATGTACTATACATTTCCTTGCTTTGTCTGTTATATCACTGCAGTTTATATCACGTTGCAGTTTATATCACGTTACAGTTTGTGGCGCGACCTATTCTCCTTTTTTGACTAACACTCAAATTATAGCCTGTGACATCAGAAGAAGCAGCAAGGCAGGATACTAATAATTTGACTCCGAAAACCCCCCAAAATATTATAATAAAAACCATAAGAAATTAGTTTTTAAATAAATAAGTAACCCATCATGTGTATTTTACTTCTCCTTTAAACGTATACAATTAAAATGTCATAAAACATTTTATGTAGTGTCTCTTGCTTTGGTTACAAAAATAGTGTTAGTAGTTTGTAAAAATATAAATACAACTTTCCAGTTTGTAATGTGACAAATTTAGTCACATCTCCGGAAGGAAGGAAAACTTTAATTGGATATAAGCTTGCAATTACAGTATCTTACTGTGCCTGCCATTAAGGGAGAAGGGAAGTACAGAGGTAGGTGCCTAAAAAAAAAAAAATATATATATAAATATATATATATATATATATATATATATATATATATTTTAAATGCAGCAACCATAGTACACCTAAATCTAATTTGCTCAGCTGGCTAGAGTCCATCATGGAGAAGTAATGAATACTTCAACATATTTCTGAGAAGATCATAGGGAAAAGAACTGCAGGTTTTTCTGTTACTGCATATGCAATGATCTTTGACCTTATGGAACCTACAGCGGTTTTCTGTTTGTCATAACTGATATAGCCTATTCTATGAAGTGAATAATGCAATCAAGGTAAAAACCCAAAATACAAACAAGCAAGGAAGATGGGGTATTAAAACACAAACTGATGTTGTTGGTGAAAAAAATAGGGGGCTATGTGGGAAAATGCTACTTTAGTGCTTCAACTGGAAACTATTTCTGGGATGTATTGCCCTTTCTGTAAACACAGTTTTATTATAATTAAAAAACAAAAAACAAAAAAAAAACTAAATAACATTAAAATTTATTAACCAGCAATGACTGAATTGACCCAGCTGGTAATGAAACCTGTAGGTTCAAACAGATACGAAAGTTACTGCAGCACTATCTAGTGAACTTAAATTGCAGCTTATTTGTTTTTTGTTTTTTTAAAAGGAACACTCCAAGCACCACAACAGTGTGCTGAACTACCAAGAATACTCTGGAGCCACCCCATTGTAAGTAGTCAATTATGTTTTTGCCTATGCACTTATAGTGATAAAAAGGGATTATTGGAATCAACACTGTGTGCTGGACCAAAATCATTGGCACTCGTGGCACCATAAACACTATAGGATGCTGTAGTGAATGTGGTACTTTGAGTGTTCTTTTAAAAGTGAAGAATATACTGTATCTTGTGTAAAAGGACACTAAGCACCAAAACAACTTAAGTACTTTTTGTATGTAGACTATGTCCCTGTATTATCACTGCTCAATTATTTACTACATAGGAGTTAAATAATTTGTGTTTGTTTATGCAGCCCTAGCCAACCCTACTTGCAGTACCTCATACAGCCTCTGTGGAAGAAAAAGGTTTCTTTTTCAATCAGATCTTACAGCACAGTGTGTTTACTATAGAATTTATTTTCTCACACTCTGTTATTTTAAATTTAAATTGAGTAACCGGGTTTGTTGCTGGACTTTTATCATATATGGTGATGTTATACACCCTTGTGAGTGTTTTTAAACCTATAAATAAATATTCTTGATATACAGTAAGCACTATAATTAGTTTTTTTCCATTTCTAGGCATCACTGATTACTCATCGGATGTTAGGACCTTATGGTATGGGCAGGCAGTTATGTCTATGTATATAATGCACTGCATTTTAGGGTTATTGCCTTCATATTAGTACGATATCATTTTGCCACAAGGTACTTGATGTGCAGGAATGTTTCTAACCACTTCACTACTTTAGTGTGTTTAGTCTTAACACACAGAGACATGCAGGGCCGGTGCAAGGATTTTTGCCACCCAAGGCAAACAAAAATGTGCCAACCCCCATATGTTTTGCCCACTATGTGACATCACAATGCCCCACCCATATGAGCAGCCATATGGGCCAGCACCAGTCCTGCACGCAGTGTCTTTTATCTGAAAAGGCAGTGTGTTTACATTAAAAGGCTTGCAGGGACAGGCTATAGACACCAGTTCACTCACAGGGAATAGAGTGTATGTGTGTAGGAGATGTGTTATTGTAGAGGATGTAATGTGTGTATGTTCTTATAAAATGTAGTGTATAGGGATACCAATTTGTGTAAGGGATGTAGTGTGTGTATAGGGGATGCAGTGTGTGTTTGTGTAAGGAATGCATTGTGTGTTTCTGGGTGTGTAAGGAATGCATTGTGTGAATGTTTTTTGTGTAAGGAATGCAAGACGTGTTTCTATGTATGCAATGTAATGCGGTGTGTCTGTAAGAAGGGATGCATTGTGTGTTTTGGTGTATGTGTAAGGATGCATTGTGTTTGTGTGTAGTGTAAAAGGTAGAATTTGTGGGATAGGGTAGGATAGGGGCTGAGAGGGGATCAGCTATTTATTTTATAGTGCTCTCCCCTCCTGTCCCTCAGTGCTCTCCCTTTCCCTTAGTGATATCCCCTCCCCTCCAGTACATTAGTGCTCTCCCCTCTTGTCCCTTAGTGCTCTCCCCAACCGCCCCTCAGAGCTCCCCCCTCCTGTCCCTCAGTGATCTCCCCTACCCCTCTGTCCCTTAGTGCTCTCTCCTCCCCTCCCTTAGAGATGCCCCTCCATCCTTAGAGCTCTCCCCTGCCCCTGCATGGTTTTTCTCCCCTCTTCCCTGTTCCTCAGTGTTCCACTCCCCTGCCTGTCCCTTAGTGGTCTCCCCCCCACCCCTTAGTGGTCCTCTTCACTCCTCCCTCTCCCCCTTAGTGGTGCTCTCTTTCCCGCACCCCTCTTTATTGGTGCTCTCTTCCTAACCCCACCCCCCTTTATTGGTGCTCTCTTCCTAACCCCACCCACCTTTATTGGTCCTCTCTTCCCTTACCCCACCCCACCCCCACCCTTTATTGGTCCTCTCTTCCCTTACCCCACCCCCACCTTACACCCACCACCCCCACCCTTTATTGGTCTCTCTTCCCTTACCCACCCCACCCTTTATTGGTCCTCTCTTCCCTTACCCCACCCCCTTTGTTGGTCCTCTCTTCCCCACCCCTTTAGTGGTCTCCATCCTCCTCACCTTTGTCAGCTCACCAACTCCCTCCCACTCCACCCCCCACCAACTTCCTCCTCACCCCCCCTTTGTCGTCCACCACTCCCTCCTCACCCCCCCTTTGGCCGTCCAGCTCCCTCACCCCCCTTGTGGTCCACCAACTCCCTCCTCACCCCCCAGTGGTCCCACCATCTCCTCCCCTTAGTGGTCCACCCACTCACCCTTAGTGGTCCACCATCTCCTCCTCACCCCCCTTGAGTGGTCCACCATCTCCCTCCACTTGGTGGTCCACCATCTCCCTCCTCACCCCCTTAGTGGTCCACCATCTCCTCCTCACCCCTTGTGGCTGTCTCCCTCCTCACCCCCCCTTAGTGGTCCACCATCTCCTCCTCCTCCATCTCCCTCCCCCTAATGGATGGTGGCCATCTCCTCCTCACCCACCATCCCTCCTCGGTGGTCCTCCACTCCCTGTGGTCTCTGGTCCACCATCTCCCTCCTCACCCCTTAGTGGTCCACCCTCCCTCCCTCACCCCCTTGGTGGTCCACCATCTCCCTCCTCCACCCCCTTGTGGTCCACCATCTCCTCCTCACCCCCCCCTTAATGGTCCACCATCTCCCTCCGCAACCCCCTCCCAGTGGTCCTCCATCTCCCGCAACCCCCTCCCAGTGGTCCTCCATCTCCCGCAACCCCCTTAGTGGTTCTCCCTAGACCCAACCCCTCTCCACCTGCCCCCCTTTGGTGGTCCTCCCTCTCCCACCTTAGCTCCACTATTGTACTTTTATTTTAGTATTTTCAGAAATTAGTTTTAGCACTCCCCTTGCCCCCCCCTTTTTTTTCCTTCTTCTGGATATTAGCTCCTGACAGCTTTGCTGTATTTTAAGTGATACTTATGTTTTATTTTGAGTATACATTGGGATTGGTGACCCATTTTTTCCAGTCTTGTGCTTCTATTCAGTATTTTATTATCCTACTCCCTCCTTTTTAAGTCAGAACATCACGACAAATAAATTTTACTGGTTTATTTATATTTGTTTTGGCCGTCTTTCCTGCTTATGTTTACAGAACTTGATTTATGATGTAAATTGCCAAACCAAATAAAATGAAAATGTACTACCAGATGAAAAACAGGGGTTACCCAAAATATAGGGTATTTTCAACATTTAACATAATAGTGTAACATTTGAAAAAGTGATGGTTCAAAAGAGAATAACTATTGAATAATCCATATACTTTGGAAGAGACTGGGAAAATTAGTTGAATTACATCTTAACATATCTGGGAACCAGCCCTATTCCTGTATCTCCAGTTAATAAAGCATGATCTCGGAAAGGGAAGGTGTCCTCCATCAGTATTCCATGTACTCTACTTTAACATGTGCAGTATTCCACCCACCCTGTGAGTGACAGTCACTCTGGGCAGAACTTACAGACTTTGGTGGTTAGGACCACACCCTTTTCTCAAAGACTTCTATCTACTGATGTGAAATCCAAGTAATGAGCCATTGTCCTCCAATATGTTCAAGCATTAGAATTGATCCCTTCCTACATGTACTCATATCTCTTTATAAAGTCATGTTTCTCATAATTCAAAAAACATCAATATCCAGAACAGGTCAGATGCATGCTGCCAAGGATAACAGAATGGTACTGTCAAACAAAACAAAATGTGAAGCCTGAAAGGAGACTAGTTGCAAACTAAAATTAACAGCCTTGATATATTAGAGTTGATCGATAGATACACAGACAGATATGTATCATTGTTCTCCATCACCTGCATATCTGAAATTGGATTTTGAGACGTTCTCCTTTGGCTCAGAAACTCGAGAAATTATATTTACTCAACTATCCCAGATGCCAAAAAGAAGACACTCCATGCGAATATCGGCAATAGGAGAACGGAATAGAGATCATACCTAATGACAGGTGCTCATGATTACAAGTCGCACATCTGTTTTTATTTAAGGTATCTGGCAATGTTTGGTGAGGGTATAAGCCACTAGAAGTGCTTCCTTGGTCAGTGCTGCACAGTGTGTAGCACCTATGTTCAGTATCTATATTCTCTGAGATCATGTATCTTCATGAGGAGGTGCCGATTTGCGCAGTGCTGAGTCTTGACAAGCATGCACAATAGCTGCCCAATGCTTTCTATGGAGATTATCAATATTAATTATCTTGGTCGAAGACGCAGAGCCAGCTGCATCGAGACCAGTGTGGCGGAGAAAAGTAGAGTAAAATCACCCATTTACTGTACAGAGGGGGGGGCTGGTCACCTAAACTTAAACTTCAGCACTATAGCGTTAAGAAAACATGTTTGTATTCCTGACACTAGTGTTCCTTTAAGTCAGTTACCAACGTAGGACAACTTGATGTTTAGTGAATAAATCCTCTACTTCAAATGCAACGGTCAATATAAAGGTTTCGACAAGGGTAAATTGTAAGCAAATCGCTCATATGATTTCAGCACTGTATACATTCTCACACATGAAAGCTCTTCAAGAGAAATGTATATATGCAAAATCAATAAGGCAATCTATCAATACAAAAATGCAATCTTAATTGCCTTGAGAGGCAGACTTCAGTACTGTAATACATTATGCTTTCAGAAGTACAACAGCTTTCTGTTGCCTTGTGGAAATGATTATTTTCTATTATATTTTACTGCTTTATTCCTATATCAAAAAGGGTTTAAATAGTCCTGCTATATTTTCCATATGATATTTAAAATCATGAACCAATGAAAATGTGCAAATAATTGAAAGGTAAGCATGTTCTGAATCTTAGATTATTATTATTTTTTTTTAAATAAAGTTTTTCATTCTAAGCCCCTTAGCTCAATAGCTTATTGTAATGGTTATAATGCAAATACCTTTGAAACAGAACCTCCCCCCAAGAGTTTTGACAAAAAAGAAGATTCCCCAGCACCCCAAAATTACACCCTCTCAGCTATATACATCCAAAATATTTGTTTAGTATGATTTGGCCATGTTAACAGCTGTTAAAGGAAGGGTCACTTTTCTGGGCACACATTGCAATGAACATTATTTTAGTTTCTCTTGCTTATAACAATGGCTGACAAGGAGGAAATACATTGGAGTTCAGTTCTAGAACAGAGTAAATACAGCAGTGCATATTTCTACATTTGATTGATTTCTACTATAAGTATATCCCATTTTTTTGCCTAGGTGAGGCGTTTAAAAAATAAATAAATAAAATAAAAAACAATAAACATTTTATTTTGTATGCCGATTAAAAAAGTTGCCTTTTATGTTTATAAAGTCCCGGCAATTGGATATTATTCCTGGATCTCTGGTAGTTGTTATATATTTTAATAATAGGGGGATTAACGTAATATTAAAAATCCTAGGATGTGGTTTTTCCCATTTAAACACCACCACATTCACACAGGCTCACATGAAGAATTCTCACAACTTAAATTGTTTATTTAACCCTTTTCCCCACCAAATCAGAGAATAATGCCCTACTGGCATTTTTCATCATGGTACCCTTCAAAAGAAGCATTCTAAATTAAAGGACCACTATAGTGCCAGGAAAACTCTTTGGGTCCCCCTCCCACCTGGCTGAAGGGGTTAAATTCTTACCTTTCTCCAGCGCCGGGTTCCCTCTGCACTGAGAACTCTCCTCCCTCTTCCGGCGTCAGCCGCAAGCGCAGTCAGTCCATAGGAAAGCATTTCTCAATGTTTTCCTACGGACGCTGGCGTCTTCTCACTGAAACGTGGAAGTGCCTCTAGCGGCTGCCACTAGAGGCTGGATTAACCCTAATGTAAACATAGCAGTTTCTTTGAAACTGCTATGTTTACAGCTGCAGGGTTAACCCTAGATGGACCTGACACTCAGACCACTTCATTGAGCTGAAGTGGTCTGGGTGCCTATAGTGGTCCTTTAAGGCTTTATTTACTTTAATGCAGCACCAGGCAAAACACAGTAGCCTTGCTGAGGTCCAATCAAACCGTTTTCATGGAGAAGCATTTCACTGATTAAACCGCTCACAGCACAGTAGGAGGAGGGAGGGCAGGGGAGACAAATATCAGATAGGACAGGGAGGTGGGAGGGAGGTAGGGAGGGGGAAGCCATCTTCCCTTTCCAGGTGCTTTTTATGTCTGTGGGCAGCATGCAGTGAACACTGATCACAGATGGGGTTGTTTTTTTGTGGGTTTTTTTTATGCACAGAGTTGATATTAATCAGTCCGGAACAGAGTTCTCTACTGCCAGTGTCAAGTGCAACTAGATCACAGAAAACAATTAACAATACCTCTGCTTGTGCAGTGTTTCAGATAAAACATTGCACATACATCCTTCTACCACGATAACCACTTCAAATTACTGATGTGGTCGTGGTGGTTGGAATAACCCTTTAATGCCAGCTAACCATACAAAAAATACAAATTCCAATGACAAATTCTGGTCTAAGGGGTGGGGTTTTGGATATCAGAAACTGCACCATAACCACTATAGTAAGCGGATTTATTCGTTTGTCCAAGGATGTGCATTAATTCCATTTTGTTATTCTGTACAATGCTATTGCCCTTGAATGAAAATATTGTTGTAAACAAAAAAAAAAAACAAACAAAAAAAAAAAAACGCTAAACTAAAAAATAAAAACATCAGTTTGTATTCCAAACAGGAAAATAAGCGGTCATGGCTAGAGATATAACTATTTTATCATAACGAAGGAGGACATTTTGCAATTGCATCAGTTTTTAAAACCTTTTACAGCTACTGAGTAGCTTCCAAAAATACACATACAAATCCCAACATGTACCTCCAACAAATCCCCATGTACCTCCATGTACACAGGTTTCTGACCACCATTTTTGCTGAAGCTACGTAACGTGCCCTCTTTCTCTGCCCACCCTACTGCGATATTTGTAGTTCACCTTCATGGATACATTATAGCAGGTGGGGTGGGATCTGAGCACATTAAAACTACTACAGCAGGAGAGTTCAAAGGGTAGACCCTCACATTTTAAAACTACAATTTTCACAATATTTTGCCTTTACTTAGTCCGGAAAGCATCGTGGGAGATGCAGTTATACAACATAATGGGATCTACATTTTGGGCGCTTCAAATTCAATACTATAGGGATTATCAGTTGTATGCAATAGTAGTCTGCAATGTGCAGATGCCTGGTTTAACTGTATATAGATGTATTTTAAGAATGCCATAAAGGTCATTAAAATGCTATTGGTTAGTTTGTAATGTCATCAAACCGAATATATATGACGTATTATAGGACAAAGGGTACTTTCATGATATCATTAAGATACACCCACTTTGTGGAATCATCATGTCATTGTCTACATCGACTTTGGGAGCATGGCTATATAGGAAATGCCCACAGACCTATAAATAGCTGAGCTTTACATCTGTTTAGTGCCTTGTTGTGATTTTTATTCTGTTTATCCTAATCCGCATTTTCTTTAATGTAATTCTCATTCTTGGTCTATTGATCTTGGCTTGTTTGGACTTTTCTCAATTCTGTAAACCTGACCTTGGCTTGTTTATCGATTCTGTGTTACAGTCCTTGACCTTTGTTTCTTTCCTGACATTCCTTTTCCTTGTATTGTGCACAGTAAGCCAGGTCACTCTAAGGTCCGATAATACCTATGTCATCGCTACAGGGGTAGCTACATAGAGTATGCATTGCCTTGTGTGTGTCACACTTGTAAAATGCAAAAGTTGGGGGTAGGGAGGGGGAATACAATTCGAACTAAACTGGGCAGAAAAGACACCTGCCAACACACACTGCAGGTGCCTACTCTACTAAAATATAAAGATATCCAGATTGGATGGGAGTAGGGGAGGCCTTCACTTACTGTGCTCTTCCTGCACAGCTCCCTCGTGCACCCTGCAATTTGTTGGCTGTCTGGATATTAGATAATCTCAGCATTCACATCACTAAAGGGAGCTCATGGGACCTGCGCAGGAAGAACACATTGATCCCAGCACAAAGAACAGGACACAAAGGAGAGGGTCCACTCGTGCTGTAGATATATGAATATTATTTTATCATTTAAATAGAGCCAACAAATTGCTTTACGAAAGAGATATAAAAAAAAAAATTCTTCTCTCTCTCCAAATTAGAATGCGGTTTACCAGATAGCTACCTTAATTGGTGTCCTTAAATATGGTAGTTGCACATAAAGATATGAAATATGGGAGTTATCTGCTAAACAGTTGAAAGATTACATTTAAGAGGTGTCAATAGCTAGAACAAAACAAGAATTCTGGGTAGCTAATGTGAATTCAGACAACCAATAGTACCCCAGTGGAAATGATTAGTGCTATCCCTGTTTTGACTATGATATCTTGTTGATAGAGTCACCGCTGGGTAATACACATTTCATATCTACTGTTCTCCTTGTCCTATGTGGCGTTATTCTGCAAGCTGGGTGATACCTATCCCGACAAGAACTAACTAGGTGAGAATGGTGGACAGGCTGTCGGAAGATTCTGGTACAGTACAAAAACATCAAATTATTTTAGGTAAGAATACAAGGTCTTGTGTATTCTATTGCTGTATGTGGTTATAAAAAAAAAAAAAAAAAAAAATTTAAAAAAAATTGGCTTAATGAGCATTTAAAATGAACTCATGATTGTATAGGTCAGCTCTATAATAGACAGACTGCCTTACCTGGAATTGAAACTATTTTTAACTTGCTTTTAGCTACAGTAATCAGGAGTCTGGACCATTACGTTCAAACTCCAGAGGATGCATATTGTGCACAAACAGTCTGCATGCTTTTATACGGTTATTCATGCAAGACATAACCATATGCCAGACTTAATGATCTGCAACTGAAGGTCATTTAAGGCTTTTCCACTGAAATTGATCATTTATTCTAAGAAATTCAGAGGAGGACCCACCGCCAAGTAATGTGATGACACCAAAAGCACGGGGAAAAAAATCCAATGGGAGTTCCTTGGAAGAAAACACAAAAAGTTTTTCTTTTGTAAAGTATATCATGATGGGGATACAATTTATCCTGTTCTCTCTTCCCTTATGCAGTTTCAATCTTAATTTTCCCTTATGCTCTGTCCCTCTTTAATCTTATTGGTATGTTGAGCAAATACATATTCTATAGCATAATTAAAGAGAGACTCTCTCATATCATCCATTTGAGTCACCTTGATCCTATATTACCCTCTTAACACCTCTTAATTACAGTTACTATCTTCCCCTTCTCTTTAGGTCAGTCCAAACAGCCATAACTTTCACATTTTAATCGAGGTTTCAAAAGAAATCATGCAATCCTAAACATTTAACTAGGTCTAAAAGTTACTTTGAGCACACCAGCCACATGTAGTCTTTGAATCAAAAAACAAAAAATGTATATATATATATATATATACCTGTATATCCAAAATACCTGAAAAATGAATAAAAATAAACTTCAACTTTATAAAAAATATATATAATTGAAGTTTATTTTTATTCATTTTTCAGGTATTTTGGATATACAGGTATATATATACACATTTTTTGTTTTTTGATTCAAAGACTACATGTGGCTGGTGTGCTCAAAGTAACTTTTAGACCTAGTTAAATGTTTAGGATTGCATGATTTCTTATATATATATAATTTTATTTTTTATAAAGTTGAAGTTTATTTTTATTCATTTTTCAGGTATCGCTGGAATACAATATACATACCCCAACCGGTAGAGCAAACATGAAGGACATTCATTAAAATGCCATCTTAATGTACTTACATTGTATTATGTTATTTACTCAAATGTATTTTGAGCATGATGTATTCCTTTTTGATAAATACCAAAGAATGTGAATAAAAATGAAAAATGAATAAAAATAAACTTCAACTTTATAAAAAATAAAAGTGGCAATCCCTGGTTGAATATGCTCCACCCTGAAAACAATGATTTTCACCCAAAATTAACTTTACCATGCATGTGTTTTTCACATTTATTCATAAAAGTTAAAATCCAAAAGGTTTTGCAAACATCTGAATATCTTAAAGGGACACTGTAGTCACTCAGACCACTTTAACTCATTAAAGTGGTCTAAGTGCCAACTCCCATCACTCTTAACCCTGCAAGTGTAAATATTGCAGTTTTTCTAAACTGCAATAATTACCTTGCAGGGTTAAGTCCTCCTCTAGTGGCTGTCTAGACAGCCACTAGAGGGACTTCCGCCTTCTTATATGACTTTTGGTCGTCTAAACGCTGCTAGACGTCCTCACGCTATGCATGAGGACCTCCAGCGTCGCCGGAAATCCCCATAGGAAAGCAGTGAATAATGCTTTCCTATGGGGAGGTCTAATGTGCACGCGTGGCCATTGCCGCGCATGCTCATTAGGTCTCCCCCGTCTGCAGGGGAGGAGCATGGGCAGACCATGACCCAGCACTGAGAAACATCGGCACTGGATTCAGGTAAGGGTTTTAACCTTCAACGACTTGGGATGGGGGGGGGGGGTGGGGAGGGCGGGGGGCACTCCAGGATTCTTTAGTGCCAGAAAAAGAAGTTTGTTTTCCTGGCACTAGAGAATCCCTTTAATACTTTCAGTCCAATACACAGCATCTTCGCATATAGCCATTTCTTTGTGCTTGTCTTCACATTGCCGCTCCAGGCTTTCAAAAGTGTATCCATCAGTTTCTTCTGCAGAGTCTATACATAACAACAGTCTTCAATTCACAAAGTATTTACCATTCCATTGTAATATAGCATTAAAGGGTTACTTCAGCATCAATGACGACTTCTGTCTTTAGAAGTGGTCATGGAGGAAGGAACTTGTACGTGCAGAGTTTCAGCTTGAATTGTGTATACAGACATATGTGCTCTTTTATGCTAGGGGCTAGTTGCACCACCAGCACACATGAATCACGCAGCCCAGGAACTTCCTAATGTCAATTGTGAGCAATTGTGTGTGACACTACAATGAGAAACCTTGCGTGTAGTTATATGTGTCACAAAGTAACAGTGGAGGAGGATTTATTTCCAATTAATGACCGAATCAATTGTAATCCATCCTTTGTAGTCTACCTCTTTACCTGTAAATGAGGTCTTTACTACATGGGTCAAACTACAAGACCCTTGAAAGTGAGGTTTAGGTAACATCGACTAGCAATTTACATAAGAATGAGAAATCATCTGTGGCTTGTCATTTTCAGTCCACATACGACAGTAATCCCGCTTTCGGTCATAGGAATAGAATACCTAAGATGGGGGACTTTGAAAAAAGAAAAAAAGAGACATTATAGATGCTGAATTCAAGTTGAGCTTTAAATTTAATACTCTAAACCCACATGGCCTCAATGAGGAATGTACATTCAATTCAATGCATTCGGGGCAAAATTCGAAATTTTCCATCAAATTTAATTCCTGCAAATTCACACAGGTGAATTGAAACTGGTGGATTTAAAACTGGTGAATTAAAGTGACACTATAGTCACCAAAACAACTTTAGCTTAATGAAGCAGTTTGTTGGTTTATAGATCATGCCCCTGCAGTTTCACTGCTCAATTCACCCACATTTAGGAGTTAAATCACTTTTGTTTCTGTTTATGCAACCCTAGTGACACCTCCCCTTTAAAACATTTTTATCTCCTGCTCTGTAGATTAAACTTTAAATCACATATAGGAGGCTCCTGCAGGGTCTAGCAAGCTATTAAAGAAACACAAACATGTATTCCTGACCCTATAGTGTTAAACCCACCATTTAGGTGTGACTGCCTGCCTCTGTGTGTGTGGCTGTCTGCGTATGTGTCTATCTACCTGTAAATGTGCATGTGTGTTACTGCCTGTACCTGTGTGTTTGTGCCTGATCCTGTGTATGTGACTCTCTGCCTGCGACTATGTGCATGTGGTGGATTTGACAGTGTATATGTATAACTGTGTGGATCTGACTGTGGGACTGTGTGCACATAACTCTGCAAAAATATACACCTGCATTCACACACAGGCCTAAACGCATGTTTTTTATCTGAATTAGATAACCATCACACACAGCCAATAAACTCAGCACAAATATCACATACAACCAATACACACATATCCCACAGTTAATACACCCATTACAAATATCACACACAGCCAACATATAGCATGCATATCACACAGTCATCACACATACACAGACAACACAAACATTAAATCATAAATGGATGACTGAGGGGAGCGCTGTGAAGATTTTTCGCACAGGGCGTCTAAAGCCAGCCCTGAAGGTAGCTGTGGCATTTTTACCTCCAGCAGCTCACCACGAGATACCAGCTTGCTGTGCTCACCTGGTCCGGCACACCTGCCACTGGGCGTGGGTGGTTCGTGTTCACACAGACACCAACATTCGTTGAACGAGATAATACAGACATCTGTGCATTCTCTCCAGTTCGGAGAGTTTAAGCTCACGGGAATCAATTTGGACCATCCTTTCCTGCAGCTATCTAATCAGCATCTTTTGGATTTTTGGAGGGGGCCCCCCACGGATAAGTACTATTACAAAACATTGATCAATTTTTTACTGTATGAATGGTTGTTAGCTTGTCACTTATTACAAATTATTGTCATGCAGGACGTTTTATAAATCCATTGTACTGGTGGGATTTTATTTGATTTCGTTTTTTGGGGTTTTTTTTACATTATAGTTTTTACTATTTAGTTGAGCAGCCCTTTTCTTCTTGTGAGTGATATAATTTTTGGACTTTTTGTTTGCTCATTATTTGTAGATTTTTTTTTTTTTATATCCAGGTTGGATACATTCTTTGAAGGGTTACACTTTCATTGTGTTTGTTTTTTCAAAGCTGTTCTGCTCTTTTCTATGATTGTGTTTTTGCGGTGCACAATAAGAATACAGACAAACTTGGGGTGCCCCAACAGCAATCCTCAAGCATATTATCATGCATAACATTTGGGGTAACTGAGAAAACATGCACAATGGTTTTGTAATGTAAACATGAGCAGGTAGATATGTCAGTAGACAAACAATGAACATGAAGAGAAAAAGCCAAACAAACAGACATTAAGATTAGAGAAAATTATATGATTTAAACATCATCTATGGTCTGTGCTTGGCTAAATGGTATGATAAGAACCACCAGGTGTTTATCAGGAATGCTAGTATGTTAGCTATCGGCAAATTAAAGGCAATATACCACAGGATTAATTAAGCATAGTGGACAGTAGACTATGTGAAAATCAGTAACTAAGATGAATCTGCTGTAGTAAAATAAGTGCACTTAGGCTAAACAAATCAATCTAAATAAAAGTAAGGCAGTGCTTCCAAATTATAACAAAATAATTAAGGCTATATAAAAGGGCCTTGAAGAGTGACAGTGTCCAGATTTCAAATAATTACCAAAAAAGTGCGCTAAACTGATCTGTAAATATTAAAAAATAAAATTAAAATAAAAAATGATTAGTGCAGACCATCTGGACCAGACAAAATATGTAAAAAGGAACATGAGGGAAGAAACTCACATTTACCAGAGTGGTGTGCTCACTGGAAGCTGGTAATACTGTGCAATATAGGACAGAGAGAGGCAAGACCTCCAATTGAACAGTATCAAATACAGTTTATTAAACAACGGTTAAAAACTCTTACTTTGCGAGTGGTGGGTTAAGCTGACTAAGCTACCCACATGAAAGCATGTAAACAGCAAACAGAAAGTCACTTTCTGGTTTCCTCCATCCCAATCACGTGATCACTTCTGGGTCCACCTCCCTAGTGACGCCTTAACAGGCTTCCTCTGACAACGTCATGGTCATCCAGCCCCTTCTTTAGAGAGTGTCTCACTCCTCCCCCTCTGTTCTTTCATTGGTCCGGGTGCGAGGTTTGCTCGTGGAAGCTGGTTTAATTCCTCCTTTATGAGAATGTAAAACTGGATCTGATATCCAGCCTACCTTTGCATATATATGCTTAATCTGGCAAACAATATTTAATTGGGGGCAAGTGTCCAACCTGCCAGATTAAGCATATGTATGCAAAGGTAGGCTGGATACCAGGTCCTATGCGTTTCGTTCCAAAAGAACTTCCTCAGGGACCGCAGTAACGTGGTATTTTTTTTTTACAGGTTACTTACATTTATTTTAACAGTACTGCGGTCCCTGAGGAAGTTCTTTTGGAACAAAACACGTAGGACATATTGCTGCTTTTTATCTTATCCTATGCTTATGGTGACTCACCTTTTGCCAATAAATTTGCTGTTTTTTAACCTCATCTTCTGAAGTCCTGTGTCAGGTCGATGATCTGGAAGTGGAGAGTGGGACTCTCAGCCCCCCCACAACTTCGGGGGAGCCACCTTGTGAGCGCTTTATTCATCGCTATCTAGCGAGTGCACTTATGTATGGCGCATAATTTATTATGCTAACTGTATTACACTATATTCTATGTTCCTTTTTAGATTTGTTCAGCCATATTTCGCACAGTCGATTTTAGTTTTCTATATTTTGTCTGGTGCAGATGGTCTGCACTATTGTTTTTTTTTTTTTAATATATTTACAGATCAGTTTAGCGTGCTTTTTTTGGCAATTATTTGTCTGTATTCTGTGTATACTTTTGTATCACTGGGGTTGAGTGCTGCCATACTGAATGTGTTATATTCTATAGCGCCTACACACTGTTGGCCTTTTTTTGTTTCCAGGTTTCAGCCTATGCCACACACAGGATTTAGTTGGGAACAAGCTTTGCCATCAGGTAAGCAGTACTGCATGGCTCCTTCACAACTTCTAAACCTCACTGGTGAATCCCACACGACAAAAAGACCATTGCAGTGCGCCAGCTTCTCCGCTCCCCAGGCCTGGGCCGGTGTATAAGCCAATGCCTTTAAACCACAAAGCCCTCCATCTCCAGAGGTAGGTCTAGAATCCTGCAGGTTGCTTGTAACAGTCCTATAAGGTTGTGGACGGCTGATGGGCATAGCGTCCATCTTGGCTCTCGGCCCATAAGGTAAGCAGGGTGTAAAAGCTACGCCTGAGGTTTCCTTAGCTCCAGATAAGGTAGGGATTGCTGCCTCTGTCTGGATTCGATCCAATCCCAGAAGGCTATGCAGATCTCGTCAAAAGCTGCATTAACTCTGGATTCCCATAGGGAGGTCATATGCTCGGTTGATGTGGCGGCCATTTTAGGCATGCTGAATGGTCTCGCCGATAATTGTTGTAAGTCTGTGCTATTTGGCATTGGTAAGCATTCTTTAATGGGGACCGGGATATCCCCACTGATCCAAAGGGGGGAGGGTGGAGTGGCTGTTGTCAGTGTGAGAAGCACCGGTGCAATCAGGGTTGGATAACGGCCGTTTCTCCCCTCCAGGGATCACCTACAGTGTCTAGGCTGCAAATCAAGCTCAGGCGGTTCAATAAAGCTGCAGACTTCCTTCAAAGAGTACCTCAGCGAGAAGAAGCAGGTAAGTGTACTATAGGGTTGCATCTGAAGGTAGATTCAGGGCTTAAAATTAGGGTTTAGCAGCTACATTTGAGGAGCTCAGTTCAGACATGTCTGTTCACCATGATGGCTAAGCGTCCCCTTTCTATAAAATTTTGATCCATATCAGTTTCTATATAAACAACGTTGCTTTATCAGTTCACCTGAATCCAGCAGTTAACTTTAAATCTTGCTCAGGCAGCTTGGATATAATGTGGCAATTTCATTTCACAACAGCAGCAAATTGTTTAACGCTGTGATGAGAGAGAAAGCGAGAGCAAAAAAAACATAGGGTGACATAGATAACAATGCTTAGGCCCCAGGAAGCCACTCCTTTTGTCCTCCATTAAAAGGCACCCTACTCTTAAACATAAGAACATTTTAGAATATGGACTTGAAAAGGAAAAACTTTACAGCTAGGAAAACCTAAAACCAAAAGGTTTCCATGTATGTTAGAATACCTTTTCCTCATTAATTTATAAAAGAGAGATTATATAGGTGTTATATATTTTGAAGGTGTTAATTGTATATTGAACTGCAGCATTCCACTTTTTTTCCCATTCGCCCACTCACTGCAAATTCCCCAAAATCCTAACGTTTATTTAGCTCCCCACAGAAAGGAAGTGAATACACGCCTAAAATATGCCTGAAATGATGAAGTGATAGATGTGAGAGGAGATTCAAAAACAAACTAATTTGGTTCAGGATTTAACATCTTTTCAAAGGTGAATTTAAATGCAAACCTGGAGCAGTTACATATACAACAAATAGAATGTGCTAGAGCCATGTCACACACATACAACTTTATGCGTCTCAGCCTTTTTGTATATTTTTTCAAACGGAAATGGCTTTGCTCCCTTTGTGGATTGTATTTCTAGATAAAAACCAAAGGACATGGAAGTTAGGCTCTGGGTTTAGGTGGTGTGCTAGGTTACCAACATTTAGGTGTTATGTCTAAAGTATCAGAGTCATTCAAGAAAAAGTACTGCAGAGAATTCAAAGTGAATTTTAAATGTACATTAAATTAACTGAATTACAACAAAAATGTCCCAGTCAGCTATGCTTCCAGTTTAAAATTCACTTTAAAATTCCTGCAAGTTTTAGTATAGTCAAGAACCTGCTCACATTCACTTTGTGAAAGTGCCATTTTCTTACGTATAAAAAACGGTTACTTCAACTTTACAAATTGGAAATTTTTGTTTCCCCCTCTTCTGTATTGCACCAAATTAATCAATCTTTCTGAAACATTCCTTTTTCATAATTCATGATTATTATAAAAGAAGAAAATATGAAAACAGACAAAAGCTGAGAAACTCAACAGCTTGCACTTTGGTAAATCCCCGCTTAGGAACGTTCAGCTCTCTGGTGATGGTAGTGATGGCAGGGAGCAGAGCGTCCCCCAGGTCAGAAGTCGAACTGTTCTAAAATGGTTTGATTCCTTACAATAGGGGGTGCCAAGTGCACTCCTAAGATTATAAGCACTACAGCGAGCATGGAGTATTATTTTAAAACATAAGTATTCCAATTTTTTTTTTTGTTGTTGTTGTTCTTTGATAAAAAGGAAAATATGTTCTGTTTTATTTGGATGGCCTGCTCACAGCTGATGATGCTGGGGGACGGAAAACAAATAAGCAGCAAGTGCATTTAACTGTTACTATGCCTACTATCTCAGGCTGACTTATTGTATAAATCAGAAACCCATTGAATGAAAAGTACAGCCATGAGCTAGCATGTTTTAAAGGGGAACTATGAGTAACAACAGGTTATGATCGTTCTGGTACAAGGGGTCTTTGGATGTGCGCTCTGCTTTTTTCAGTCAAATTGTGCTGCTCATTTAAAGGAAAAATATAAATAAATTAGGGCTTTCCTCCAGCAATTCAGACACTAATCAGATACATTTGAAGGATCACTTTTGCATTATCTGTGCAAAGCTGTCCAACCTTGTAAAGCAAGATTATTTATACCATCAAGTTACTCAGTGTTTGCAGCCTAAGATTGCTGTTCAAGGTTGCACAGCAGTCGGAAACTACTGCATTAGCTGCGCAGCTGTAAAAGGACTGGGCATTGAATGCTGGAAAAGCTTGGGTTACACAGCATCACCCCATTACCCTACACCCAAAATCCCATTAATAGTTTATGGTACTTAAAGGACTACTGTAGTGCCAGGAAAACAAACTCTTTCCTGGCACTATAGTGCCCTGAGGGTGCCCCCACCCTCAGGGTCCCACTCCCGCCGGGCTGAAGGGTGAGGAAGGGGGTTAAACACACCATTCTCCAGCGCCGGGCTCCCTCGGCGCTGGGGACTCTCCTCCCTCTTCTGTCATCAGCTGAATGCGCATGCGCAGCAAGAGCCATGCGCGCATTCAGCCAGTCCATAGGAAAGCATTCTCAATGCTTTCCTATGGACGCTGGCGTCTTCTCACTGTGAAAAATCACAGTGAGAAGCACCTCTAGCGGCTGTCAATGATACAGCCACTAGAGGCTGGATTAACCCCAACGTAAACATAGCAGTTTCTCTGAAACTGCTTTGTATACAGCTGCAGGGTTAATCCTAGATGGACCAGGCACTCAGACCACTACATTGAGCTGAAGTGGTCTGTGTGCCTATAGTGGTCCTTTAAAGTGTTCCTTAGTTAAAGTTCATTGGAGTGCTACTGAGAATTTAAAAGCCTGTTACTGCAATGCTTGTCTTAACATGTAACTGGGAGTCAGGATCTATTAACAGTATCCCATTTTTATACTGGAAATGAAGACTCTCATGCAGAGTATAAAATTGAATGGTTCCCAAAGTCTGCATGCTATCATATGGATATTTGTTCACTGCCATCTGTGAATGAAGTATGCATACTTAAGGGCAATATGTTTCATGAACTGCCAAACGTGGAAATGATGTATCCAGGCAAAGACAGCTAACCAGACAGAGGAGAGGATGTTTAAATAGTGTGGGGGTTAGGAGCCTGATGTACTTTATTCAACTAGTGAGTTTTGCAGGCTCCTGATTAGCAAGTGGTGGGCGTGACCTCGGACACAGCAACTGACCAAAAGACCAAGACAAAATGAACATCTAAAGACAACAGCAGGAGCACCTAAGAAGGTAAATAATAGGGTGTCATTTTGGTCTAACAGCAAATTCAATGCAAAACTTTACCTGCCTCATGTAGACACGGGGTTGGTAGTGAAGAGTTTATCGCACACAGTTTGAAGTTTACCAAAATCCTCTTTGTTATACTATAGATAGTGAAATGCCTGCCTGGGTTTTGAGATAAAGCTGGTGGTTTTCATCTGAAGAAGACATGCAGAGAAATAAAACAGTAACGGGATTCATGTCGCATTAAAAGAATGTAGAGATTTTTTTGTAATTTTCCTGAGTTCAGTCATGTAACAGCTCACAAAATCAGTGGGACACTTCACAGCTTTAAACAGAAAAATACAGGTTTGTATTTAAAGAAAAGGCATCACAAAATCAGTGACTTTTCTTTCTTAAAGAACTTACAGTATATACTTTTATATATCAAAACTTTATTCAGGACTCCCATTACTCCATACTCCACGCTAGATACTCACGACTGGATTACTTCTTTGTCCCACACTACTATCAAACCCAGGTACACAGGGCCGACAAAGGTGTGATTAGTTAGACAGATCATGCCCCAATACTGTTGACCATATCCTCCCTTCTATCCAGACCACGGGCCACACATTGGCAACTTAATATAACATGCCTCTCAGACCCGCTCCTTCTTAAAGATGTGACCACCGCCCTGACAATACTTCACCGAAAATGTGACGTCAGAAGTCCCAGCTCCAGTAATATGGGAGGCTCACAAGTGCACCATAAGGGGATTTTTCATAGCTAAGGGCTCAGCAATGAAGATCAGAAATACGCGATCTCACCGATCAAATCCAAGTACTGGAAACGCTGCATAAGGCAGATCAAAATCTGACCACCTTCCAAGCATTGGCCAACCTAAGACGAACATTGGCCTACCACCTGCACCACTGCCAGCAACAATCCTTGCTCCATTCCAAACTTCTTGCTCGCATCCTCAATGAACGGAGAAATAAGTCATATTGCCTGCCTAAGGGATACCCAAGGCCGACCACAGCGACTACCTGACAGAATAGCCAAAGTGGCACATGGATACTTCACTACACTGTATTCGAAAACGACAATAGCCGGGCTCCCTACAGAAGGAACAGGGGTTGGAGTCGATCCATGAGTATTTCAGGGACAATTTCCACTAGAAATTTACCAACAGAGGTGGTTGAAGCCTTGGAAGCTCCCATGACAATGGAGGAACTGGCAGCAGCGGTCAAAGCCACAAAACCAGGCAAAAGCTTAGGCCCGGACGGGCTCACAGTGTGAAACTACAAGCAATTTGCGGGCATACTGTTCCCACATTTCCTGGAGGCGTACAATGCGCTCACACATGGTCAGAAGATACCCTCTCAGACATTGACGGCTAACATCACGTTGATACCCAAGGAGGGCAAGGACATGGAGCAGTGTGCCAATTACTGGCCAATCTCTATTCTGAATAGATACTTTAAATTTTTCGCTAAAATCTTGGCCACCAAACTGCTACCCTAACTGCCTATGCTGGTGAAACTGGACCAAGTGGGCTTTGTCCCTCACCAAGAAGCTAGAGATAACACCGCAAGAGTACTGGCGCTGATTCATCAAGTCCAGAGGACTGGGGAGGACCTTTGACAGAGTGAGCTAGGACTTTCTCTTTTACACTCTCCAGTCACGGGGTATGGGTCCCTAGATGTACGCCTCGATCACTGCGTTTTATGATAACCTGATGGCGAGGGTCTGTATCAACAGGGATTTCACCGGCACATCCACAATGGCACTTGATCCACAATGGCACTAGATAGAGATGCCTGCTGTCTCCGCTGCATTTTGTCCTTGCCCTCGAGCCGTTCCTCCAGGCCGTGAGATGCAACATTAAGGGTCTCAGAGTGGGGCCCACCTCGCACAAGGTGAGTGCGTACGCGGATGACCTGATCATCTTCGTTGCCTTGCCAGAGACGACTCTCCCCAATATAATGCAGGAGTTTGATCGCTATGGCAAGATTTCTCATTTCAAGATTACTCATAAATCGAACGTCCTGAACATATCGGTTATGCCCAGAAGGGCCTCAGCTTTACGCCCTGCTTTCAATTTCACTGGGCAGAGGAGGCAATCTGGCTTGCTAAAGATCTTACATCAAACTCATTTCACACTTATGCTGACGACCTTTCAGAAGAACCTGGAAGAGTGGACACTGCCACACCTATCCTGGCTGGTGCTTATCGCAGTGACAAAAATGAACTTGCTACCACGTATCCTCTACCCATTTCAAACGCTGCTCATTCACATTTCAACAGCTTTCTCCACGTCTCTCAGGTCACGGATGATTAGATAGATAGATAGATAGATAGATAGATAGATAGATATATCACACACAAGCCGAAGCTGGCATACCAATTATTGACGAGACCGAAGAAAGAAGGTGGGCTGGCTTTGCCAGACTTTCAGTTATACTACCAGGCCTCCCACCTACAGAGAGTGCTGGAATGGGCTAAGGATGGTGTATCCAAATAATGGAAAAAGATAGAACAAGCCTAGACAGGGGGTTCTCTGAAGGCATTAACATGGAGGTACCCAGCAGAAAGCAGGAAGCTATCACGCCACCAACCTTTCGTAAAGACCACCCTAGACCTATGGGATAGGAACGCTGCAAGAAAAGAGCTCTCATCCTTCCCTTCCCCCTTTTACCCTCTGACACATAACCCAGAGTTCGCCCTGGAGCAGAGGAGAAAGCATTCACATGCTTACTCCTGCAGCCACAAGTACAAGCCGACACCTATTGGCAAGATGCAAACTCAAATCTCTTGGTAGATAGCGCACACCACACATTTATGCAGAGACTGAGGTATGAACAACTGAAACAATTAACAGCATCCCACAAATTCTTAACTTGGCTAGGACATTGCCCCAGTTTGAAACTCTAGGTGACGACCCAGCCCCACTACCACATGCAATATCCCATCTATACTCATTACTACTACAAAATTACTACTCATTACCTAACCTACCCTCCCCCTTACATGGCCAAATAGGAAATATGGCTTGGGGAAACTTTCACAGGCCAGCAATGGGGTAAGATCTGTGATTTGGTACATCCCTTTGCACTATCCAATAAGACTCAGGAGACAGACTACAAGGTTTTGTCATTATGGTCCAGGACACCACAGGCCCTGAGTTCTTTGAAGCCTGCGCTGGTGGACGACTGTTGGGGCTGCAGGACTAGCACTGGAACGTTCCTGTACATATGGTGGGAATGCTCTAAGGCAGGAATAGTCAGCCTTCGGCACTCCAGATGTTGTGGACTACATCCCCCATAATGCTCTTACACCTATAATGCTGGCAAAGCATCATGGGAGGTGTAGTCCAAAACATCTGGTGTGCCAAAGTTTATCTATGCCTGCCCTAAGGGGACAACTTTCTGCCTGACAATAGGTGAAATCTTAAACAAATTCTCTGACTATACGCCCCCCTTCCGACCAGCCTCATACCTCTTACACCACACCACACCAGCAACAGTGTACAAGAAATCACTGATAGTTAGAATAATGAACACTGCAAAACAAGTGTTGCCTCAGCCTTGACAGTATGGTTCGATAAGATGGAGGATCTAAGATGACTTGAGGAACTGAACTACAGCGCAAGACCGCTGTCAGACTTATAGGGACATTTGGACACACTGGCTGACTGTCGTCTAGCAGGCTGACTTCCAGAGACTACTGATGTATGGACACCAGACAGGACTTCGGGAAGACTATGGAGGGAAGTGCAAATGGGGAAGGGGGCACTGGGTCACCGGTCCGGGCAGCGTAGGGGCTGAAGCCCAATCCTGACTTGCGTCCGCAGCTGTTACACATATGGGCCTCACGGAGTGGTGTCCAGACAGTTGCTACCGGAGCGGGCGCACGTCGGACCCGAAGGGGAGGATGCTAGGGAGCACTACTGCTAGTCAATAGCTTACTGAATACTTCCATGCATAATACAGGAGTATAGGTCCCATATAACTTTACTTTACTCCTGGTAGATCATAGGATCAGACACCAACCCGTCGCTCAGAAGCTGAGCATTACAGTTATGAACTACTACTTTTTCACCTTCAAGAATAGATTATACATGTGTAATTTTATATTACACACTGACTAGGTTTAGTAATTTTAAGAATACATTGGCCAATTGCGAAAAGGCCCTGCGCGGCCACAATGCATATAAACTTAACTAGACAGGGAAGTGAAGCAGAAAGATGATAATGAAGGAAATGGAAAGATAGAGAGGGAAAATAATAAGAGGCTCTATTAAAATATGCACAATACTCTGTACCCTGTGTAATTCTCATTGTTCTGTTCCAAGCACGTGGACCTACGAGTCTGCTCACCCATTACACCAACTTGTTTACTATATGAATTGCTTACGACACCTGCATGTCTCACCGTTTTAAGGTATGACTTTAATACATGATCTATGCAACTGACAAAAAAAAAAAAAATCCCAATAAAATGTGGTTTACAGAAAAAAAAAAAAAAAACTATATTCAGGAATTATGCATTCAAAACATCTCCCACACAACCGTGCTGTCATCACGACTGATTTGCGGATGTTGTACAATTTGAGCCAATTAGGAAAAAACTTCCCCAAGCAAAGCACACCACTCCTATGATAATGATTCATAGTGACTACATTACCAGCACACCAGACTCTAAACAAAGTGATACCTGTATTTTTGGTAATTCTTTCTAAGAGGAGGAGTCAAGTTCTTTATGATCATTATCCATCCGTGCTAAACTCTCCAATCCACTGCTCTTTCGTCCTCGGTTTATATACCCTTCTAGCAAAATACAGGATCTTTTCTCTGGAGGCATAATCACAGTGCATGTGTAGTTGATATTATGGAGAGAGAATAACTGCATGAAGAGTTCTCGCACTCTCTAGGCAGTCACTCTATTCTGGGCATAGGGAGATATATACCGAGAACTGACTGACAAGTGAGGGGAAAGACCATATATATTTAAATATAGATTTTTTTTTTATACTCTACACAACACAATCTATAAAAATAATTGACTCATCTGTCATTTTATATGATGCTGTGTGTACCATGACAAGTTAAAATCAATCTAGCAGAATTTATAATGTAGGTTGCCAAAACGATCTCAACCAACTAGGGAATCACCCCAGGAGAATTGTAAGGGAACAAATAATGGTCTCAAACCAGGTAGGACTTTCATAATTTAGGTACATAGACAAGATATTTATATAAAATTTAAGATTTAGTTAGACAATATTTTGCAATGTTTCAATTCACTATGAAATGAGGGGAAATTGTGTAAAAAAGACTTTTAATGAACAAGTGTGTTACAAGCCAAACTAAGGCATTAAAAATGATGTAGAGTGCTCTGCACAGTCACTTGACAATGTACATTCTTTACTACTGTGCCCCCTCCAGCCACCGCCACGTTTACTATGCTTGTATGCAGGTATGTGTGCAAGATTCAGTTCATAATTGTCTGATTATAGGGTAACGATTACTGTCCAGGAAAACTCCAGGCATCACAACAACTTCATCTCACTGTACTGGTTATGGTGCCAGGATGTCCTTTTATCTTAATGGGTTAAACCATTTATAAATTACTTTACCCAAATTTTGTGATGAAGGTGCCTGTGAGCTCGTCCCCCAGCAAAGTCTGAGGATTCCTCATTGGAAGCTATTGACAGACTGATCACATCAACTGACACTCTCAGTCTACAACCAGCACCCAGCCTGAGGCTTCTTCTAATTATAACAAATTAAAACTTCTGTAGTTAAAGGACCACTCATTTTCCTGACACTATAGTGTTAATAGGTCCCGCCACCCTTATGGCCCCCTCCCACCAGCCTCAAAAGGGTTAAACACTTACCTTTCTCCAGCGCCTGGCTCCATCGGCGCTGAGGACTCTCCTCCCTCTTCCAACGTCATCCGCCGAATGCGCATGTGCGGCAAGAGCCGCACACGCATTCAATCAGTCCATTTCTCAATGCTTTCCTACGGACGGTAGCATCTTCTCACTTTGAAAATTACAGTGAGAAGCGCGGAAGCGCCTCTAGCGGCTGTCAATAAGACAGCCACTAGAGGCTGGATTAACCCTGTTGTAAACATAGCAGTTTCTCTGAAACTGCTATGTTTACAGCTGCAGGGTTAACCCTAGATGGAACTGGCACCCAGACCACTTCATTAAGCTGAAGTGATCTGAGTGCCTATAGTGGCTCTTTAAGGTTTTTTGTTTTTTGTTTCAAAAGTGAAAACCAATACAAACACCAAAGCAAGTGCAAAAAAGTATTTTATTATTCACGCTCATATAGCAGATATTTTGACACAGAACCTGTAATTAAACATTTTTACGTATTGTCTTTGCATTTGTGTAGTTTCATACCTGATATCTTCCAGAAGCTCAGTGTCTTGCTGTTGCTTATTCTGAATACTTGATAGCTGTTCTCCAAAACGTACTTTCACTTCTTGGGTAACTTTCACCTTCAAATATAGAGAGGGAACATAAAGCAGAATGATTCAACCCAGAAATGAAATTTATGATACACACCCCCACAATATTTCAATGCAGAGTCCTCAATAACCGTGGGACACTTGTAGAGTTTGTATCATCATACAAGAGGGATGGTTAAAAAAAAAGTTATATTGCACAAGATTTTATTTGTGTCCCTGTCTAGTTAAGTGTATAGATTATGTTATATGGACATTATAGTCAACGGAACCAATACAGCTTAATGAAGTGGTTCTGGTGTCTATAGCATGTCCCTGCAGGGTGAGCACCATAAATGCTAAGGCAGGGTTTACATTGGTTACAGTAAAAACCAAAGAAAAAGTTACCTGCGCTCTCTCCTGAATCCCTATGTATATTTAAACAAATGGAGGTTATTTAGTTACTTCAATGGCCATTGAGGGAATGCCCGCCTGCCAACGTCAAGGCAGACCCCCCTAGGCGGGTCCTACACTGACCTTTCACCTTGCTTACTTGAGTTCCTGGCAAAGCTCTCTCTAATGAGACAGAGAGGGGTTAAATATATATGATGAGATGTTGATTGGCAGAGCACAGCATTTTGACACACATGCTCAATAACCTCACCAACTGCAGTTTAAGTCATTTAACTAGACTTTGTCCTTGCTATTAGTTATGCAGAAAGCTTTGCTCTATTGATCTGCAAATAATCTCTAAAGATCTAAAACCTTTTCTGTCTCCTATCCTCTAATTTGCTCTCCAAACCTAGCCACATATGTTGATAAATAGAAAAGAGACAAATTTTATTTAAATACCATAAACAATTTTAAACATGTATTAACGAGCAATACATGACTTTTGTACATGAACGTAATATAAATATATTAAACAAATAATTTATTCACATTAAGCAACATAAAGCAATGAAACAAAGTCAGTAATTTAAAGGCAAATTACATTACATGGATATTTAGTGTTTTTAGCGGGTCAGAGATAGTTTAGATATAGGGATAAAGGAAGTTAAAATATGAAAACAGAATATAGGTTTGGTTGAGGCGCTATAGGTTTAATAAGATGAGAAAAGGGGAGGCGCTTTAGGTTTAAAAGAAAGTGCTGGAGATTTGGACGTCGTCTGAAGAAGCCCGGGAAAGCGGGCAAAACGCGTCATTGAGAGGCGGACTCACGAGTATCACAATCGGAAATCAGCAAAACCCGGAAGTGATTGTGGGCTGGTGATGTTTTATTTCATATATACTTGCTCAGGCGTGGGTATTTTGCTGGCATACCCACCACCAAAAGCCAGGGGTGACAGGGCTCTGGTACATGTGAGCTCTTTCCCAGATACCACGCAATATTTTATGTTGTGTTATCAGATAGTCTGCACAATGCATATTTATGTTGTCAATTTCCGAGTAGGATCTGAAGATATCACATTCAATGCAGTTTAAGTGCTCTATAATATTTGGTATTTTTTGCTTTATTGTGTGTCACTTCTGTGTCACTTAGGGGGAGTGCAGCTAAACTGTATACACTCATCGCATTTATTTCTTTTTTCAAGCGCTTTTACAATTTTTGGTTTTCTGGATATATGCATTTTATTTACTAAATTTTCACATTTAAAAGAGTGGCACTCTCAGTAGCACACGCAAAACCTCTCTCACACACACACACACACAAACACTGATGCACAACCCCACTCACATACCTACATATTCACTTACGCACAAACACACCGACACATGTTTACTGACACATACACTTTGACATTAAAACACACTGCCCTTACCAGCAGCAGCTCAGATGCTTTTCTGGGCCAGCACTGGGTCTTTATATGCAGCTCCATCCCTCCCTCTAAATGCACACAGTTTCGGCACCCAAGGTCTGACATCTTGTATACCTATTGACTTAGCTTTTGGCATCATGAAGAGCAACAGGCTGCCATCACTCCTCAAACATCAGACCTTTACGTAGAGCCCCCGTATGTCTTGGTAAACTCAATCAAAATTTGATTTTATGGGAAACAAGGAGCAATGTGGGAACAGTAGATTATGTTGGTATCATTAGGAGGAAGAAGCAAAGGTGTCAAAAATGAGGCCTGTTGAGCGAGAATGTGGATCTGCTGCCGGCATGGACCCAGAAAACGGTCTCTTGACCAGAACACTTTCCTTAGAGAAATCTGTACTTTATTCATAGAGGCATAGACAGAGATGAAATTTATTACCAATTAGCATCCCCTTCACTTTCGGGTCCAGCTCCTTGCTAGCTAGGTCCACCACTTTGGCATCCAGGCGGAACAATGCCATTTTCTGGTGTTCCATGGAGATAGTAGGATTCACATTCCCAAAAAGATACAGGGAACATTGAGCCCATTCCCGAGGTAGGTCTGGGTCCACCCTGGCACCGCCATTCATCAGCTGTCAGGAAAATCAAAGTCAAGGGACCAGAAATAGCCAGATGATTATCTTGGATGGACTGGAGTCCTTTTCCAGCCCCTTTGGGGTCAAGTTTAGGTGTAAGGACCATTTTATCCAGGACCGTATGCCCGAGACATTCTGAGCAAAATTTGTTCCACGCTTCCTTCTCCAATGTATGATGGAGCCAATATCAAAAAAAAAAACAAAAAAAACACCATTATGTCCAGGAGGGGTCCACTCTATCAAACGAGGTGTTTGGGACAAACAATGGTTGACCACTGGGATCCAAAATCTCCACCAGGTTAAGCTCACCTAGACCTGGGAGTGAGCCAATCTTGCGACCAGGGTGTGGGTCACCCAGCAGCATTTCCCTCACCTAGGAGCAACAAATGGGATATTCTGGGAAAACAAAGTGTTCAGCATCAAACATATCATAATTAGGATCATGCCAAGCCAATCCAGTATAGGAAGGAAGGCAGGAGACCTGAGTGAGCTGTAGGAGCAGAGTCAAGATTTGCCAGTTTGGATGTGGCTTTCCCTTTGCCTGGAGAAGCACTTCGCCTTTACCAATTTACAATGCTTTCCTATGGACGCTGGCGTCTTCTCACTGTGATTTTCACAGTGAGAAGCACGCAAGCGCCTCTAGCGGCTGTCAATGAGACAGCCACTAGAGGCTGGATTAACCCTATTATAAACATAGCAGTTACTCTGAAACTATGTTTATAAAAAAAGGGTTAACCCTAGCTGGACCAGGCACCCAGACCACTTCATTAAGCTGAAGTGGTCTGGGTGCCTATAGTGGTCCTTTAAGCAAAGACACTGTCCAGATACCCTTTACATGGGAACTAAAAACAATGGCATTCTAAATAGTAATCAAACTCTGATAGACTGCAATTGCAAAATAAAAAAAATAAAAAAACTTAATGAGGCCACAGAAGTTGGATTCCCAGGCTCTAAGCTCTACTATTTGTATATGGGACCAAGCTCTCTATTTCCTACTTATGTTTTTAAATATATATCTAGACTATAGTGCACCACTGTGTGATCAGGGAAATCAATATTCAAATGATGAGCTATCAATAAAATGTGTTCCTGAGTTCAGATAGATGTTGGAATTCATGAAGAGCCAGAATATTTGTAGATTCATGTCTGGTGATGGCCATACTTTATGCGAAAAATATTTAAAGGTAAACCGTCACTTCCCAGGATTTTTATTACTATGTTTACATATCCAAATATTTAACAAATATGCTTCTGTGAAGAGTGAAAAATATAACTAAGTGTAGAATTCCACATCTCTTCATCCTGCAAATGGGAGCCTCACTCATTTCTTGTGGTTAATTCTTGTTACAAGCTTTGTCTTTTGCACCTGGCAGTCAGCATAGAGAAAGTATACAGACAAGAGGAGGAATTAAACAGTGCTTCTATTTCTCCTCTTCATTTGCAGTGTTTGTCCAGGCTTTGCCTGGTTTAATCTGGGTTATGATGTAATTTGCTAAATTTTTAAAGGAACATGTTGCAGTGGTTATGGTTTATGCGAGATTGACAGACTTCAGCAAATCCAACTTTCTGCTTGATCCGGTTCAATCTGGATCCAATCATTGCAAAATCTTGTGAGCACTATTCTATCCTAATTCTCCTAGACCAGTGATGGCGAACCTATGGCACGCGTGCCACAGGTGGCACGCCAGGCCCTTTCTGTGGGCATGCGGCCATAGGTTCGCCATCAATGCAGAGCAGGCACCTGCCTGCCCAAAACGGCAGGCGCCTACTCTGCTTCCATGTCGGGAGGCAGGGGGAGGGATCTGTGAAGCAGTCCTCCCGCGAGCAAGCTGTGTGGAGCATTGCCACGCGTTACCATGGTAATGCTCCACACAGCATCACGCGGGAGGACAGGGAAGCTGCTTCACAGATCCCGCCCCCTGCCTCCCGACACGGAAGCAGTGCTTGCCACCACCGGACCACCAGGGATGGCTGTGTCCCCCCCTCCTTCATTAAAGGTAAGGGGGAGGGAGATACTGATTTAGCATACTTTTTTTTTTTTTATAAATATACCTTTACCCCAGCCCCCCCCCCACACACACACAGTACCCATCCCCTCCCCAGCATCCCTGCCCTCCCCCACACCTGGAGCTCCGTCACATACACAATGGACTGAATTAACTGAATTCAAAGGGAGACCATGATGGGTCTTGGAGAAACTCTCCCTCCCCTCCCCCACACCCTGCTTCCCCACCCTCCACACACAGCAGCCCTAACCCCCCACAGCAACCCACACACACACACAGCAACCCACACACACACACACACACACACACACACACACACACACAGCACACACACACAGCAACCCACACACACACAGCACAACCCACACACACACAGCAACACACACACACACACACACAGCAACCCACACACACACACAGCAACCCCACACACACACACAGCAACCCCACACACACACACAGCAACACACACACACACAGCAACCCACACACACACACACACAGCACACACACACACACACACACACACAGCAACCACACACACACACACAGCAACCCACACACACACACAGCACACCCACACACACACACAGCAACCCACACACACACACAGCAACACACACACACACACACACAGCAACCACACACACACACACACAGCACACACACACACAGCAACACACACACACAGCACAGCACACACACACACACACACACACACACACACACAGCACACACACACACACACACACACACACACAGCACACCACACACACACACACACACACACACACACAGCAACCCACACACACACACACACAGCAACCCACACACACACACACACACAGCAACCCACACACACACACACACAGCACACCCACACACACACACACACAGCACACACACACACACACACACACACAGCAACACCACACACACACACACACACAGCAACCACACACACACACACACACACAGCAACCCACACACACACACACACACACAGCACACCACACACACACACACACACACACACAGCAACCCACACACACACACACACAGCACCCACACACACACACACACACACACACACACACACAGCACACACACACACACACAGCAACCCACACACACACACACACACACAGCACACACACAGCACACACACACACACAGCAACCCACACACACACACACACACACAGCAACCCACACACACACACACACAGCAACCCACACACACACACAGCAACCCACACACACACACACACACAGCAACCCACACACACACACACAGCACACACACACACACAGCACACACACACACACACACACACACAGCAACACACACACACACACAGCAACACACACACACACACACAGCAACACACACACACACACACACACCCACACACACACACACACAGCAACACACACACACACACAGCAACCCACACACACACACACACAGCACACACACAGCAACACACACACACACAGCACACACACACAGCACACACACACACACACACACACACACACACACACAGCACACACACACACACACACACACACACACACAGCACACACACACACACACACACACACACACACACACACACACAGCAACCCACACACACACACACACACACAGCAACCCACACACACACACACAGCAACCCTTCTAACCAATCCTTCTCTGTTGGTGTTCCCCAAGGTTCTGTTCCTTGATCCCCAACTGTTCTCGATCAATACTGCCTTCCGTGGTAAATTCATAAGCTCCTTTGGCTTCCAATATCATTTCCATGTGGATGACACACAAATATATCAGTCCTTTCCTGATCTCTCTCTGCCACTCTTGACTCGTGTCTCTGACAGCCTTCCTGCTATTTCCAACTGGACGGCTGCTCACTTCCTAAAACCTGTCCACAACAGAACTTCTGGACTTTCCTCCCTCAAGTGTTGCTACTTCTGTGTCAGTCTCCTTCCAACCATCAGGTTTACCTTGCAGGCTCGCTGTCTAGGTGTTCTATGACTCCGAACCCTCCTTAACCCCTTATGTTCAGTCGATTGCCAAACCCTGCCGCATCCATTTCAAAAACATAGCGTGCCTATTTAACGTAAGACACAGCTAAGGTGCTGGTCCATGCAGTTGTCCTTTCTTGCATTGACTACTGCAAGCAGATTCTCAGTGGTCTTACATGTTCCCAACTTGCCCCATTAAAGTCTATAATAAATGCAACAAAGAGGCTCATCTTCCAGTCTGCCCACACCTCCCTCTGACATTCCCTACAGTGGATTCCCATATATTATATGGCTGAATTTAAGATTCTGGTTCTTGCTTGGAAGTCTCTACATAATGCTCTTCCAACCTACTTATCCTCCCAAATACTCAAGTATGTCTCGTCTCGGCCCCCACACTCTGCCGAAGACCTAGGTCTATCCTCCATACTCCCACCTCTGATGATGCTCTTCAAAACTTCTCTAAAGCTGCACCGTTCCTGTAGAACTCCCTTCCTTTTTCCGTTAAACTTTCACCCACTCTCTATTACCTAACAACAACAAAAATCATTGAATACTCACTTCTTCAGGAAAGCACATCAATTAAACTGTTAACAGCTTTCCCTCTCCTGCAACGGTCATTAAAAAATAATTTTCAAAAATGTAAAATTAAAATAATCACCCACTAAACCCTTGGTGAATACATTTCTAGCAACCTAGTAACCTTTTGTGCCATATACCCCACTCCCTCAAGCATGTAAGCTCATTAAGCAGGGACCTCAACCCCTCTAGTCCTGTGCGTTAAACTTGTCTTGTTACAAATACATTTCTGTTAGTCTTCCCGTTGTATAGCGTTGCAGAATTTGTTGGAACTTTATTAATAATGGTGTGTTGACACTCCTCCCATTGTAAGCTGTCAACCCATTCTTGAATGTCTTACCTTATGTTTGCCAGCTCTGCCCCTCTCCTCCGCTACTTCCTTTGGAGAGCCGTAATCTTCTAAGCAACAGCCTCCATTAGCTCTCCTGATCTAAGCCCTGCAGAAAGTTTAGAGTTTCTGTCTTTCCATAGGAAGTAGAGGAGGTGGGGAGAGAGATGTACTGGCAGACACCAGGTAAGAAGTCAAACCGTTCTAAAATGGTATAACACTTCTGGCACCATAATCATTGCAACACACTGTGGTGGTTACAGTTTTAGTTGATTTTCTGTTATTCAATGGTATACATTCGAGAGAAGTGACAGTTCCATTTACAGAAATATCTGTGTATTACGTGCCCAAACAACATTTCAAAACACTGTTTTTTCGGGGGCGGAGCTAGCGAGCTACCCAAGCAGACGCACGAGCACTGAGCTCCGGGAGAAAATCACCTACAAAGAACGAAATCGGCAGTTCCATAAAGCCCAATTGCTACCAACGCGGGTCGGAACATAATGGGACGCAAATCCAAGCAGCTCCACCATGAGGCGATGCCGTCCTCTCAAAATATTGGCGATTTACTCAAAGCAATGCCGCGGCCTGCCAAGATGGCGCCCGCGCGGGAAGCCCCTGATCACTCCTCAGATGACAGTATGGAGGAGGCCGCTGAAGCAAGGAGCACTAGATGGGAGAGTACCCCACCTCCTGAACAAATGCCGGCGAGCAAAGCAGACATCATCCATCTGCTCAAGGAGCTTAAAGCTCAATCAGCAGCAGACGTGGCCCTAATCAGGGAAGATTTGGGTGCCATGTCAGCCCGCATACAGGCTGTGGAGGTGAATGAAGCTGCCACAACAGCCAAAATTGAAACCCTGCAAAGGGAAATGGCCCAAATAAAGAAAACCAGCACTATATTAGAAAATAAAGTGGCTGCACTGGAAGACGCTAAGCGCCAGCGGAACCTCAGGATAAGGGGGATACCAGAGGCTGTGCAAGACTCTGAGGTCGCACACTACCTTCGCCGATTACTAGCCTCTCTGCTATCACAAGCTAAAGCAAAATCCATCTTGCTGGAGTTTCACTTTCGTATACCCAAGCCACCAAGAGCCCCAGCTGACGTCCCACGGGACCTACTTATTCGCTTTCAATCTCTCCGTGGCAAACTACTAGTACAAGAAGCAGCCCGAGAAACTAACACATATGAGTTTGAAGGTTCTGAGCTATCTTTCTATAATGACCTCTCTAGGGCAACAGTCACATGGCGACACTCCATGAAAGAAGTCACACAACTACTGAGATCCAAGGGGATACAATACAGATGGGGACCAGGGTGCAGACTCTCTGTCAACAATGACGGCAAAAGAGTTCACATCACCCAAGCAAGTGACTCTGTAGCATTTCTACAAACCTTGGGAATATCCCTGGAGGCCACTACAAGCACTACCTCAGCAGCAAAGACATCAGCGAACATGTCCAGGATATGGGACGTCAAGAGAATCCAACCCTTTATCCCAAGAACGAGTGGTGCTGCGGCCACCCTTCAGCCGAAAACCTGAATATCGCAAGCACATTATAACTCGGACTGAGTGTCACAGATGTAGGCCCCTTAGGCTATCATCCTCAGACACTACTCTATGTCCGCTCCCACTTTAACAATATTTCTCCAGCGGGCCCGCCGCCCAATAGACCACCCGAGAACCGCATTGCCATGTACCTCCCAGTTTGCTCATACCCCCCCAAAAGGAAGCTATCTCCAACAAGCAAATGTTAATTTTTCTTGCTAACTCCATGCAACCACAACTAGAAATCTAATGTATAACTATTTGTATATCATTGTACTTATGCTTTGCCTAGACTGTTATGTTTACCTGCTACCTGTGACACTGTATGCAAAGGTTGCATTTAAAATGTAGCAAAACTATGAGAGATGATAACTATACACATGCTATGCTACGCTACAATAAAAAATTATAAATTTAAAAAAAAATAAATAAAAAAAAAAAAAACACTGTTTTTTCTTAAAGGCAATCATCAAAAAGCCAGTTATTTGAATGATTACTGCAGTTGTCAGTCCTGGATATCTATTTTTTGCACCAGAATATTGAGCATTGATCTTTTGGCTGCCTCAGACTAGGGTCATCTTTCTCAGTCACCTTCAACTAAAACCACAATGCATTAAAACCACAACCTGCTTAAGATAGATAAAATAAATCAATTTGTACTTCCCAAACTCTTTAAAGATGCACTGTCCTTGAGTAGGAGCATAGGCCACAAATTGATGTTCTTCCAGTACTTCCAGGTACATTTAGTTTAGAATATCTATGTGCAATGCGAAGTGGGTCAGACTTTATATGCAGATCTCTTTCCATACTTCACAAGGTTGGCAGACAAGGGGACATACTAAAAGGAATGACAGATTGGAATGCCCATAGACTTTAACAAGGCAGTGGAATGCCCATAGAGAATAATGGAAGTGAAAGGAATGACCATAGAGAATAATGGAAACAAAATATTTCAATTAGAGACAAAACTATTACACATATGAAATCCATATTTTGCCACAATATTCTCCAGATTCAGTGTCAATTTTTGAAATTGAAATTAAGTGGGATTATCATTGTTTTCTATAGAATGACAATGGTGAATGACTAAAGAGAATGCCCATAGACTATAATGGGAGGCAACACATAAACTCATTTGCAGGTAAATCTGTGTTATGTAGCAAATTCATCTTTTCCACAGGTGTTCCTCAAGTACAGCAGTAGATTCTAAAACTAAAATTTACTGGGATTATAGCTCTTTTCTTTGGAATGACAGGTAAATGATGCAAAGGAATGCCCATAGAGTATAATGGCAAGTAATATGTGACTTGGAATCTGAACCGTGAAACATATCAAGTAAAGCTTTTGCAGGCATACTCTGCGAGTTCAGTGGCAATTTTTGAAATTGAGATTAAGTGGGATTATCATTGTTTTCTATAGAATGACAATGGTGAATGACTAAAGAGAATGCCCATAGACTATAATGGGAGGCAACACATAAACTAATTTGCAGGTAAATCTGTGTTATGTAGCAAATTCATCTTTTCCACAGGTGTTCCCCAAGTACAGCAGTAGATTCTAAAATTAAAAATTACTGGGATTATAGCTCTTTTCTATGGAATGACAGGTAAATGATACAATGGAATGCCCATAGGGTATAATGGGAAGCAATATGTGACTTGGAATCTGAACCATGAAACATATCAAGTAAATCTTTTGCAGGCATACTCTACGAGTTCAGTGGCAATTTTTGAAATTGAGATTAAGTGGGATTATCATTGTTTTCTATAGAATGACAATGGTGAATGACTAAAGAGAATGCCCATAGATTATAATGGGAGGCAACACATTAACTAATTTGCAGGTAAATCTGTGTTGTGTAGCAAATTCATCTTTACCACAGGTGTTCCCCAAGTACAGCAGTAGATTGTAAAAGTAAAATTATCTGGGATTATAGCTCTTTTCTATGGAATGACAGGTAAATGCAATGGAATGCCCATAGAGTATAATGGGAAGCAGTATGTGACTTGGTATCTGAACCGTAAAACATATCAAGTAAATCTTTTGCAGGCATACTCTACGAGTTCAGTGGCAATTTTTTGAAATTGAGATTAAGTGGGATTATCATTGTTTTCTATAGAATGACAATGGTGAATGAATTAAGAGAATGCCCATAGAGTATAATGGGAAGTAGAATATAAACTCATTTGCAGGGAAATCTGTGTTACATAGCAAATTAACCTTTGCCACAGGGGTTCCCCAAGTACAGCAGCAGATTGTAACATTAAAAGTAACTGGGATTATAGCTCTTTTCTATGGAATGACAGGTGAATGATACAATGGAATGCCCATCGAGTATAGTGTATATCAACTCTTTTGTAAGGAAATCTGAAAGACA
>OW240914.1:183818104-184097029 GCA_933207985.1 Pelobates cultripes
CCTCCACTTACTTCTCCCCCCCCTCCACTTACTTCTCCCCCCTCCACTTACTTCTCCCACCTCTCCCTTGCCCTCCCCTGTAGCGTGGCCGAGCTGCTTGCTGGTCCGCGGTGCCGGCCGGACTGATAGGAAGGTGCACACTGAGTGTGCACTTCCTGTCAGTCCGGCCAGTTACAGGAAACAGAAACTCCGCGCGGAACTGGAGTTTCTGTTTCCTGTAACCGGCCGGATTGACAGGAAGTGCACACTCAGCGTGCGCCTTCCTATCAGTCCGGCCGGGCACCGCGGACCAGCAAGCAGCTCGGCCACGCTACAGGGGAGGGGAGGAGAGGAGCAGCCGCAGCCGCCTGAGGCTCTTAACAGAGTGCTCAGGCGGCTGCAGCATTTAAAGGGCCGGCCCTGCAGCGGCCGGTCCCAACAGATTTTAGGGCGGCCTGGGGGGCAATTGCCTCCCTGCCCCCCGGCCCAGCCCGCCCCTGCTGGTTACTGGTCTCTTGGACTTTGGGATGGTGAAAAAAGCCAAGGAAATATAGGAACTAAGGACTTTTTAATTTATCCAATTTATCCATCCATTTTTTAGTTTTTTGTTTTTTTTGCACCAACACTGCATATGGTACAATTACTAAGTAATCCCTTGTTTGGTGATGCTTCACACCCTTTTGGTGGGAAAGGTTGGTCTTTAGCCCTATGTCCACCACCTCTTCCTGACCTTCAGGCCCCTTCCACCTCTTTGAGTGGGGCCATGTTGAATTTCAGTTTGCTACATTTTAGAGTTTTGTGCGTAAGCTACCCCCAAGTGGGACATTTCTGAGAATTCAAATTAATTCAAAACAGCCAAACTGAAAGTTGAAATTGTTTTACCCTCCAACTATTCTGGATTCAGAATGGCCACTTTCCTGGGTTTCCAGATGTGGGATACTACATTGCTTTACCCTTCACTAGGTGTCTAGTGTTTGGGGATGAGCTATAATCACTACAGCACAATATTCTCCAACTAGAGGGAACTGCAGAGGTATTCAGCTTGATCTTCTGGGATCTGTAACACCTATTGTACAGCGCTCCAAAATATGTTGGCTCTATTTAAATAATTGTAATTTAACAGCATACAGCACATATGCTGCCTGAGTCAGACATCTTTCCTCATGGCCAGTGCTAGAAATTTGGTCTGCACAGGCAAAGATGCATTTTGCCACCCTTTTCCTTAGCCCCTCTGTGCCTTATTCTCCCCTTGCCCCACAGCCCATTTGGTATGTCTTTCCAGCTCCTTTTGTGTTTCCCCTTCACGCCTCACAGCCCCTTTTGTGTATCTCTTATGCTACCGACAGCCACCTTTGGAATGTTTCTTCCCCCACAGACCATTTTGTATGTCTCTTCCCCTAGCCCCTTTTGAGTGTCTCTTTCTCTCCTGAAAGCCCCTTTTGTGTGTTGCTTACTGTACACCGGCACTTCTGAAGTGTCTCTTCCCCACTGCCCATTTGGTATGTTTCTCCCCTTCCCCAGGCCTCTGTGTGTCTTCCCCTCTGTATGCTTCTTTCTTCCCTTCTCTTTTTCGCCCAGCCACTCTGTGTCTCTTTCCTCCTGCAGCTCTGTATCTCTTTCTTCCCCCAGTCCCCTTTTGTGTGTCACTCCCCTCCCCCCTTTTTAATCTCTTCCTCCTTCCCTCCGGCTTAAATTTTTATTTTTTTGCGTGGCAGAGTGGACTGTGCAGAGGATCTTCTGTATCCTCTACTGGGCCTGACAGGAAGCAGTTAGTTGCTCTCACAAGCACTTCCTGTCAGACCGTGTAAATAAAAGGGTTGTCAAACATGCGGCCCCCCAGATGTTGTTGAACTACAACTCCCATGATTCTTTCAATGAAACAGATAGCCAGGGAATCATGGGAGTTGTAGTTCAGCAACATCTGGGGGGCCGCATGTTTGACACCCCTGGTGTAGAGGATAGAGAAGATCGATCAAGCTACCTGTAGTAACTGGCAGGAGGGTGAGTTTTTTTTATTTTTTATAATTCTTTATTTTTGATGTGCAGTTTTATATTAAGAGTAAAGGTACAGATATTGAATAATCAGCGTAAGAAGGAAACATTTCTATCAGTGTGTACGTAGGAAATTAGCAAATTTTTTTATATAACAAATCAAGAGGCACAATTGAAAGAAGTAGGAGCATAGCAATTGTCACTGTTAGTGAATTCTAGAAAATAAAAGGAAAGATAGGCCAAAACACCAGGAGTAAATAGTAAATAATATTCAGGAGTCCACTACATGGTAGTTAAACCAGAATGCAGAATGCAGCGTTTTCTGTGTGCTTCAAGCGCCTTCAGCCGATCCCCGACTTGCAAGTACACTGTTGGGCTCTCAAAAGAAAACCTCTTGTGTGGTAGCAACGATAGGAAGCCTGCATGCAATCACTGCAAATCTTCTTTTGTACGATAGCCGCCATCATGAGGGGTCATGAGGATCAGAGACCCAGAGCTTCAAACCAGTTCTAGGCACCAAACTGTTGCAGATTCTGTTTTAAGGCTCTTTTGGCCTTGAGAGCTTAATAGTGTTGTGGTTCTTCTATTTCTGCTTTGTAGGAAGAGGGGTTCTCTGACCTGCCTGGCCACCAGGCCAGGAGGCCTCGAAGGCGATGTGGACCGTTGCAGATAGGTGTTCTTTGCTGGTGCAGCCAGGGCCGGCCTTAGGCCATAATGCGCCCTGTGCAAAAAGTCTTCACGGCACCCTCGACCACCAGGTTGGCTGTATATAGTCACACACACAGGCACAGGCAGACAGTCACACAATCAGTTACAAGCAGACAGTCAGACACGCTCAGTTACAGGCAGACAGTCACACATACAGGCACAGGCACACACAACGGCACAGCTACAGCAACACACACAATTGGAGTCACACACAGTCAGACAGTTACACACACACACACAGGGAGGCAGTTACACAGACAGTCAGTCACACACACACAGGCAGGCAGACAGTCCCACACACACACAGGCAGGCAGTCACACAGACAGGCAGGCAGACAGTCACACACACACACACACACACACACACACAGGTAGACAGTACCCCCCCCCACACACACACACACAGGCAGTCACACACACTGGCAGGCAGTCACACAGACAGTCACACAGGCAGGCAGGCAGTCACACAGACAGACAATCACACAGACAGACATACAGTCACACATGCAGGCAGACAGTCACACACACAGGCAGGCAGTCACACAAACAGGTAAACAGTCACACAGACAGTCACTCACGCAGGCAGTCACACAAACAGGCAGGCAAACAGTCACACACAGGCAGGCAGACACACAGGCAGGCAGTCACACAGGTAGGCAGTCACACAGGTAGGCAGTCACACAGACAGACAGTCACACACAAAGGCAGGCAGACAGTCACACAGACAGACAGTCACCCACTCAGGCAAGCAAACAGTCCAACACACAGGCAGACAGTCACACACACACACAGGGAGACAGTCACCTATGCAGGCAGGCAGACAGTTCCACACACACACACAGGAAGGCAGTCACATAGACAGACAGTCACACACACACACACAGGCAGGCAGATACACAGGCAGGCAGTCACACAAACAGTCACACACAGGCAGGCAGTCACACAGTCACACACACAGGCAGGTAGGCAGACAGTCACACACACAGGCAGGCAGTCACACAAACAGGCAAACAGTCACACACAGGCAGGCAGTCACACAGACAGACAGTCACACAGACAGACAGACAAACACTTTAATTCAGGCAGTTACACAAACAGGCAAATAGTCTCACACACACAGGCCGGCAAACACACACACAGGCAGACAGACAGTCACACACACAGGCAGGCAGTCAGTCACACAAACAGTCATACACACACACACACACTAACCTATTTCCATTATGGCTGGAAGGGGGAGTGGATGCAGGTCCTGTGCAGCAGTTACCAGGGGCTTAGGGAAGATATTAGCTCTGCCTCGTATTAAGCCCCGCCCCCACGATCATTAAGCCCCCGATGCCTCTTTTTTTTTATAGACCTGGATGGAGAATAATGAAATCCTCCACCTGGGTACCTATTTTTCCTCCCCTGCACTCCTGTCAGCCGGCCATGTGTGAGCTGTCGGCCACATGCGGCCCCCTGCTGCATGGCGCCCTGTGCGGCTGCACAGCTCGCACATCCTTAAGGCCGGGCCTGGGTGCAGCTGAGTTATGCAATCAAGCTGCCTAGGTCACACTGCTGCCTCACCTCTATGGTAGCCCAGAATCTAGAAAAGATGAGGTCTAGCTTAGACAGCATTGTTGCCATATGAGTCTTGGCTGAGCCTCCGGTTGTGTGAGTCGTCATCAAAACACAGCAGCTTTGTGTGCCAAGAGTAGCAGTGGGTGATCTTCTGGGACCGGAATGACCACCACCGGTCCAAAGCAGGGGGAGAGTGCAGACATCCACTATGAGTAGCAAGCGGCGTCAGGAGAATGACCGGCGCTCTGGCGCTAATCAGGCTTGTAGGTCACAAGATAGAGCACCAAGTTTGTTACCAAACAATTCACAAGTGTACCCACTATGTGGTAAGCTATGTTTTTCAGAGAAAATTGCAAGAAAAAGATGGCAAGTATAAAAAAAAAAAAACAGTTAGGCAGGCTTTGCTCAGGAGCTTGCCAAGCATGCGTCTGCTCAGCCTGCCAGCCAGGCTCCACCCTCAGAACAATTTTTTAATATAATAATTAACTTCTCTGTGGTCGTATCTGCTTCATTCCCTGCACAGAAGCCGGTAAGACTAAAAAAATTGTTGTTTTTCAACCACTGTCAGATCCAAGGTGAATGTAAAAGGCTGAAGGGCCATGTAATATAGACTTCAAACATATTTATTCCCTTTCAAAACATGATGAATGGAAACACAGCTTCCAGAATTTCAAAATTCAAATGAGGCATACTTTTGTTTTTAGTTTTGCTATGCATAACTGAGCTACATTAATACACACAAACAATAATGCATTCCTGAGAAACAGGAGCGCAGTACTCACAGCAGGTTCAGGAGTGTTGCATATAGTTACATAGTTACAGAGTTAACTTAGAAACATAGAATGTGGTGGCAGATAAGAACCATTCGGTCCATCTAGTCTGCCCAATTTTCTAAATACTTTCATTAGTCCCTGGCCTTATCTTATAATTAGGATAGTCTTATGCCTATCCCACGCATGCGTAAACTCCCTCACTGTGTTAACCTCTACCACTTAGGCCGGAAGGCTATTCCATGCATCCACTACCCTCTCAGTAAAGTAATACTTCCTGATATTATTTTATAACCTTTGCCTCTCTAATTTAAGACTATGTCCTCTTGTTGTGGTAGTTTTTCTTCTTTTACAGTGCCTTGTAAAAGTATCCAGGACGAGTGGCAGGCAGAGGTCTCGGACTCAGACGAAGGAATCTTTAAGTTTGGATTCCAATATTGTTGAATGGGTAAGGCAGTGGCTGAGTGACAGGCAACAGAGGGTTGTAGTTAATGGAATATATTCGAAGCTTGGACTTGTCACCAGTGGGGTACCTAAGGGATCTGTACTTGGACCCATTCTCTTTAATATTTTTATTAGTGATATTGCAGAAGGTCTTGATGGTAAGGTATGTCTTTTTGCTGAAGATACTAAGATATGTAACAGGGTTGATGTTCCAGGAGGGATAAGCCAAATGACAAATGATTTAGGTAAACTAGAAAAATGGTCAGAATTGTGGCAACTGACATTTAATGTGGATAAGTGCAAGATAATGCATCTTGGATGTAAAAACCCAAGGGCAGAGTACAGAATATTTGATAGAGTCCTAACCTCAACATCTGAGGAAGGGATTTAGGGGTGATTATTTCTGATGACTTAAAGGTAGGCAGACAATCAGTGGCGTACACGTGACCCATGGGGCCCCGGTGCGAAAATTGATCCGTGAGCCCCCCACCCCCGCGCGCGGGCCGGGCCGCAACACATGGCGGTGGGCACCTGGTCGCAGGGGTTACAGGGCTGTGACCCCTGCGACCGCGGTATGTACGCCAGTGCATGCAGATGCACACACACTTAAAGGACCACTACAGAGACCCAGATCACATCAGCTCAATGAAGTTATCTGGGTGTCAGGTCCCTCTAGTTTTAACCCTGCAGCTGAAAACATAGCAGTTTCAGAGAAACTGCTATGTTTCACTGAGGGTTAATCCAGCCTCTAGTGGCTGTCTCACTGACAGCCACTAAAGGGCAAACTGAGTATCCATAGGAAAGCATTGAGTAATGCTTTCCTATGGGCGGTTTGAATGCGTGCGCGGTCGCATTCAGAGCTGAGAGGCTGAGGGATCCCCAGCGCCAAGGGAGTCCGGCGCTGGAGAAAGGTAAGTGCTGAAGACACACACACTCTCACTTAAGACGCATACACACTAGCTAACAGACACACACATATACTGACAGAGACACACTCAGCGACAGACATACATACACACTCACTTACAAAACATACACTCTCATTGACACACACACTCACTAACAGACATCAAACAGACTCACTAACACACACACACACACTCAGTAAGACACACACACTAACACTCACACTAACACTCACACACACTAACACTAACACTAACACTCACTAGCAGACACACACACTAACACTCACACTCACTCTAACACACACTCTAACACTAACACACACTCACTCTAACACACACTCTAACACTAACACACACTCTAACACTAACACACACTCACTCTAACACTAACACACACTCACTCTAACACTAACACACACTCTAACACTCACACACACTCTAACACACACACTAACACTCACTCTAACACTCACACGTTTAAAAAAAAAGAAAATTAATCCCCCCAGCCTCCTTACCTTTTGGAGTGCTGGGGGGATTCCCTGGGGTCCAGTGGTGCTGCTGGGTTGGCTGGCGGGCTGTCTGAGCAGGCGCCGCGCGAGGGAGTACTCGGCTCTGAGTGCTTCCTCTTCAGCTCCCTCGCGCGCCGCGTAGGGATGCCGGCGCCGGAAGATGAGTACTGAGTGCTCCCTCGCGCGCCCGCCTGCCCGACCGGCCACCTGCCCGCCGGGGTCAGCAGGGCCAGCCTCGGGGGGGCCCTGGGGTGGTCGGCCCAGGGGAAGAGGCTGGCCCTGTGGGTACATACCGGGTCGCAGGGGCGGCCGGGCCCCCTGGTGGGCCGGGCCCGGTCGCAGCCGCGACCCCTGCGACCCTGGTATGTACACCACTGCAGACAATGTAATAGAGCAGCAGGAAATGCTAGCAGAATGCTTGGTTGTATAGGGAGAGTTATTGGCAGTAGAAAGAGGGAAGTGCTCATGCCATTGTACAGAACACTGGTGAGACCTCACTTGGAGTATTGTACACAGTACTGGAGACCATATCTTCAGAAGGATATTTATACCTTAGAGAGGGTTCAGAGAAGGGCTACTAAACTGGTTCATGGATTGCGGGGTAAAACTTACCAGGAAAGGTTAAAGGATCTTAACATGTGTAGCTTGGAAGAAAGACAAGACAGGGGGGATATGATAGAAACATTTAAATATATAAAGGGAATCAACACAGTAAAGGAGGAGACTATATTTAAAAGAAGAAAAACTACCACAACAAGAGGACATAGTCTTAAATTAGAGGGACAAAGGTTTAAAAATAATATCAGGAAGTATTACTTTACTGAGAGGGTAGTGGATGCATGGAATAGCCTTCCAGCTGAAGTGGTAGAGGTTAACACAGTAAAGGAGTTTAAGCATGCGTGGGATAGGCATAAGGCTATCCTAACTATAAGATAAGGCTAGGGACTAATGAAAGTATTTAGAAAATTGGGCAGACTAGATGGGCAGAATGGTTCTTATCTGCCGTCACATTCTATGTTTCTATGTTTCTAAGGCAATTGGGGCTCCAACGCCTATGTCACGGAGACCTTTCTGGGTGAGCCCCAGAGTAAAGGAGATGCGGAATCTTCCACGACGGCTGCTACACAAGAACAGGAGGTCTTTATGGATACCACGGGACAACAGATGTTTGATCCCAGGAACATATGCCACCCTCGCTCCGGGAAATGGGCTCCACCTGACCACCTCCTAAAATGTATGCATTTCTGGATCCGCAAGTCTTTGGAGAAGCATGTCCGCAAAAGAATGCGGGTGGAGTGTCTCAGACCTTCCCTGCCAGAGTGTCTCAGACCTTTACGCCAGAGTTTGATCAACTCATGCTGACCTTCATGGAACGAGTCAGTCGCGACCCACGTAGAGGGGTCGAGCGGAACTTCAAAGGGGTGCAAGGCAAGCTCCTGGATGCAATGGGGCCACTGGCACAGGTGATGTACCTGCCGGATGACGCTTACGCCAGAGCAGACTCCTTTACTGTGGACATGGTGTGCGAATGGGCACGTGACATCAGGGAGTGGACCCAACAGGGTTTTTGCTTCCTGGGAAATACCAATGCGTCCTTCTCGACAGAGCGGCTCCACGCAGCACTCTTCCACATCGACCCAAAGTTGGCTGACCTTGGGGCAAAAGAATTAAGCCCGCAGACAAAGGGCAAACTTTTTGGAGAGGCGTTCATGAAGGAGCTCAACAAGCACGTGAACGTATTCACTTCTTTGAACAGGGCCCGCACCTGCATGCGTAAAGTGTTCAGAGGCAACCCCTCCAGGGGTGTTTTTTCCAGGGCTGGTCGGCAACGGGGCCGAGCCACCAGCCGCTTTTGGCCATCAGGCCCCCGCAATGGACCTTCACGACACTTCTACCCGCAACAGTCCTATCCGGACTCAGGTGTGAGACAGCATTACCCCTACTACAAGAGGGGATCGGACACAGGCCGGGGAGGCCTCAGACGTGCTCGCGCAAGATTTCCCACAGGTAAGAAACACAAATATGCCTATGCCTTTATTAACCATGACTGCCAGCCGTGTTTCTCTTTTTTCCCAGAATTGGCCAAAACTATCCACAGACGCTTGGGTGTTACAGACCGTCAGAGGCTACCGTATCGAACTACTATTCACAAGGACAGCCGACCACTTCTTCGGTTCCTATGGCACGGGTTCCCACGGCAATTCACTTGCCTCCCTTTTGGACTCAGCTCCGCACCGTGGTGCTTTACAACAATGCTGAAACCGGTGGTGGCCCATCTCAGGACTCGGGGAATCAGATGTAACATCTACTTAGACAACATACTCCTGTTCTGCAAGATAAGCGACTTGGCTTCGCACCACACCGAATACACAATACAATTATTAGGATCTTTGGGATTCATCGTCAACAGGGACAAATCTGCACTGACCCCCACTCGAACAATCCAATTCCTGCGCTTCAAAATAGACTTCACCTTTCGGCTACCAAGGTGACGGCCATCAGGAAAGAGATACGCAATGTCCTCAAGCTCGACTTCATTCCTCTTCGACAACTGGCACGGATAGTAGAACTTTTATCCTCCTCCATCCAGGCCATATTTGTGGGGCCCCTACACTATTGAGCCATGCAACAGCTGAAAGCCCGCTTCCTCATACAAAACCCCACATACAACCAACCGGTCCCACTGACGGACGAGGTACGTCAGGAACTCGAATGGTGGCTCAACTGCATGCAGGCATAGAATCTTCGAGCCATCTTTGGCAATCATCCAGACTTCATCCTAGAATCGGACGCAATCCGATGGGGATGGGGCGCCACAGATGGGGACGCATCCACGAGTGGAACCTGGACGACTCAGGAACTCGCGATGCACATCAACTGTCTGGAACTATGCAGTATGATACATCAACCACTTGGGAGGGACTCGTTCCCAAACACTAGTGGACTTGACGAAGGAGATCTTCAACTATTGCCTCCCATGCAACATCTCGATCAGGGCCAAACATCTACTGGGGGAATCAAACCTCACCGTAGATTGGTACTCACGACACTGGAGAGATGTCAGCGATTGACAATTAAACCCGCAAGTATTCGCTTGCCTGAACGAACGGAGAGGACCACTCATACTAGATCTATTTGCATCGCGCAACAACCATTAACTCCCATGATTTTACAGCTGGCTCCCGGACCCCGAGTGTATGGCCGTGGATGCCTTCACCCAACACTGACCCACACAGGGGGCTTATGCCTTTTCCCCATTCGCAATGATTGCAAGAGTACTTCATCACATCCGGAGACAAGAGGTGACACTAACACTGTTGACACCACTATGGCCGAGTCAACCCTAGTTCCCAGGCCTTCTCGAAATGTCATGCGAGGACCCGATCCTCCTGCCAAATGACCCGAATCTACTCCGGGACGCAGTGGGGAATCCACACCCTATGCTCCTGGACAACCGGCTAACCCTTGTGGCCTGGACTCTTTCAGGGGTGCATGGGGCACCCACGAACTATCGTCAATGACTTAAGACGTTTTGTGGGACTCCTGGCCCCTGGAAACACGAAAGAGTTATCTATCTGCATGGCGAACTTGGACCAGTTGGTGCGTGGGACGGGATCTGGATCCCTTTACAGCTCCTGTGTCCGAGATAATGAATTTCCTCTCTTCCATCTTCGAGGAAGGTAAATCATATCGCACCATCAACGTCATCAGGTTGGCTATATCGGCAGCCCATGTTCCATCTCACATTGCAATGAGTACCTATCACATTGATGCAGTCAAGAAATTAGTTCAGTATGGATGTCATCCGCAAAATCATGAATACAGTGCAAAACAGTGTTGTTGGAAAGTGGCACAGATTACATTTTTTTTACTCAACTTCTCACTTAAAATACATGACACTATTTATTTTGCATATGGTTTTATTAGCAATTCCCCAATTGTGTGTGCTTCTCCTGTAAGTGCTATGTGGTAACTCACTCTGTAAAAAGCCTGTGTGGCTTTTTCATTATCATTTTAGTTTTTTTTTGCTCATAAACTTCTTTAGTCTTCAGAGAAACTGCTATGTTTATGAATGGGTTACGCCTTCCCCCATTCCCTCTAGTGGCTGTCTCATTGACAGCCGCTAGAGGCGCTTGCATGCTTCTCACTGTGATTTTCACAGTGAGAGCACGCCAGCATCCATAGGAAAGCATTGATAATGCTTTCCTATGCAACCGGCTGAATGCGCGCGCAGCTCTTGCCGCGCGTGCGCATTCAGCCGACGGGGAGGAGAGAAGGAGGATCGGAGGAGGAGAGCTCCCCGCCCAGCGCTGGAAAAAGGTAAGTTTTTATCCCTTTCCCCCTTCCAGAGCCGGACGGGAGGGGGACCCTGAGGGTGGGGGCACCCTCAGGGCACTATAGTGCCAGGAAAACAAGTATGTTTTCCTGGCACTATAGTGGTCCTTTAACTTAAGCAGGATTTGGTAGCAAAAATATTTGAACACTTTGAAACAAATCTCACTACCTGACTGCAAAGGATGCTGATTTTATAAAGCTCTTACAAAGAACTTAACTTAAAGGACCACTCTGGGCACCCAGACCACTTCAGCTTACCTCGTTTAGTGTATCTTGTCTCCAATTGTCTCCTTTTTTTCTCTTACAGCGACCCTTGTGCATCTTTTACTTCATCCCACTCCCTCTGTATTTCTCTTTCCCCCAGCCCCTTTTGTGTTGTTCTTAGCCCCAGCCACTTTGTCTCTTTCTCCCCTTCCAAAGCTCATGTGTCTATTTCTAACTCCAGACTCTGTGTGCCTCTTTCTCTTCTCCCAGCCACACTCTGTCTCTTTTTCCCCAGCCCAGTGTTGCCTCCCACAAATCTTGTGTCACTTTGTTCCCCTTCCCTACTGTATGTCTCTTTGTCCCCCCAACAAACCTTCTGGGTGTCTCTCTTCCCCATCTCCTCCCTGTGTCTCTCTCTTACATCTCCTCCCTGTGTCTCTCTCTCTCTTACCCCTCTGTATCTTTCTCCCCCTTCCCCTGTCTCTATATTACCCCTCTGTCTCTTTGTCCCCCCCTTCCCTGGTGTCTCTCTATTACCCCTCTCTTTGTCCCCCCATCCCCTGTCTCTCTATTACCCCTCTCTTTGTCCCCCCATCCCCTGTCTCTCTATTACCCCATCTGTCTGTGTGCCCCATTCCCTGTGTTTCTATTACCCCTCTATTTGTCCCCCCTTCTCCTCTTTTTGTCCCCCCTCCCCTCTTTTTGTCCCCCCCTTCCCCTATTTTTCTGTTACAGGAGGACTGAGGGAGGGGGCGGAGCTAACTACCATGCTCCTTCGCGGTTTCCATAATTCCCAGCATCTACACATCATAGAGTAATCACTACTCTATGATGTGTAGATGCTTGGAATTATGGGAACCGCGCGGGAGCACAGTAGTTAGCTCCGCCCTCTCCCTCAGTCCTCCTGTGCTGACAGCTATGCTGTTGTCTGTATCAGTGAGTGTGTCGCCGGATTGCTTAGGCGGCTGACCGGCACACTCACTGAGACTGCCAGCTGTCAGCACAGGAGATGGGGCCACCTGAGTAATCACCTCTGAGTGTGCCGCCGGACCGGCCACCTGGCGGCACCGACATGCGGCCGAAGGCCGAGATATTACAATATCAGGCCTCTCTCTCTCCAGCCCCCCAGGTGCCGCGGCTGTCAGGTTACCTTTGGTGTCTACCTCGGAGGAGGTTAGACACCTAGACGTCCATCCTCCCAGGGGGGCTGACTCACCCGATCCTTGCACTCCTCCCGGTCGTTTACACGCCGGCCGCGATAGCTCCGCCTCCTTTTATGACGCGGCGCTCAGTAGCCGACGTCATGACGGCAATCACGTTCCGACCCGTCAATCACGGCAACCAAGTGCCGAACAACGAATCAGGACTCGTTGGGGGCGGAGCCAACAGTTAAAGAGCCAAGGTATAAAAAAGGGTTCTGTGGAATGATTCATTGCCCTGTCGTGGTTCTAGCTAGTCTGGTCACTCAGTGCACTTACCTCTATTGTCTTTTGGTTCCTGACTCGGCTTGTATTTTGACCCTGCTTTCCTCTCTTGTCCTTTTGACTCGGCTTGTCTCTCGCTTACCTGATCTCTCGTTCCCTCGACCTCGGCTTGTCTCTGACCATTCTTTTGCTTTCTCCTTACGTTAGTCCGGCCATTCTAAGGTCCGGTATACGTACCTATCTCCTGTTTGTATTCTGCGTGTTGGATCCCTGTCACGATCCTGACATTACGACAGGGCCAATGGATCCTGCAGGTACAAACTCTCAGGTCGGTTCTCCTGACTCTAGATTTGAGGCCATGGATCATAGAATGGACCAGATGGCTCTAGCTCTGCAAGCATTGCTATCTCGTCCTAGTAATCACTCAGAGGAGATGCGTACCCCATCTATCTCTCCTATAAGTACAGGCCTAGAGGTAGCCACAGTGGCTACTTCTTCCCGTGTTACGTCCCCGTCACGCTATGGCGGCGCTCCTGACACTTGTCGAGGTTTTTTAAACCAGATAGGTATTCATTTTGAGTTACAACCCCACGCCTACCCTACTGACAGGGCGAAGGTTGGATTTATAATTACCTTGCTCATTGACAAGGCACTTAGATGGGCTAACCCCCTGTGGGAAAATGATAACCCGTTAGTCTACAATTATAATGCTTTTGTCGCTGCTTTTAGGAGAGCTTTTGACCCCCCAGGAAGAAAGGCCAATGCAGCTAGACTACTGTTACGTCTTAGACAGTATAACCGAACCCTCGTGGATTATGCTTTAGAGTTCAGATCCTTGGCGGCAGAAGTCAAGTGGAATGAACAGGCTTATATGGACGTATTTATGAACGGGTTATCTGATGAGATTTTAGATGAGGTGGCCACAAGAGATCTTCCTGAAAATTTGGAGGATCTGATTTCATTTATTTCCCGAATAGATGAACGTATGAGACAGAGGCAGAATATTCGGGATAGAACCCGCAGATCCTCCATAAGACTAGCTCCCTCATTTCAGAGTTCTGATTCTACTACTTTAGCTCTCCCAGAACCTATGCAAATAGGTAATACTCGACTCTCAGAAGAGGAAAGACAGTACAGGAGAAGGGAGGGCCTTTGTATGTATTGCGGAATTAGAGGTCACCTACGCCTAAATTGCCCTAACCGGCCGGGAAACGCTCGCACCTAAGTTTCTCAAGAGGACAGGCCTTGGGTGTTTCTATCTTGTCCTCTATATATGATTATAAAGATCATAGGCTTCTGATACCTGTTTCTTTAGCTTGGGAAAAGGGAGTACTTAATGCTATGGCTTTGATAGATTCCGGAGCAGCTGAAAGCTTTATTGACCAAGCCTTTGTCACTAACCATTCTATCCCATCTCAGCTAAGGGATACACCCTTGGCCGTTGAGGCCATAGATGGTAGACCATTATCTGAACCTGTTATTTTTCGTGAAACCATACCAATTAAGTTAACCACTGGTATCCTTCACGAGGAAAGAATATCCCTCATGCTGATCTCATCTCCTTCAGTTCCTATAGTCTTGGGGTATCCCTGGCTTAAGAAGCATAACCCTATCATTGACTGGGAACTGGGTGAGATAGTCTCCTGGGGTCAGGGTTGCCAGAGAGGATGTTTGCAGAAAGTCTCACCGATTTGCAGGGTTGACGCCCCGGTTAACTCTTCCCAATCTACAGATTTACAGATACCGTCTCAGTACCTGGATTTAAAGGCAGTCTTTGACAAAAAGAGGGCTGATACCTTACCTCCACATAGGTCTTTCGACTGTAAAATTAGACTCCTACCTGGTACTATGCCTCCGAGGGGTACGGTATATCCTTTATCCACTAAGGAAAACTTAGTCCTAGAGGAGTACATACGTGAAAACCTAGACAAAGGTTTTATTAGGAGATCATCTTCTCCGGCCGGGGCCGGTTTCTTTTTTGTAGATAAAAAAGACGGCACTCTACGGCCTTGCATTGATTATCGGGGCTTGAATAAGATAACTGTTAGAAATGCTTATCCTATTCCTTTAATTACTGAGCTCTTTGATCGACTGAAAGGCTCCAAGATTTTTACCAAGTTAGATTTGAGGGGAGCTTATAACTTGGTGAGAATTCAGCAGGGAGACGAATGGAAAACAGCTTTCAATACCCGTTATGGCCACTATGAATACACGGTAATGCCCTTCGGGCTTTGCAATGCACCTGCAGTATTCCAGGACCTTATTAATGAGGTTCTTAGGGAATTTCAGCATGAATGCGTTATAGTATATTTGGATGATATACTAATACACTCTAGAGAGATTGAGACTCACCACAGACAAGTCAGAAGGGTACTGCGCAAACTGTTACAACATGGATTGTACTGCAAATTGGAAAAGTGTAGCTTCGACCAATCTCAGATAAACTTTCTTGGCTACGTTATTTCTGGAGACGGATTTAGGATGGACCCCATTAAACTCCAATCGATTTTAGATTGGCCATTGCCCAGGGGACTCAAGGCCATTCAGAGATTTATCGGATTCTCCAATTATTATAGGCGCTTCATTAAAGGTTACTCTTCTATTATTGCTCCTATTACCAATATGACTAGACAGGGTGCTGATACCAAGACTTGGTCTACAGAGGCTCTCTCTGCTTTCAAAACACTCAAAGAACATTTTGCCTCAGCACCGATATTAGTTCATCCTGACACATCTTTGCCTTTTCTACTCGAGGTAGACGCCTCGGAGACAGGTATAGGCGCTATCTTGTCCCAAAGGCTAGGTTTGGATAAACCGTTACATCCATGTGGGTTTTTTCCAAGAAATTATCTGGGCCTGAAAGTAGATATGACATTGGTGATAGGGAACTGTTAGCGGTCATTATGGCTTTAAAGGAATGGAGACATTTGTTGGAGGGGACATTATACCCGGTTACTATTTTGACGGATCACAAGAATTTGTCCTATATAGGGGAGGCCAAGCGCTTGTCCGCCAGGCAAGCTCGTTGGTCCTTGTTTCTGACACATTTCAATTACGTGCTCACTTATAGACCTGGTTCTAAGAACTCTAAGGCAGATGCATTGTCCCGCCAACATGAACCTTCTACGGTGTCTGAAGCAGCTTTGTCTTCTATCGTTCCCAAGTGTAATATTATTGCCAACACATGTGTCAGGATACACTCGCCGTTGCTTGCTGAGATCAAGAAAGTACAACATCTAGCTCCCAAACCTGTTCCTGGGGATCGATACTTCGTTCCTCCTGAGCTCCAAGTGGAACTGCTGCATTGCTTTCATGACAGTAAAATTGCTGGGCACCCCGGCATACGCAAAACGTGTTCCCTGATTTCTAAAGATTTCTGGTGGCCTTCCCTTCGTAAGGATATAAGGGATTTCGTCAGGGCATGTGCTGTCTGTATGAAGACTAAGCAACCTCACGCGCTCCCTTGTGGACTTTTGCACCCCTTAGAAATTCCCGAGAGACCATGGTCATGTTTGGCTATGGACTTCATTGTCGATTTGCCTGTTTCTAAAAAACATACTGTTATTCTCACGGTGATTGACAGGTTTACTAAAATGGCTCATTTCGTGCCCTTGCCTAAACTGCCCTCGTCTCCCGAATTAGCTGAGATATTCGCGAGGGAGATTTTTCGTTTACATGGTATTCCCTCTGAAATTGTTTCTGATAGAGGTTCCCAATTTGTTTCCCGCTTTTGGAAGTCTTTCTGTTCTCACTTAGGCATCAAGTTGAATTTCTCATCTGCCTATCATCCCCAGTCCAACGGAGCTGCCGAACGCACCAACCAAAAGATTGAACAATATTTGCGTTGTTTTGTTTCTGAACACCAGGACGATTGGGTTGGTCTGATTCCTTGGGCAGAGTTTGCACACAACAATCTCGTTTGTGATTCTACTCGTTCTAGCCCCTTTTTCTTGAATTATGGCTTTCATCCTTCCATTCTTCCGTCGGTTTCCCCTTCCCAAGGGGTTCCGTCGGTTGATGTTCATGTCGCCAATCTGAGAAAGTTGTGGGATCAGACTCGACGAATTCTTCTTCAGAATTCCATGGTGTTCAAACGACACGCTGACAAACGGAGACGGGTGGCTCCGGTTTTTGCCCCGGGTGATAGGGTGTGGTTGAGTACCAGAAACATCCGCTTGAAGGTTCCTTCCATGAAATTTGCCCCTCGTTACATAGGCCCTTACAAGGTTCTGTGTCGGATTAACCCGGTTGCGTATCGTCTTGCCCTTCCGCCTGCCCTGCGCATCCCTAACTCTTTTCATGTTTCTTTGTTGAAGCCTTTGGTTTGCAACAGATTTTCCTCCGCTGAGTCCTCCCCTCTCTCTGTCCAGGTTGAGGGTCAGGAGGAATATGAAATCAAATCCATTCTCGATTCTCGTATTTCTCGGGGGAAGTTGCAATATCTTGTTGACTGGAAGGGGTATGGGCCTGAAGAAAGGTCTTGGGTGGTCCATGAAAATGTGCATGCCCCTCGTCTCCTCCGGGCATTTCATGCTCGTTTTCCGTCCCGCCCCGGTTCCTTCCGCCCGGTGGGCGTTTCTGAGAGGGGGGGTACTGTCAGGTTACCTTTGGTGTCTACCTCGGAGGAGGTTAGACACCTAGACGTCCATCCTCCCAGGGGGGCTGACTCACCCGATCCTTGCACTCCTCCCGGTCGTTTACACGCCGGCCGCGATAGCTCCGCCTCCTTTTATGACGCGGCGCTCAGTAGCCGACGTCATGACGGCAATCACGTTCCGACCCGTCAATCACGGCAACCAAGTGCCGAACAACGAATCAGGACTCGTTGGGGGCGGAGCCAACAGTTAAAGAGCCAAGGTATAAAAAAGGGTTCTGTGGAATGATTCATTGCCCTGTCGTGGTTCTAGCTAGTCTGGTCACTCAGTGCACTTACCTCTATTGTCTTTTGGTTCCTGACTCGGCTTGTATTTTGACCCTGCTTTCCTCTCTTGTCCTTTTGACTCGGCTTGTCTCTCGCTTACCTGATCTCTCGTTCCCTCGACCTCGGCTTGTCTCTGACCATTCTTTTGCTTTCTCCTTACGTTAGTCCGGCCATTCTAAGGTCCGGTATACGTACCTATCTCCTGTTTGTATTCTGCGTGTTGGATCCCTGTCACGATCCTGACAGCGGCCCACCGGGAAATTTCCCGGTATCCCGGTGGGCCAGTCCGACCCTGATGGCAAGGCAGGGCTGGCTGACAGCAGGGCGGGTTTAAGATCGCGGTTGCGCAATCTCTGCTGTTTCTGATCTTCCAGGAACAGAAGTAGCAATCTTGGTTGTTGCGAATCATAGCGGAACCCCAATTGGAAAAGCTAGCGAAGAGAAAGGGTAGTGTTTTATAATAGAAAGAGTGAAAGGTTCTTGCTCTCTCGTAATGTTTGATACAGCAGGTCACCTTCTAGTACTCAAGGCTACAGTAGGTGGGTCATTGTGCCTGGCTATGCTTGGCAAATTCAGCATAGGTTGGATTGGCCCAGAAAAATAGTGTGTATCATGAGAGGGATCCTGTACCATCAGCTCAGGATTGGTTTAATTTTTAACCACATGTTTACTTACTTTAAAAGTTTTTATCTTCTGCTCTATAAATTGAACTTTAATATAACAACGGATGTTCTTGCAAGGACTTGCAAGCTATTAACAGTGCAGGGAATAGAAATTATTAATTATACATAATTTGCAATAAGGAAAGTATAAACATTAAACGTCTCTTTACATGAAGTGTTTAGATAGGCTGTGCAAGGAGGCGTGATTAGCGCTGTATAGACAAAGTGATTTAACTCCTAAATGGCATAGAATTAAGCAAAGACACTGCAGGGGCATGATATGTATACCAAAACTGCTTCATTAACCTAAAGTTGCTTTGCTGACCATAGTGTCCATTTAAAATGTTTGCCAGATTGCCAGTATGGTTTTCAAAGCAGCTATATATTACACATCACTCTACAAGGGTTAACCCATATTAGTAAATACACAAGTTCATTCGGTTTTGGAAAAATTGCAAGATGACCAAACTTTTTTAGGTTTTATGTCATTTAGGTAGATAAAAAGAAAAATCACTGTTTTGCGAAAGTCAAAATGCCTGAATTGCTCAATGACAGAATTGTTCACTGAACATTTGGTAAATTATGTAAATTGCGCATGCAAAATTCAGCCAGTCAGAGCGCAGCTACCATGATGTCTGCTGATCGAGTTTTCTGACCAATCGGAGGTTGGAAGTTCAATCATGATGCGAAGAGGTCGACATTCAGAGGGCCCTACAGTCACCGCAGGCATGGAAAATGGCACAATTCAGTCGCCAATCGCTGCCATCCCGTAGGCATCTTGAGTTCCAATCCACTACTATGTTGGACATCACCAGGTATTCATTCTGCCAAACCCGAGATATTGCGATCTAGGCAGAACTGCCAGAATTCTTTTGCCAGTTCCATCAAGACTGTTGACTTTGTGCTCCCGAGATGGTTGATGTAACAAACTGCTGATACATTGTCCATACGTAAGAGGATGGGTAAGTTGGTTGAAATCCCAAAGAGACTCCTAAGGGCAAACAAGCCTGCCAGTAGCTCCAGGCAACTGATGTGCATTCCTTGTTCTTCTGAGGACCATTTTCCTCTGGTGGAGATAGGATGGCAGTGTGGGCCCCAGAGCCTTACAATTCCCCTACCTAGGAGAGCCTTCAATGTCCCTACCTAACAGAGCATTTCGATGTCCTTAACAGCTAATAGCTAACAGAGCTTGCACTTTTAGGTGCACTTTTAATTTCCCTAACAATGTCCCTAACAATATCCGATTCCACTACTCACTAAGTTTGGAGTAGTTCCAAAGATTGTTAGGCCGTTCCTTGTGTTGCAGCCACCAAGTGGGTTCTTCTTTGGCTAAACAGGCGAGAGGAACAAAGTCTGTGTTCAAACTTTAGGCACTGAAGGGCTCTGTAATGAAGCTTACCTGGAACAAAATGGCATGGATTGAGGCCGATGATCCTGGCTAGTTATCTCAGTGTAAGAACAGGATGTGCCATCCTCTGACGGATTTCCTTCTTGATGGACTTGACCTTGGAGGGTGGCAGTAGGAGTGCCCCGCACACAGAATCGATGGTGAAACCCAGGAATTCCATGGATTGATAAGGTTCGAGGATAGACTTGACCCAGTTGATGAGGAAGCCTAGGTTGCAAAGTTTCATCATCATCCAAGACAGGGTCCACGTCAGGGATCATAGAAGGTGGGCATTCTGACAGTTATGCATTAAAGCACAGTATATACCATATGAGATACCTTGGTTTAGCTACTTTAACAAATGGTAGACTTTTGTAGGGTAATCTGAACAGACAAACTCATATGTTGTCCCAAAAATGAGATATAAGCTCATCAAATCCATCTATCAAAATTTCAACTGTAAAAACTGAAATGGCACTGAAACTTACTTTATTTTGTTATTACTGGTATTTATATAGCGCAAACAGATTCTGCAGCACTGTACAATTAGTAGAGAACATACAATATACACACACAAATACAAAAAGTAGAGAGGGCCCTGCCCGTCAGCTGAAATCTTGCCATTTAAGCTCTTTTATACAAAGTGCATAGGTAGAAAGCCTGTGATCTTACAATCTAAAGGATCCCATGGGGATCTGAGACAAGAGGTAGCAGGGGAAATTTGGAAGTGATGGCTATATAAGGAAACAGAGAGTTACAGCTATTTGTGGTCGCAGAATAGTGGCAAAGGCATACATTGGCAGAACTGTTGTATTCAGAAAATGGAGCTGAACACAATTTGGGGTTTTGTACAGGAGTAGAACACATCAGGTTTGCTAAATACCATCCACTTCTGCAGCGTCTTCAGCTGCAGGTAGCAGCAGCAGCAGCACAATGGGGCAGACTCAGCAGCAGCACCACCAACCTAGGAAATAAATCTTTCGCCCACAACCTAGTAAGAAAAAGACAATCCCTGTATTATATTCTAATGTTCAAAGGTGGTAGAAAAGTAGGAGAGGAGGAGCCTGGTCAATGTATTCTGTTAGTAAACTGAAGTCAGATTCTTACTTACTCGCTTAGTAAAGCAAGTGATAGTAGCAGCAGCATCCATACAACTTCAAGGAACAAGGACAAGGAGCAGTGTAGTCAGAAGTGTCAGTGCTCCAGAAGCCATTAGCAGCCCTACGTTGAAAAGTAGCACTACTACTACCACTAGTTGTAGTTGTGCAATGCAATCTATACATATCATTCAGAGGACAAAGATAGCAGCAACAGCAGCAAGTGCCAATACTTTTAAGGCAGAACCTTTTTGCCTTCCTCTTGTTTCCACGGGGAATGTTCCTCTAGTTATGGCGGCAAAAGCTCTCTGTGACTCAGCATTCACATGCAAACCAAGCTAGCAGCACCTTGTGGGAATGCAATTGTTATCGAAGTTTTCTAAAGTTTAAAGTTGCACCCCTTGGCAAGCGCAGCGAGGTACGCTGTAAAAGTGCATGTTTATAAAAGTGTATATGTTCTTGGACATTAATTGTGTCCATGCCGTTAGTTAAAATAAATGTTGTATATAAGCCCCATTGTACAGCACTACGGAATTTGTTGGTGCTATATAAATAATAAAATAATAATAATCATAATAAGCCAACATTTGTAAAAAAAGTACTATACTGCAAATCTTTGTATATAGTTTGTATTCCTCAGATGTTTAATGTAATATCGATGTTTGCATTTGTAATCTTGTTTGCAACCCTTTCGGTGAAACTCTGTAAACTAATGTATTTGTATGTCCTATTACAGTTTTTACTGTGCTTACGGTTTCATGGTGCTCAAGGTGTTTAAAGATATTGACTTTGGTGCAGTGGTGTATCCTGGTTTTGTGCTGCCCTAGGCAGGACAAAACTCAGACGCCTCCCTCCCCCCGCGCCACCCCCACCCAACCCTTCCCCCCTGCCCCACCTTCTAAATACACACACACACACAGTCAGACACACACAAACACACAGTCAGACACACACACAAACACACAGTCAGACACACACACACACACAGTCAGACACAAACACACACAGACAAACACACACACACAGTCAGACACATACACACACACACACACACATACACACAAACACAGTCAGACACAAACACACACACACAGTCAGACACAAACACACACACACGGACGCAAACACACACACACACACAGTCAGACACAAACACACACACACAGTCAGACACAAACACACACACACACACGGTCAGACACAAACACACACACACACACAGAGTCAGACACACACAATCACTCACTTTTTTTTTTAACCCCCCCAACATCCTTACTTTTGGGGAGTGCTGGGGGTGGGGGGGTCTCTCTCTCCCTGGTGGTCCAGTGGCTGCCGGTCGGGCTGGGCGTCGCTGGCTGCTGTGCGGGCGGCTGGCGAGGGAGCACTTCCTCTGAGCGGTCTGCTCAGCTCCCTCGCGCGCCGCAGAGTGAGGGTGGGAGCCGGGATGATGACGTCATATTCCGGCTCCCAGCCTCACTCTGTGGCGCGCGAGGGAGCTGAGCAGAGTGTTCAGAGGAAGAGCTCCCTCGCCAGCTGCCCGCACAGCAGCCAGTGCCCGCTCGGCATGTCTGTTAGCCCTGGGCATTTGGGGGCGGCATTTTTTGCCGCCCCCTGAAAAATGCCGCCCAAGGCAAATGCCTTGTTTGCCTCGCGGCTAATACGTCCCTGCTTTGGTGGTGTTCAGAGCACATTTGGTGGTGTTCCTGCACATTTCTGATGCAAAGAAAAAAATACTGCACCCATCAAAAACTCTCCTCTCCTTTCTTTACTTGATGCCAAAGAGGCCCTACAAATACAGTTTTGAAAGATGTAGAGGAGGGTCAGTCAGCACCTGTGTCATAAGAGTAAATGTAACCTTTTTACCCTCTTACAAAAAAGTGTTTGAAAAAAATCAGGCTCTGATTAGAGTTAGATTATGAGGAAAAAAGTAGAGGACGGTATGAGTATACAGTGACAAGTATGAAGATATCAGTAGGAGTACATGTATTTACACCCCCCAAGCCACCCATTAACTACCAGTGTTACACTCCATAAAAGAATAAGCACCTAATATCTATGAGTCTGATTGTGGCAGTCCTTATGCCTTTCAGGGATGTCACAGACAGTTTAAGTCAAGCCACAAAAGCTTTAGGGAGGAGATTCCATTAACCACATTCCTAAAGGACAATATGAAAGCACTCCTACAGAACCATGATATTGAACCTGGAGAGAGGCTTAATGCAGAAGTGGTAGGTTTTATTAGGCTATTGAATGAGGAAAAAAGCCATTATTTGTGATTTAATAATAAAGGGCAATCTGCTTTGAGGACTAATAACATGACTATGTTGAAAAAGAGACTAGATGGTAAAATGCTTGAGATGCACAGAAAGAGGGGTGTGATAATGGAGGAACCTTAGCAGTTTGCATTGGCAGTTGGAAAACTCCTTATAGCAGTGTCAGCTCCTCTGCTCCTGCTTAGATGGTGTCAGTGATCAGGGTTCTAAAGGCAAAGGCATACAGACTGGAGCAGCAAACATTTGAGTCCAGGTTCTTACCAGGGGTGGAACCAGTGGAGCCACATTGTCATCCCAGAGTAGCACCTCTGAAATGGTTAAAACATACCTTTCAACCATTGTTTTGTCTCCTACTACCTTTGTCTCCTACTACAGAACCTCTTACTTATCGGAAACAAAAAAAAAATCTGTTTGCATGACATGCGCATAGTCGTCCTTTTGTGCATATGTCCTCAACCATAACCATTGAACCCTCCAAAAAGACACAGACACCAATTTAAAGTGGATAAAATTGTCACGGCTTTAATAAATTATATGTATAATTAAATAAATAAATAACAAAATAGGTCATTGCCAAACATTCCAATTTTTCACATAGACACATAATTCACTCCAACTTTAACAGTTCTATACCCACTGGCAATGACCCATAACATAAGTTAACAATAATCCATATAACCAGAAATGAATAACATAACACAAAACATGGCCACAACAGGCCTTATAGTCCAAGTGATTTAACATTGTAGGGGCATACCGAGATACCCCTACACCCACCAGGTTGAAAACCACCTACGGGCTCCAACCTACCAATTAACAAATTCAACCATGTGAATATTGTTACCAAACATCCAAACATCACAGTTACCAAACCTACCTATCCCCCAATATCTTATCCAGTCCCCACCACTGCTCAGAGCTTGACACCTCATGCCACCCGAGCACCCCAACCCCGCATAAACAATACCCGCTGCAAAACCCATAATAAGAAAATCATTACCTATGTCGGAGAGGTGCACCCCATCATTATGAAAATAACCAGGAAGCCTGGCTTCCAATTCCACATGCATTAAAACTATACCCCCAGTGCATCTAACGAAAATGGACAATCTCTTATTAACTTGCCCCCTGCTCCTAGCCACTGCCACAGGATCCCAAGCATGACGCCAATGGAACCGGGGGACCATCTCCGACCAAATAAAAATTACCCCTGGCACAATTGCCCTCAACTTATCTATGTCCCACTTCATACAATGCACTTGTTCCCTTTGTGTGCCCAATGAACGAATGAGTGGACTACCAACCAGGCGAACCAACCTATAAAAGAAAGGAAACATGTTACCAACACGGAACAACCATATTGTAGATTTTTATTTTAAATTTTTATTATTTAATTCAAACGGTCTAATCTCACGTATGACCGGAACCTGAAAGACTCCCAACATCCAATTCATCTCACTAATTCATCCCCTAGGCCCAAACCGTCCTACTTCCGTTGCTGCCCCAATCCTAAAGGAATGCATGCCAAACTGTAATGGATCCAACCCCAAACGGCCTTGGCCCAAGCGAAAAACCCCGAAAAACTGGTATTTCGATAAGATGACCCATCGTCATGCATCAGAAAAGAACCCCAAATCCTAGAATGAGCTTGTAAATAGGCGAAAGCACAGGCAAACAGACAAACTGTCGATCCTTGTAATGAATAAAGAGTAACCATGAACCCCTTACTTAAAAAAACATCCATTTCCAACAGCCTCAGATTGATGACGATGCAATCATGGTTCAAATCAACATCCTCCAATTGAATTCCCCCCCACACCGGCACGACTACCACTCATCAACTCACTTACTCGAAAAGCCCCAAAGAACGCGAAAACAAATGCAAGCGTAAATAACAGAGCTTCATGGTGGGAGAAACAGAGAACACAGAGAACACCTCTAGAAGATTTTGCAGAATTCTAATCGACACTGGTCTCCGGGTATCTGGTGTTCTCCTACCTCTCTGAAAACATTTTAGAGCTGGAGTAACTAATAAATTCTTTGTGATATCTTCCAACCCATTTAGCTTGAACAGAAATGCTAAGGCTGACATATGACTGTCGACTACAGAAGGAGAAGCCCCGTTAGAAAACAATCTGCACAAATACCACAACAGCGTATCAGACTGTACTTCTGCGGAGTGGTGTCCACCAACACATACACACGCCTCACCCCAAGCCCTCCAAACCTTAACATACACCGTCCAAGTACTTGGAGCCAATTATTCCTTGATCAGACATCCATGCAGGAGGTTCCTAGCTGGCATATGTTGTCCAGACAGACCAGGCACTCTGACCAGGCTCCCACCACCACCACGTGAAACGTCCCCCACTGGAAACGAGACAGCGCATCAGCAATGATATTCAAGAACCCAGGCACATGACGTCCCCGAATAACCATGTTAAATTGCATGCAAAACAATACGAAACGTCGCAACAAGCAAATTACTGGGATAGGAGAAAAAGTTCAAAATATGCCAGATTGTGACTGATGGGATTCGATTTCCACTCCTGAGGCCACGGTTCCATACACCATTGTCTTGTGAAATATGCCCCGAAACCCACACTCCTGGAAGCATCCGTAAAGAGTTTCAACTCCCAAGAATGGACCACTGGATTCTGAAAAAAGACCCGCCCGTTAAATTCCCAAAGGAACACATCCCAAACTGCTAAATCCACCTTCATTGGGAAAGTAACTCTAATAAATTGATGAGGAGAACTAATCCCTCCCGTCGCCTTTGCCAAAAATCGATTAAAAATTCTCCCCACCGGCACGATTCGACAAGCAAAATTCAGATGTCCGAGTAAGCATTGCAGGGTTCTCAGCGTCACTTTACGCCTGGGGCAACTTATCCTCCAGCAAACGACATGCTACCGAATCAATTTTAAGACCCAAAAAACTGAGACACAAGGTCAGTCCCACCATTTTGTCAGTCGCCAAAGGGACTCCAAATACATGGGCAACCTATTCCAATGTCCGCAAACCTATGCAACATACATCCGAACCGGCGGGACTCACACACAGGAAATCATCCACATAAAGAACCATGAACTTGCTACCCATTTCTACCTTGACCATCCATTCCAGGAAAGTACTACATTTTTTGAAATAAGCGCATAAGATGGAGCAGGCAAAAAGCCGATTCCACGTCAGCTTTCGCCATCAACGCCTCACACCCTGTGTGCCTAACCAACTCAACAGCATTGTCGAATGACGTATAAGGCACCAAGCATAAGTCAGCATCAATGTCATCAACTGACGACCCTTTTGGGTACGAAAGATGATGTATAAGACGGTACTTTCCTGGCTCCTTCTTTGGCACCACTCCTAAAGGAGAAACACAAAGGCATAGGGGGGTCATCAAAGGGTCCTGCCATCCTTCCCAATTGGACCTCCTTAACTAATTTAACCCTTACCACCTCCGGAAATTCTGCAACCGATTTAAAATTATGGAACCGGTGTTCCAGACTCCAATCCTGAAACAGAATGACGAAACCATGCGTAAAGCCATCCCTCAGTAGCATCGCATCTGCCTGGTTAATGTAGTGGTTAAGCCAGGGTGGCATTGCGCCGACCCTCACCGGCATTGATCCCAGTGGAAGTAGATGGGGCCCGGTACTGCCACCACCCCCAGCTGCCGCTTTCCCTATGGTTGAGGCCATGTGCCCCTCTGCAGCCGGAGCACTCATGCTTAAATCTACAAGTTGAGCCTCACTTACATTGTCCCTCGTTGAATGACCAACATAAACCTTTCTTGTGCAAGGCTGATGATGTGGAGGCTGAGCCCGCGCCGGCCCCGGAGTGAAATGGTGATACAGATTTTTGCTCCATCATAAGCTTGATCCATAAAGGCAGGTCCATTTGATCCCACCGCATGCCCGAGATAGCAGACAGAAGCTGCTGAAACTGCTAATCGTAGCACCACCAAACTAAACCCCCATGTGTCCTATATGCCTCCCATATGACATCCAAATAACAAAACAGTTGAGAGCACCTCTCCGGATATTTTTCCCCTAGCACACTGGCTAAAATGCAGAATGCCCGCAAACAATTACCAAAAGATTTTGGTATCTTGCGATACTTCTGCCTTTTCTCTTCCTCCTCCATCTTTGCGTCCTTTCTATCTTCTACCTTTAAATCGATGTATTCCTCCAATGGGAGAAGTGCATGGATTTCCAGGAACTTGCCTTTCCATATTTTTTCCTTTAATTCCAGTTTTAAGTAACAACCAAGCGGCCAGGCAAAAGATACATGAACATTTTGCCGCGCAGAATCCGGGACACTACCCGCCAGTTCGAAACATTCATTGCCGACATCCGTACACACCGATGTTGATGCCCCAGCCGTGACTTCTGACCTTCCCACTACTTACTCTGACAACCGTGGAGCCCCTGCGCCTGAACCCCCGGAACGTGGCTCCCAGACTTGCCCAAAATTTCCTGGCTGATCCTACCCTGTACCCCAATTCTCTAAAAAAGTCTTAAGACCTTGTAATAGATCACCAGAACGATGAGCAGAAGAAGACTCACCAGCCGAACCCCTGGCCAGTATTGTCTGTGGAGCTGCAGCCGTAGCTCCGGACCTGCCCACCTTCCCACTGAGTACCCCTACTCAAGATATGCGAGCTTCGTCTGACATCCTGGCCCTTGCGACCGTCATAGATCGCTAACTTGCCAGCTAGCCTCCTATCAGGGGAGCTCCCGCTATTGGACCTGGAATCACTTCCCCCAGTGACAAATTAGCTGACTGGGATGGCCGTGCTCCCCTTGACCGCTCCCTTAAGGAACACCTGTCACTGCTAGCAGACCTGTACTGCGAATGCCGGCCACTCATAGATCTGCATTTAGCATGCCTGCCAGCCTCCCCCTGGGAAATCCTGCTAGGGGATCTGGCGTTACGGTCCTGGGAGAAGTGCAATCTGCCCTGCCGTGTACAGTCAGCCCTTCCGTGGTGCGCTCTGGAGGGGACCCACTGCTGCTGTCCCTGACCCCTATTTCCTGCCTATCCAGACTCCTCCACGGCATCAGGGGCTGTTCACTGTTGCGTCCAAACCTAAAGGGGTGCTCCGCCACCTGTTCTTGTCTCCTTCCTACGTGCCACCCCCTTGCCTGTCATCCTGCCCTTGCAGATAGCAAGGGTGCTATCTGGGGCCCAAGAGCCTGCTAGAGCCTGCTGTGGAAGGAGCCTACTGTGGAAGTCCACCATGTGGCATGGCGTAGCTGTTTGCGCCGTCCTGCCATCCACCATGAGGCGTGGCGCCATCTGTACAGTTGTCCTGCTATCCGTCGTAAGGCGTCCCGTCGTCAACTTCAGGGCACTGCGTTGTTTCCACCGTGCCCTCAGCTGCGCCTGTCACAGGACCCTCCAGACAAGGCGCGGACACGCTCAGGCTCCAACCCCTCACACTGGGACTCCTGCTGCTTGCCTCGCTGCTGCCAGCACCGCTCCTAGCTGCAGGCCCTGCCGAAGGGCTCCTCCGTCTCCTGGGAACCACACTGGGGCTTAATCGCTGGGGCGGCCTTGTCCGCCTCGTGGGCCGGCGCAACGGTGCAGAAAAAGGTACAGGCCTGGGATCCAAAGAAGTCTGGCACATACACACTGACACACAGATACACACACTGGCACATACAGACACACGCAGATACACACACTGGCACATACAGACACACTCATATACACACACTGGCATATACACACGCAGATATACACACTGGCACATACAGAAACACTCAGATAAACACACTGGCATATACACATGCTGACACACAGATACACGCATTGGTACATACATGCACTGGCACATACACACACAGATACACAACTGAATTAAGTGTTATCCCCAGGAGCATAACCTCGGTGTTGGGACCTTCTGGTTGTGAAATAGTACTTGTCTTCCCACTTAACGCCATGCAGGTGCCAGAGTGATTGATGGATTGGTAGTAGTTTGAATGCTTTTGTGATATCTCGTCTGCTCTCTGTAACCTCCTCGTTTGGCCTTACGCAATTGTCCAATTTAGCAACCCATACAGCAGGAAACACTCTTGATCTTGCCTTCACCAACCTCTGTACTGCCTCTAATCTCTCCAATATTCCTTTTCCTCTATCTGACCACCATCTGCTGACTTTTGACATTGGAATACCTAAGACCCAATTGACACCACCATCTGAACATCACTCTCACAGAAACCTCCAATGTCTTGACCTAGAGCATTTCTCCACTAATCTCCAAACTCTCATTTTACCAATCTCAAACCTCACCTGTCCTAGTTCTGCAACCTCCTTCTACAATTCCACCCTCTCAACTAGACATCATGGCACCTTGTACATTTAAACACCGCAGGCCCCCCCAACAACAACCCTGGCACACCAAGCTCACTCGATACCTCCAAAAATGCTCCAGAACTGCTGAACGCTGTTGGAGAAAGTCTCACTGTGCATCTGACTTTCTCCACAATAAATTTATGCTGAGCTCATACAGCTTGGCTCTTTCCTCTGCAAAAGTTAATTACTTCAATACTCTCATAACCACACTCTCCCGCGAATCCAAACAACTATTTCACACATTTCACTCTCTTCTTCGCCCTGTTGTTCCTCCTACACTTACTAACTTGATCGCCTCAGACTTGACTGAGTAAAGGTAATTGGCATATATTGCCTAATTTACATAAGCATAGAAAATAAAAAAACTTTATTGTCCAATATTGGATAAACACATCTAAATATCCCAGACACCAAAAAAAAGGTGAAAAAATAATAATAATGAAAAAAAGGAGATGATAGTAAGTATAAAAATATTTTTTATACTTACTATTATCTCCTTTTTTAAAATTATTATTATTATTTTTTCATTTTCTATGCTTATGTAAATTAGGCACTATATGCCAATTACCTTTACTCAGTAATTTCCATTAGGGTAATAGGACTGGAACCAGGTGTGCCTCCTTGCAGACCTGTTTTCAAGTCCTCTCTATTAACTCCTTTCTCTGGGTTAGGCCCTGTATTACCCCACAACCACTACAAATTTGGTGGGAGCTTCTCTCTCTTCAGTTTTGTATATCCTCCTATTTTGAATATTATATTCAGAACTAGGGCCCGGTCTTTCATTATCCTCATATGAATTTAATATGCAAAAAAGTTTGGTTTTCCTGGCTGTGGTCGGGAAGGGAATATTTTTCTTTTTAAGTTCGGCAGTAATTTTAGGTATTGTCCAGGATCTATAGCTGGACGCTGGGCTGGCCAGTATGGTTTGCCTTGTCTGCGAGCCTGGTCTGGTCAGGGTGCTGGTAACCGATAGGTCATCTCCTTGTATGGAAGCGTTAAACATGCTATGGGTGTGAGGCAGATAACTTAGTTAATATGGTATTCGTGTGGATATGAAGTAAACCCAGTTTACTAGTTTAGTGCCCTAAGGCGAAATTATATTATTCTCACTATTTTAGGTGACGGATAACGCCCTTACTACTTGCCAAGTGGCTTTGAGAGGCTCTACCTATGATTTGGCTTGTGGCGCCTTTGTGCCACAGCGGCTAAAGCAATCAGCTGTCAAGAGATTTATGATAGTTTAGCAGTCTCACAGACACAGAACTCCACAGCACAGCCCAAAGCAATAAAACTCTGGCTAACAGTTAGATCACACTGAGTAACCCTTTCAATGCTGGCTGCAATCCTCCTAGGCAGAGTCCTATTCTGTTGCAAATTTTCAATTAAAGCAATGTTCATACCAGATCATTAACCATTCCTGGAACCATCCAATAAGAATAATCTTTCAAATTTTACATTAGCCGAATTTTTACTTTCCTACATAAGATTCACTATCTTATATCAGAACAAGTCAATATTTCTGGATAAATGTGCCATGCTAATCTGTTGGTAAATATTAACTTTAACCCCTTAACGCCGTTAATGTGTTCTATGCCATCTCCATTTAAATGGGCTTTAAAGCCGTTGCGGCATCATAGAACGCAGTAACGTCTTTCTGCCCCAGGAGCTCCAAGGTACTTACCTCCGCCGCGGTCCTCTTCGGGAGGACTGCCTGACAGCCCAGGCAGCCCTCCCCCGGGGGCCATGTGATCGCTCTCAAAGTATTTATATATATATATATATATATATATATATATATATATATAAATATATATATCTTATATATATGTAATGTCATACATAGTGTATTTTAATGTTAACATAAGTACATATATTAGTATTAAAATACACTTAGAATGACGTTACATATATAAGATATATATATTATCTATATATAATACATCTATATATATTATATTTATATATACATGTATAATTACAATAATAAATAAATAAAATAATAAAATAAATAAATAAAATATTTGTAAAAAATTTAAATAAATTATATATACATATGTAATTTCATTCTAACTGTATTTTGTTATTAAAATATATATATATTGGTAACAAAATACACTTAGAATGACATTATAAATCTATCTATCTATATATAAAATACAAATAACCGCAAATATATATATATATATATACACAGATAGATAAATATATATAATTACATAAATAACTACATAAGTGTACACGTAGACTTTAAATACATATATATGTATATATATTAAAAATCCATGTGTATATTTCAGTAATATTTTAACATAATTATGTGATTTAATTAATTAAAATTTGATTGACATGCCTGACAACCCAGGCAGAATGTGCAGAGAATTTAATTGCAAGCACTATATTTAACCCTGTAACTTTCCAAGCCACCATGAAACCTGTACATGGGGGGTACTTTTTGTACTTGGGAGACTTTACTGAACACAAATATCAGTGTGTAAAAATGGTAACTTGTATTACAACTATTTTTTTTTTAGTAAAAGTGACGTTTTTTGCATTTTTCACACACGAACGGCACTTTTACTAACAATATTATTGTTGTAATATGTTTGTTTTTAAATTATTTATTTTTCACATGCTGCTTTTGACAAAAGGTGTAACTTTTACATTCCGTATAAGCATTGAGATAGATTGACATTTGTAGGTACTTTATGCAGTGGTAATGTTCCTAGCACACATTTTATATTTATGGGGTGAAACTAGTTGTTTGATCAGATGCTAAGTGGTGGTGTGTGTGTGCTGTCTATGTGTCGTGCACCCAGTCGGGCTGTTTGTCCTTTAAGAAACTGCTGTTTGGGTACGAATCGAGTGTGTGCATCTGTGTCATTTGTTTGAGGGTGTACTTGGTTGGAGGTGTCTAGTGTGTGGGGGGGTGTATACTCGGGGGTCCCCTCTCCTGTCGGGGTCCCGTGAGGGTGTATGGCGTGTGTCCCTGGAGTTGCTCCAGTGCCCTTGTGTGTGAAGCCTAAGAGTGTGCAGGCATGCATTTGATCTATATGCGTCATGGAGCAGATCATATTATAACTTTGTGGGTCCAGAATTGGGCCAAGTTAACACATAATAAGGCATATTGAATCAAAACAAAACAGACAAATCGATAACTTGTAAGCGGTGTGCTTATAACTTAAAGTCCTCACTCAACCGTGTGGTTCATCTTCAGATTGGTTAACTTAGTTCGTTCAGGTTGGGGCCGCTGGGTGTTCGTTACCTCTCGGGGTAAAGGGCACCATTCTCTCTGGGTCCCAGGCATGTGAGCTTGAGGTAGTCACTGTCTCCGCGTCCGTTGCAGGAAGTCCCAGAGCTTGTAAGTAAACGGTTGCGTCTTTCAGTGTTATAGCCTCTTCATGCTCCCATCTTTAGTGACTAGCAGAGTGCGTGGCAGTGCCCACAGATATTCAACAACATTGCGTAGTTGGCTAGTCACAGGGCCCATCGATCGGCGCCATATCATTGTGATACGGGTGATGTCTTGGTAGAATGTTAGTTTGTCCTGCTTCAAAGTTGAGCGGGGTTTTGCCTCGGACTGCGGTCATCAGTTGGATCTTATCAGTAGTCGAGTGGAAACGGACTATAACGTCCTGCGGGGCTCCTGATGGTGCTTGTCGCGGCTTCGGGATACAGAAGACACATTCAAATGTGAGCTTCTTTGCTTGTGTGTGCGGCATGATGGAAGTGGTGAGCCACCTGATGAAATGGGGTAGTTCCGTTAGGCCTACAGTGTCAGGGATGCCCCTTATCTTAATATTTACCCGCCTGTGGTGGTCTTCTGCCTGGTCCGCTCTAGTTAGAAGCGTAGTCTGGGAATCTTTTAGTTGGTGTAGGGCTTCTTTCAGGCCTTGTACCTCCTGTCTTAGATCCAGGATGCCTTCTTCAGAGGCCTGTGTGCGTGCCGTAATCTCAGAGATTTCGGTCTTAAGGAGATCCAAGTCTGCGGCGTGTAGCTGCCTCATTTCGTGTAGCAGGTCTGCTATGTCCTGTTTTGTGGCTGGGGTTAGGATGGGTCCCGGTGCCTGCTCCGCTGTGTGCGGTTTAGTATGTGTGGTGTCTGTGGGCCTCTCTTTAGGTCCCTCATAGTCGATCGGGCCCTCGGGTCGCTTCGGCGACATCTTTGTGGTAGTTGGGCGCTGTAGCATTGCGCCTATATCCTGAGTGTCCTTGTTTGTGCTCAGTGGTGTCTTTTGTTTTTTTTTGCCCATGGCCTCGGTGGACCGTGCAAGGTGCGAGGTCTGGTGTGGAGGGGAGTATAGGTATGCCTCTGGCCACTCCAGTATTTCCCACGGGTGAGATTTACACCCGTGATGGCATACCATTTGCAAGAGTAGACAACCCAAGGTATTGCAAATGGGGTTTGTCCTGTAATTTTTAGTAGCCACTTAGTCACAAACACTGGTCAAATATTTGTTTTTTTACACAAAAACAAATATGAATGTTAACTTTGGCCAGTGTTTGTGACTAAGTGGCTTCTACAAAAGACTCGAAATACCCCACTTGCATTACCTTGGTTAGTCTACTTTTGCAAATGGTATGTCATCATGGGTGTAAATCTCATTCCTAGGCTACCACACGGACTCAAAGGTAACATTACTAATCTGGCAAGTTTCAATTTGAAAAAAATGAAAAATGGAATGTGCTATATTTGACCCTTTAACTTTCCAAAACACCGTAAAAACTGTTAATGGGGGCTACTGTTGTACTTGTGAGACTTTGCTGAATCCAAATATGTGCTTTTTTTGCAGTAAAAGCTAACAGCATTATGACAGTATTTAAAAAAAAAAAAGTATTTAAACTTTTTTTTAATTTCTCACAGTTTTTTTATTTTATTCATAATAAATTATGTTTCATATATAAATATTTGATATGAAATGAAAGCCCTGTTTCTCCTGAACAAACTGATATATAATAAGTGTGGGTGCACTTAATATGAAAGAGGTAATTCACGGTTGAACAGACATATAGCGCAAATTCCAGTTTTTGTTTACATTTTGTTTTGATCAGAACGTGTACTATTGACTCCATCCAGAAGGGGTAAATATATTGTTATCTTTATTCCACCTGCAGGAATGGAATTTTTATAACCAAATATTCTTTAGTTAAGTAAGATTTCTAATGATTGAAATCTGACCGATTTATCCAAGCATATATTCCCGCTATTAGTAAAATTTTAATTAATTTAAATTAATTAAATAAAACCAACTTACTTACCAGTTATGTTGTAGATGTTCTTATCAGATGAGTTCAAAAATCTGTCCCAGGAATTGAATGCAAGTATGATTGGTGTATGCAGTAGCAGAGCTCTGGAGTTATGTTAATTTGGAAAGTAATAGTAAATTAGTGTTTAAAAGAGTTTGAGAGTGTGAGTCTTTGAATGTCAGATGTTGAATGTCTGAATGTCCAAATTGAGTGTCAGTCCCAGAGTCTTTGAATGTCGAGTCTCCCTTTGTCCTTACTTTTTCAAGGGCCAAACTCTCTGTACAACACTAATTGATAGGACCAATAGGGAACTGTAGGTGTTTCTTCCCTACAGACTATCATCTAGATTTTGGTCAGTAGATGGCGCAATTACATCACCAAAATTTTTATCATGGGGACCATTTGCCATTTTGCATAATGGGTTAACTTAAATCGATGATGAGTTTGACGTCATTTTCTTGTATTTTATGACTGCAATCAATCGTAAGATGTGTCACTTCAAAGAATTGGTTCACTCTTCAGCCGGACTTGACGTCGGGCATATACCTTTAAATCTAACTTTTTGCCATGTCTAAACTTTCCTTTACCTCTTGCTTACAATGGGACTTTGTAAGATTTAGAAAGTAAAATTAATTACTAAGTGTTATCTGTCACTGGTGTCTGGTTTTCTTCTGTGTGAAGCTGTGTGTAAGATTATTTATTCCACTAATATTACTATTAATATGATATTTCTTTATGAATAGTCTATATTATTATTATTATTATTATTATTATTATTATTTTATTATTTATATAGCGCTATCAAATTCCATAGCGCTGTTCAATGGGTGGACTAACAGACATTTAATTGTAACCAGACAACTCGACGTACAGGAACAGAGAGGTGGAGGGCCTTGCTCAATGAGTTACATTCTAGAGGGAGTGGGGTAAGTGGCACAAGGATAAAGTAGGGATACGAAGTAAGTTGTTAGAAGAGTATTCGCTGAATTAATACTTTGATATTAATAACATGATACTGTGATAATATAAAATAGTAAGTAAGTGTATAGTGTGTATATGTATATATATTAATGTATATACTTGTCTCTGGGTTAGTATTCCAACCCCCATCCTTGCTGTGAGACATCATTGCCTTATCACTTATATTGTTTACATAACACATTCCTTAGCTCAGACTTGAATAAATAGAGTTACAGAAAGACATTTTGTGCCTTTCTTAGCCAGGAAATTCCAGTATGGAGTCACATATGTTCTGAGTGTGGCTGGCAATATACACTTTTAATTTCTGTTTTAGCACAAAATGTCTGCCGATATAAATATACTGACATCATAGACCGAAGAATCAAATGAAAATACATAAAATGCATTAGGGGAATATCACCGTAAATGTGCTGAGATGCATCAAACACAAATAAATGCTGGAGCTTAAATACAATCTTTTGATTATACAATTTAGCATTCTTTATAGTACTATGCAAGATACACTAGCTACAGCTTTAAGGGAATGAATGCAGGGGAATGAATGCAGGCTTTAAGGGAATTAATGCAGGATTTAGCCGAACAAGCTTACAGTAATATTAGGTTAGTGATTATACGAACGTAATAGCCTTCCATATGTATACAGGCTTTAAGGGAATGAATGCAGGATTTAGCTACACTAGCTACAGCTTTAAAGGAATGAATGCAAGGGAATGAATGCAGGCTTTAAGGGAATGAATGCAGGATTTAGCCGGGCAAGCTTACAATAATATTAGGTTAGTGATTATACGAACGTAAAAGCCTTCAATATGTATACAGTATATGAGAGGTATTATATGCCTTTCATCTAATTCTATACAAATTACATTGTAAATGTGGTAAACAGAGTTGACTGAATGACCGGGGAAACAGACGAATGTTTAAACGAAATGCAGCAATAATGAACGAAATAGTTTTTAACATGACAGTTTAAATGAACGGAATTTGAAATGATATTTTATGAATGAAATTGTGAGCATGGAAACAGACTAAAGTTTACACGAACTGCAAGATTACACGAAATGCAGCAGCATTTGAACAAACGGTTTTACATGACAGTTTCAGAAGAATGGAATTTTAAACTAACATGTGCGATTTAATGAACTGATCATAGGTGCGTTCATGCAATTGAGTATGACTTACAGTTAGCTGTTTGTATGCTGGCTTCCTCTGCTATACTCATGAAATTCAGTACGAAAGAAAGTTTGAACGAACTTCCGGCGGGTGGGAAAACTGACTGCAGGGTCCTGTGAACCGGAAGTAAACAGAAGAACTTCCGAGATCATCGACAACAGGTAAGCAGGGGCTCACTGGGTTTAAACAGGACTAATAGTCCCTCCCACAATTACAGGCCAATTACAGTGAGGGAATAAAGTATTTGATCCCCTAGTGATTTTGAACATTTGCCCACTGACAAAGAAATGATCAGTCTATAATTTTAATGGTAGGTGTATTTTAATAGTGAGAGACAGAATAACAAAAAAGAAAATCCAGAAAATGAAGGACTGAAATCCTGCAGCGCCTGCAAGGTCCCCCTGCTCAAGAAAGCACATGTACAGGCCTGTCTGAAGTTTGCCAATGAACATCTGAATGATTCAGAGGAGAACTGGTTGAAAGTGTTGTGGTCAGATGAGACAAAAATCGAGCTCTTTGGCAACAACTCAACTTGCCATGTTTGGAGGAGGCGGAATGCTGCCTATGACCCCAAGAACAACAATCCACACCGTCAAACATGGAGGTGGAAACATTATGCTTTGGGGGTGTTTTTCTGCTAAGGGGATATGACAACTGTACCACATCAAAGGTACGATGGACGGGGCCATGTACAGTCAAATCTTTGGTGAGAATCTCCTTCCCTCAGCCAAGGCATTGAAAATGGGTTGTGGATGGATATTCGAGCATGGAAATGACCCAAAATACACAGCCAAGGCAACAAAGGAGTGGCTCAAGAAGAAGCACATTAAGGTGCTGAAATAGCCTAGCTGGTTTCCAGACCAGAAAATCTGTGGAGGGAGCTGAAGGTTTGAGTTGCCAAACATCAGCCTCGAAACCTGAATAACTAGGAGAGTAACTGCAAAGAGGAGTGGGACAAAATCCCTCCTGAGATGTGTGCAAACCTGGTGGCAAACTACAAGGAACGTCTGACCTCTGTGATTGCCAACAAGGGTTTTGCCACCAAGTACTAAGTCAAAGGGGTCAAATACTTATTTCACTCATTGACGTGCAAATCAATTTATAACTTTTTTTTTTTTTATTTGACAATTTTTATTTTGTCGGGTTGGGGAGATGGGGTACAGAAGAGAGCGGGGGAACACAGTATATAGTATCCAAGTTCAATACTTTGTGCACATGTCATTTTTACAGTCAGCAATTTGATTCAGGTGTGCAAGTTTTAGTGTGTGGGCATAGTTTTACGATTTGTTGCTAGTCCCCTGTTCGTTTGTGCCTCATGCTAGGTTACCATGTGTAATGTGTTGTTGCAGAGGGTGCGTGCTCGTTAAGGTGTTCCAGCGTAGGGGGGGTATGTGTACCTTGTCAAGGTGTGCCTGTTTGATGATGTCTTGTGTCTCGTCCCTGCTGCTGTTGGGGTCATTCACCTTTTTGCTTGGGTCCTTTAGCCTATCCTTAAGAGTATGTGTTGATGTATAAGGATGTCGTGAGCTAGTATGCCTGTGTTTGTATTTGTTCCTTGGGGAGAGAGGGTGGGGTGGTGGGGGCAGGGTGACTTGGCGGGTTGTGAATTCCTCTGGTTCTTTTGTTGGGGTTGTGGCAGAAAGAGGGAAGTGCTTCCGTCGTGAAGCATGTTGTTAGGAAGCGGTTGAGTGTCCTCCTGTGGTGTTTTTATGTGGTGTGTTGGATGCGAGTTCATCTACGGGGTTGTAGCTTATGCTCGTCCCAATTTTCCCATGCTGTAGTGTGGTATGTTGCTTTTGGTCTCGCTTTCCTTGCCATTATTTCGTAGTGTTTGGAGTCGTCAATTGCTTTGATACATTGTTCTATTGTCGGTGGGGTTGTTTGTTTCCATTTCCTGCTTATGGTTGCTAGTGCTGAGATGATGATGTGGTAGAGGAGGTATCTATGGCTTTTCCGCAGTTTGTTCAAGAGTAGAAGTAGAAGAAATATTTCCGGTAGGAGTGGTAGGTGCGTTTTGGTGCATCTTGCTGCTAGTTCCTTTACTTCCAGCCAGTATGTTGTGAGTTGCGGGCAGTGCCACCAGATGTGGATCATGGTGCCCTTGTCTGCCTGGCATCTCCAGCATATGTCTGGTGTGTCGGGGAAGCTGAGCTTGAGGCGTGTGGGCACCAGGTACCACCTGTAGAGAACTTTTCGGGAGAGTTCCACATGGTTCATGCAGAGTGTCATTTGTTTGTGTGCTTTGTAAATGTTCTGCCATTGTGCTTCAGTAAGTGGGTGTTTGATGTCTTTCTCACATGCTGTTTTGAAGGATGGGGGTTTTTTCGAGGGTTGATTGTGTTCTGAGGCGTAGATCAGTGAGATCAGTTTCTTGACTGGTTTGGTTGCTAGACATATCTTTTCGACTTCCAGTAGGGGTGGTTCCGGGAAGGTTATCGCCAATTTCCTTGTCTGTAGAGCGAACCAGGCTTGCAGTTGCCTGTAGGGGAAGGCAGCTGTTGCAGGTAAGTGGAATTCTCGTTGGAGGTCTGGCAGATGTTTGAGATGGGAGTCTGTCGTGAGTTGGGAAAGGGTTCGTACGCCGTGTTTGTTCCATATTTTGTAGTTGAAGTCCGTGATGATGACGCCCAAAGCTTCCAGTGGGAGGGCTGGGGATATTTTCGTCAAAATGCCCATCTTTTTGCGATAGTGATCCCATATCGTTAAAGTTAGTTGAGTTGTTGGTAGTAGTGATTTGTTGCTTGGTCTTTGGTGTTTCGGTATCCAGGCCATAGTTGGTAGGGAAAGTCCGTTAGCATATCTTGTTTCAATTTCTGCCCAGGCCATCTCTTCTTTGTGGTGGAATGCTGAGAGGAGTGGGGCTATGTGTGCTCCTCGGTAGTATCCTCTTATGTCAGGTAAGCCCATACCTCCTTGTGAGATCGGTCGGAACATAGTGGTGTGCGCTACCCTGGGTTTTGTATTTTCCCAGACATATGTGTTAATTTGTTTTTGTATTTCCAGGAGATGCTTTGTGGGGAGTTGGAGGGGGAGCGTTCTAAAGAGGTATTGTATCTTAGGTAGGAGTATCATTTTCGTCTATGCTATTCGTCCCATCCATGATACGTGTTTGCCTTTCCATCCTTGTGTGGTGGATTTGATTTCCCCTAAAAGTTTTATGTAATTTGCTTTAAATAAGGTGGCGGGTGTGGGTGTGAAGTTGACCCCTAGAAACTTGATATGGTCTTGTCTCCATTCATAGTTAAAGTGTGTTTTCAGGGCGTTCAGGTCGTGGTTTGGGATGTTAATGCTCAGGGCCTGTGTTTTTGCTATGTTTAACTTGTAGAAAGAGCATCTACTGTAGAGGGCCAGTATTTTATGGAATTGAAGTAGAGATGTATGCGGGTGCTCTAATGATAGCAGAATATCATCCGCGAACAGCGTTAGTTTATATTCTTTCCCTTTTATGTGCATTCCACTTATGGTGGAGTCATCTCTTATCATTTGGGCCAGGGGTTCGAGTGCCAGGATATATAGTATTGGGGAGAGTGGGCAGCCTTGACGGGAGCCGTTCGAAATTTTGAAGGGTTTGGATATAAATCCCCCATTTGTCACTCGTGCCGTAGGGGAGGAGTATAGTGCTCTGATGAGGGCGAGGAATTGGGGAGGGAATTCAAATTTTTGTAGGACCGCTAGTAGGAACGGCCAGTGGAGTCTGTCGAATGCTTTCTCGGCATCTAGGGATAGGAGGATGCTTGGGGCCCTTTTCTCCCTCAGACTGTGTAAGAGGTTTGTACTTTCCGTGTGCCATCTGCTCCTTGCCTGCCGCTGACAAATCCCACCTGGTCCTTGCCAATTATCTCGGGGATGATGGGGGAGAGTCTGTTCGTGAAGATTTTTGCGATGAGTTTGACATCAGTGTTCAGTAGGGAAATTGGTCGTAAGTTTTGACTTCTGTTGGGGGTTTTCCCCGGTTTCGGTAGGGTAGCTACATGAGCCATTAGCATCTCTTCTGGCAGTGTTCCAGTTTGTAATGTGTGGTTGATTAGTTTGTTTAAGTAGGGGGCTAGGATGTGTGCGCATTGTTTGTAGTACGAGTTAGTTAACCCGTCGGGGCCGGGGGATTTCCCTGTGGGGAGTGTATGAATTGTGTCTATGATTTCTTGGACCGTTACTGGGGCCTGAAGACTTTGTTTGTGTGTTATGGATAGCGTGGATAGTGTTGTTTTGTGGAGATAATCTTTTATGTCTTCGTTTGTGGGTTTGTGTAGCGCAGGGTCATCTTTTAGGTTATATAGCTCTTGGTAGTAATCTACCATTTCATCGTTTATGTCTTGTGGGTTGTGGATTTTTCCTCCCTTTTTATTGAGCAGGTACGGGATTTTAGAGTTTGCTTGTTTTTGTCGGAGGATGGTTGCTAGGTGTTTCCCTGCTCTATTGCCTTGTGTATATGTTTTCATCTTCAACTTCGTTAAGATATGAGTTGTCTTGCTTAGGGCTAGTGTGTTGAGTTGGTTGGTTATGAGTGCTATAGATTTGGCTAGTTCGTCAGTCGGTTTCAATAGGTGTTCGTTGGTCGTGTCTCGCAGTTTCCTTAGAAGATCCAAGTGTTCCCGTTCTCGTTGTTTTTTCAGGAATGATGCTTGGCTTATCAGAAGGCCTCTCATGACAGGTCTGTGGGCCTGCCAAATGGCTGCGGCGGAGGTTTCCGGGAGGTCATTGAGTTCGAAATATGTTTGCAGGCTGTTCATGAGTTTTGTCGTGAATACGGTGTTGTGAAGCAGGGTGTCATTTAGACGCCACAGTGGTTTTCCTCTGTGTTAGTATTGAGTTAGTATGGTCATTGTAAGTGGTGCATGGTCAGACCAGACTATATTCCCTATGGAGCAGTCAGTGATGGCCGGGAGAAGGGTGCCTGATATCAGGATATGGTCAATCCTTGGGTATGTTTTGTGGACTTGTGAGTAGAACGTGTATTCTCTTTCGTTCGGGTTGCGTGTTCTCCATGTGTCGTATAGTCCGTATTCGTGGATCAGTTTCGTGAAGGCTTTGTTCGCCATCTTTAAGTTAGTGTGCCTAGCGGAGTCGGCTTTTGTTGTGGAGTCCATGTAGGAGTTCATGGTGTGGTTAAAATCTCCGCAGATAACTGTGGGTGTGTTCGTCGCATGTGGCAATTTGGCGAGGATTTTATGTAGGAAGTTTCTTTGTTGGTCGTTTGGGCTGTATAGGCATACCAGCAAGAACGGTAGGTTGTTCAGTATGCAGTGTAGGATCAAGAACCGACCTTGGCTGTCTTTTTTAACGTGGAGTATTTCCATAGTGAGTGACTTATGTAAGAGAATAGAGACTCCTCGTGATTTTGAGGAGTGGGTGGCGTGGTACTGAGTGGGGTAATCTTGGAGGGCGAATGTGGTGGTTCTGTTGGTGGCAAAGTGTGTCTCTTGGAGACACACTATGTCTGCTTTATGACTTTTCAGATCTTGCAGCAGCAGTCTCCGTTTGTGTGGCGTATTCAGCCCCCTGGTGTTGTGGGAGTAAAGGGTCATGTGTGCCATGTTTGTGGGTCCAGAGGATGCGGTAGATTTGTGCGTGATCTTATCGTCACTGGGGGTGGGGGGGGTTGGGGCAGTTGGGGGAGGATAGGGTGGTGCGGGTTTGAGTGGAGGGACTGCGGGAGGGGTGTAGCAGTATGTACAACGGCCTATTTAGGTCTGGTACGCTAGTCGTACCGTGGGGGGTTGGAGTAGTGGTAATCCAAGTGGGTGGCTTGCGGGATCCGCTTGTTAATTAGGGTGGAGCAGATGGTCATATGGACATGCGCAATCGTTGCGTAGGGTGGGGGGGAGCTTCATCATATCGGGCATTTGTGCTATGCATGGCATCACATTTCAGTATGACTTGTAATAATGCAATGTCCGAAACAATAATAACTTGTAAACATTTGTAACATTTATAACATTTAACACGTAACTATGTGTGTTACAGCAGGTATATTGTCTGCTATGTCATTTTGCTGTACTCATGCGTGACAGCGCCATGGTGGGTGTCTGTGGATCATTCAGTGCCGCGACTTCTCTCTGGTTCACTGCGGGTCATCGTGTACAGGGAGTCAGCTCGGGTTAGAGATGTCAATAGGTGTGAAGTATGTATAGTGGTGATTAAGATTGTGTTGTTTGGAGAGCTGTACCATGTGTTGTGAGGTGCAGCCTCATGCCGCCATGTTGCGTTGTGGGGTTGGATGCCTGTGTACGAACAAGCATTCGCCCCTCTGTCTCCGCATGAGTCACTGTATCTGGGGATTTGCCGGACTATGTGACGTCTGCAGGGGGGGGGAAGCGTCCCTTCCTGGTGTGCCCTTGATGGTGGGGGGCTGGCATGTGGTCGGTCTTGTGCTTCCCTCTTGTAAGGGGGGCATGTGTGTATATCGGGGCCTAGGGCCGTCATCCCTGTCTATGGTGTCAGTCGGTGGTCACCTGTCGGCATGTCACTGCTTGGACACGGTGCACCATAGCCCTGCTGTGTGTGGTGGTAGTGGCGGCATCTAAATTGTGTATGTGTGCTTAATCATCTGAAGCAACATGTGAAACCACAAAAGTTAAAATATTAAATATTAAATAACAGCAATGTCAGTATACTTGCGCCATAAGATAGATTTTTTGCAGTTAATTCATTCGCTCAGTTCGTGTGGATTTGCGGCTATGGGCCGAGGATGCGGGTGGGGTGCTCTGTTTACTGCGCGGGCTCCATCTCGCCAGTTCGTTCATGGCATCTTCTGGTCGCGAGAAGAGTTTCGTTTCTCCATTCCTCGTCAGTATAAGCTTGGTGGGGAAGCCCCATCTGTAGCGGATGCCTCGGTCCCTTAGTTCCGTTGTGACTTGCTGGAAGTCCCTTCTCCTCCTTAACGTTGCGGCTGATAAATCCGCCATGATTAGCACAGACGGATAGTCATCGTGCGGCTCTTGTTTTTTTGCGGTGGTTTGTTGTTCTTTAATGTGGTAATAGTGCGCTCTGAGTACAACATCGCGAGGCGCGATGTCCGGTAGGTGCTTTGGTTTGGGGACCCTGTGGACTCTGTCAACCAGTAGCATGTCTGAGGGGATGTCTGGGGCATAGGCATGCATCAGGCCCCTAACGTACAGTTGTAGGTCGTCCGGTTGGACCGATTCTGGAACCCCTCTTAGCCGTAGGTTGTTCCTTCGGGCCCTGTCCTCGTAGTCCGCCAGCTTTCCCTCCGTGGCCTCCATTCTTTGCTGTAAGGTAAGTAAATTTTCGGAGATTCCGGTTTGTGCAGTTTTTAAATCCTGGCAGTCGTTTTCCACTGAGGCTGTTCTGTTGGAGAGTTCTCTGACTTCATTTTTTATTTGATCGGCTGTGGATTGCCAGGTTCGTATCAGTTTTGCTGACATTGCTTCCATTGCCCTCTCAAAGTGGGTTATTGTGAGGTGTCCAGTCTGTGGTATCTCGTCCCGCAGTGTCAGGGGAGAGCCTGCATCTGGGCTGTCGGCGCCATCTTGCGCGGCGGTAAGCATGGCCTGCGCGGTTTCTATTGCAGCGGGTGGTTTGTGTCCGAAGAAGTTACTTTTATCAGCTTTGGGTGCCGCTTTCTTCCCCTTAGCCTGTGACATCCTTGGGTTTTGTTTTATAATGTTTCTGCTTGTTTATTTCGCTTGTGTGCGGATCCCATGTGCCGGAGCAAAATCTTAAGCTTCCATCTTGCCCGGCGGTTAGCCACGCCCCCCTTATAACTTTTTTTGACATGTGTTTTATGGATTTTTTTTTTTCTGTCTCTCACTGTTAAAATACACCTACCATTAAAATTATAGACTGATCATTTCTTTGTCAGTGGGCAAATGTTCAAAATCAGCAGGGGATCAAATACTTTTCTCTCTCACTGTATATATACACAAACACACACAACAGCTCCTTGTTAAACATACAATACAGCCCATAGCTACAAAGCATTAACAGACTCCTCTACACACACTTCACCACATGAAAGTCACTGTGTTATGGGGTGAAGTATGTATGTGAGGATAAAGTGTGTATGCTGGTGAAGAGTTTATATGTGGGATGAAGTGAGTGAGCGGTGTACTGTGTGTGTATGGAGAGGTTTAATCTGTGTTGGTGGGAGTGTACTGTATGTGGGGGGTGCACTTTCTGTGAGGGAGTACTGTATGTAGGCGGGTAGTAGGGAGTAAGATAGTAAGGGGCTTTACAATTTTTACTTTAAAGGACTACTATAGTGCCAGGAAAACATACTCGTTTTCCTGGCACTATAGTGCCCTGAGGGTGCCCCCACCCTCAGGGACCCCCTCCCGCCCGGCTCTGGAAGGGGGAAAGGGGAAAAAAATTACCTTTTTTCCAGCGCTGGGTGGGGAGCTCTCCTCCTCCGATCCTCCTCTTCTCCTATCCGTCGGCTGAATGCGTACGCGCGGCAAGAGCTGCGCGCGCATTCAGCCGGTCACATAAATATACAAAAATATAACGTGCTGGCACTCAATCACACTAAAGGTGCAGGTATCCGAGGTTAACCCTAAAAAAGCCTCATAGAAATTGTACAAAAAAATCAATATGAATACCGCACTCAATACAGGGAGTGCAGAATTATTAGGCAAATGAGTATTTTGACCACATCATCCTCTTTATGCATGTTGTCTTACTCCAAGCTGTATAGGCTCGAAAGCCTACTACCAATTAAGCATATTAGGTGATGTGCATCTCTGTAATGAGAAGGGGTGTGGTCTAATGACATCAACACCCTCTATCAGGTGTGCATAATTATTAGGCAACTTCCTTTCCTTTGGCAAAATGGGCCAAAAGAAGGACTTGACAGGCTCAGATAGTGAGATATCTTGCAGAGGGATGCAGCACTCTTAAAATTGCAAAGCTTCTGAAGCGTGATCATCGAACAATCAAGTGTTTCATTCAAAATAGTCAACAGGGTCGCAAGAAGCGTGTGGAAAAACCAAGGCGCAAAATAACTGCCCATGAACTGAGAAAAGTCAAGCGTGCAGCTGCCACGATGCCACTTGCCACCAGTTTGGCCATATTTCAGAGCTGCAACATCACTGGAGTGCCCAAAAGCACAAGGTGTGCAATACTCAGAGACATGGCCAAGGTAAGAAAGGCTGAAAGACGACCACCACTGAACAAGACACACAAGCTGAAACGTCAAGACTGGGCCAAGAAATATCTCAAGACTGATTTTTCTAAGGTTTTATGGACTGATGAAATGAGAGTGAGTCTTGATGGGCCAGATGGATGGGCCCGTGGCTGGATTGGTAAAGGGCAGAGAGCTCCAGTCCGACTCAGACGCCAGCAAGGTGGAGGTGGAGTACTGGTTTGGGCTGGTATCATCAAAGATGAGCTTGTGGGGCCTTTTCGGGTTGAGGATGGAGTCAAGCTCAACTCCCAGTCCTACTGCCAGTTCCTGGAAGACACCTTCTTCAAGCAGTGGTACAGGAAGAAGTCTGCATCCTTCAAGAAAAACATGATTTTTATGCAGGACAATGCTCCATCACACGCGTCCAAGTACTCCACAGCGTGGCTGGCAAGAAAGGGTATAAAAGAAGAAAATCTAATGACATGGCCTCCTTGTTCACCTGATCTGAACCCCATTGAGAACCTGTGGTCCATCATCAAATGTGAGATTTACAAGGAGGGAAAACAGTACACCTCTCTGAACAGTGTCTGGGAGGCTGTGGTTGCTGCTGCACGCAATGTTGATGGTGAACAGATCAAAACACTGACAGAATCCATGGATGGCAGGCTTTTGAGTGTCCTTGCAAAGAAAGGTGGCTATATTGGTCACTGATTTGTTTTGTTTTTGAATGTCAGAAATGTATATTTGTGAATGTTGAGATGTTATATTGGTTTCACTGGTAATAATAAATAATTGAAATGGGTATATATTTGTTTTTTGTTAAGTTGCCTAATAATTATGCACAGTAATAGTCACCTGCACACACAGATATCCCCCTAACATAGCTACAACTAAAAACAAACTAAAAACTACTTCCAAAAATATTCAGCTTTGATATTAATGAGTTTTTTGGGTTCATTGAGAACATGGTTGTTGTTCGATAATAAAATTAATCCTCAAAAATACAACTTGCCTAATAATTCTGCACTCCCTGTATAGAAAATTAGTCAAACAATAATGAAAGATAATCTAATTTCATTTATTATACTCTTATTATTAAATTCATAGGTATTTAGCTCTATATGAGAAAATATAATTGATCAATAGAATACATTACATCATATATTCAATAGCTATTTACAAAGTGACCTCCATGGGTATTATATAAATTCATGATAAGCATATATACACAGCTAATAGTGTTCCTGTTTAATAGTCTAAGGGCAACATATCCATATGGATAGTAGTTGGATCTGTTGTAATCTATGTACATAGAAAAAAAGTAAAAATCAAAAACCAATAATAGAAAAATGAAAAAATGACAAAAAAAATGAAAAAAATGAAAATAAAAAATAAAAAAAAATATATATGTCCTTATGTACAATAGTCCAAAAAAATTGTGCACTTTAGTAATAAATAGGTGGATCTCACCCACTGAAGTATCCTGATGGATTGTAGCCTTAGATGCAACCGGAGGATTTGTGGAAAGTCTGTAATAGATATAGAAAGTGACTGTATGCCAATCGTTGAGCTGTTACATCCTGCTGAGTTCCTGCTGCAATAAAGACTGTCAGTGATGTCCTCATGTATCTCACTGAAGGCAGTCAGTGGTACTCGGCAAATAGAAGATGGCCACAGTATCTGGGCAGTCAAAGTGTTCGGGCAGCGCGCTCGGGACATCCACGTCCCTTCGAAGGCCCCTGCAATCTGTTAAAAACAATTACATAAAAAAACGATTTATATACGCTATTCTCGGCGCCAAATTCCCGCCGCGTCCACCTCGTAGTCCTCCTCCACTTCCGGGTTTCGGCGCCTGCGTGCGTACTTGCGTCATAGATTTCAAATGCAACTTTATTGTCAATGTATGACAAACAAACAGCTTAAGTTAAACTTGAATAAACTGTATTGGTAAAACTGATACAAGTGAATGGTAGGTATATCATGGGAAGGGGACAATAAAGAGGACCCAATAAAAAAAGGGGATAATTGTTGAAATACATTTATGCATATTAAGCAACTGTGGCAGCAATAATAATAATATAGATAGTTAACCAAGGGTCCAATGGTCAATTAACTGAGTAGAGAGTAGCCCTATCTAGAGGACAAAAGGGTAGTAGACCCTAATGTAAAATGTATGATAAATATTCAAATAACTAAACAGCGACATAATAGAAAAAAAGGGGTAATATAGACAATAATGTAAAGTATACTCCTTGTGGAGAATACTTACTAGTACTGATCTAATAGTGTGCTGACTCGTAACAGTTGATCAAGGGGTAAAAAGAAACCAAAAGAAAAAAAGACAAAATAAAAACTACGAAAAAAAGAAGAAAAATTAAGTAAATGTAAAAAAGAGATTTTTTATATACAGAAAAGATACAGCAAAGAAACTCAAAAAATAAATAAAAAGAATTTGAAAAAATCCATTCAAAAAGATCTAATTATGCCCCCCTACACATGTGACTCACCGGTCATGAAGTAACCCACAGTGGTCTCGGGCTTTGCAAGTGAGGGACCCTGTGACATGGACAGGTAGCGGACCCAGATGGGTCAATCTGACAGCGATCCAGAGCGACGGACCAATATTGGTCTAGAGAGGAGACTGTAAGGAGCGCAAAAGGTATAAAGAAAAGCAACATGAGCCAAAAATATAAAAAGTGAACCAATTTATAGAAAATGTTTCAAGTCATAATCCTCATTGAGACCTAATGGTGACAAGGTTTCCAGGGTACTAATCCACTTAGTTTACCTTTGGAGTAAAAGTTTCTGTCTGTCTCCGCCTCTGTGGAGTGGTGGAATTCTGTCTATAACTTGGAACCTTAATTGGTTCACATTATGGCCACACGTTTTAAAATGTCTTGGTACCGGTGCTTTGACTGTATCATGCTGTAATGCTGCCCTAATGCTCCTTTTATGTTCCCCTATCCGTTCTTTGACTGGCCGAATAGTCTCCCCCACATACAAAAAACCACAAGGACACTTGAGTATATACACGACAAAATCTGAGTAAAATGTGTAGAAGTCCTTCACAAAAAACCTTTTGCCCGACCGGGGATGAACAAAATACTCCCCCTTGATCACACTGCTACAGTGTGAACAATTTAGGCACGGAAAAGTGCCTTTCTTTGGTTCCGAAAAAAATCTAATTTGTTTTTTAGAACTACCTATGTCAGATTTGACCAGAAGGTCTCTCAGATTCGGAGCCCTCTGGTATGAGAATAATGGAGGATGCTGAAATATCGACGGTAATTGAGAGTCCCCGTCAAATAACCACCAATGTTTAAGAATAACTTGTCGAATATCCCTATTCAATGGGGTGTAAGGTGTTACAAATGTTAACCTCTCTAATTTTCTATCTGTTCCTGAGCCTGCAAGGGTTTCTTGTCGGGTCAACTTTTCAATTTTTTGTCGCTGGCTCTCTACTACCTGTGCGGGATAACCCCTCTCTCTAAAATTATTGGCCATAAAGTCCAGTCCTGATATGACTTTCTCCTCTTGCGATACTATTCTTCTTACTCTTGATAATTGACTGAAAGGTAGACCATTTTTAAAATGTGTAGGGTGAAAGCTGGCATATGTCAATAAATTATTACGGTCGGTTGGTTTTATATATAAATCACTCTGTAAAGAGTTATCCACCCTCTGTATCTGGACATCTAGAAAGGGAACTGAATTCATGTCACAATACATTGTGAATTTAATATTGGTGTCTTGTACATTCAAGGACTCATAGAAGTCTTGTAATTGGGCCCTCGTGCCGCTCCAACAAATGAAAACATCATCTATATATCTTTTCCAAATTAAACATTTTGAAAATAGACAATGTTGATAAATGCACGTCTCTTCCAAACGGTTCATACAGATGTTTTCTGTTATGTTGGAGCGACATTCGAGCCCATAGCTGTTCCTTTAATTTGTTTATAATATTTATCCCTAAAAAGGAAATAGTTCTCTGTTAGTATAAAGGTCAGTAACTCCCTGATGTACTTTCTAGTATCACTCTGTTGGGTAAGATTGGGGTCCTTATCCAATGTCCAGTCAACTGCCTCTATTCCTCTGTTATGGTCTATAGACGTGTACAGTGACTGTACATCCATAGTCACCAACCAAAATTCACCTGGCAGGATCTGTACATCTACTAATAATTTAAGAAAGGTAGTAGTGTCTTTGAGATATGATTTTTGGGACGGAACATATTTTATCAGAAACTTGTCTAGAATCTCTGCCGGATGTTGAAATATAGAACCAGTCCCACTAACTATTGGTCTACCTGGAGGGAAGAGCGGATTCTTATGGATTTTTGGGAGAGTATAGAAAACTGGAATCCTAGGGTATTTAAGGTTCATGTATCTATATTCTCCATCTGAAATAATACCTCTCGACAGTGCCCATTGATTGAGCCTGTCTAATGTATGCTTAAGATTGTGCGTAGGATCCTGACTAATAACCAGGTAATTAGTGTTGTCCTTTAGTTGCGTCTCAATTTCTCCCACGTAATAAGTACGATCCATAATCACCAATGCTCCTCCCTTATCTGCTGGTTTAATGATAATAGATGTATCTTTTTTTAAATTGTTAATATTCGCCCAATCTTGTTTAGTGAAATTTATAGTCTGCTGTCTATGTTTATGTGTATGTTGATGTTTCCTCCTAAGTTTGTAAACATCCTTTTTCACAAGATTGGTGAATAAGTCAATTGATGCATTAACATTGTGTGGTGTAAAAGTGCTTTTAGGTATCAAACCTGTCTCAAGCGGTAGAACCCCATCAGGATCATTCTGTGAGGTGTTGTGTCCCACCATGTTTTCTTCCACATGTTGGATTCCCTGTGTGTGTTGAATACTTCTATTGCTAGAGAGAGTAGTCGTATGTTCTGTGGAAAAAAATGCACGTAATTTAAGTTGTCTGAAAAATTTATATAAGCTCACATCATATTGGTGCCATTCTACGTTTGGTGTAGGAATAAAGGATAATCCCTTATTCAGAGTTCCCTCTTTTGTAGGTACTAAAGGCCTACCTGAGATGTTGTGTATCAGAGATTGCGTCTGGATTGGGGCAATCGGCCTTTCCTTTTCTCCCGTGTGCCTCTTGTTGTGACCCCCCCTCCTGATGTTTCTTCGAATCGTGTGCCTCTCTCTAAAAAAGTCACTCCTGATGATGAGGAGGCAGAGGAAGAAGATGTAGCCCCTTCTGTATCCGAACGCCATTTCTGTGAATTTATGTCTCTATTAGGTTTATATGGTCGATTGTCTGTCCTTGTATACCACGAGTATACTTGATCTCTCTGATAGTCCAATTCGTCTCTATGGAATTTTCTCTTTTTAAACTCTTCCGTTTCTCTCTGGTATTCCTTCAGTTTATCTTCTATCTGTTTTTTAAGTGTTTCTAGGTCTGTTGAGGCTGTTACTGTTTCTCTGAAACTGCTATGTTTATGAAAAAATGGGTTAACCCTAGCTGGACCTGGCACCCAGACCACTTCATTAAGCTGAAGTGGTCTGGGTGCCTAGAGTGGTCCTTTAATAATTATTTTTAAAAAACAAAAACAAATATTTCCCTTTCCTTGTGAGACTGTCACTATTCAGATCTCATTGTGACAGTTGGTTGGCCCTGCTCCTCTTTCTTTATCTGAGAGACAGAAGGAGGCAGGGGGCCACCAACTGACCACTTACTTCTGTGCACTGCCGCAGCCATGTCCAGAGTGCCCGACAGGGCTGCGGCGGCATAAACCAGTGGTTTAAATCCTGGCCCTGTGCTGAGCCCCCTAGTGCTCTAGGCTCAGGTGCAGGTGCACCAGCTGCTCCCACGGTAATTCTGCCACTGGTGAAACATACACACACCTTGACACACAGATACACACACTGACACACACATTCACACAAATACTTGAACAGTTTATGATTTTTATATTTGCAGTCACCCTCCTGTTAGCATTCATTTTGTCTGCTTTAGAGTGACTTGCTTGGAGTGCAGCTGGCTGAGGCTGGTGTGTGAAGTCTGCAGCAGCTCACTTCCCACTCTTTTCCTCCAGCGCAGTGCTCCCTATGTCTAGGAGGAAGTGACCGGCTGTTACTTCCCCCAACATCTGATACTACAGGGGCCTCTTAAACGGCTGTGGCACCAGACTGTGCCTCTGTTCAGCAATACCCATTGGGTGGCCTAAGTGCATGGGCCACCCGATGAGCAAATAGCGGTGGAACCACAGTTTTGGGAAACATAGACATAGAGAATTCTCATATTTACCAAGAACCAAATGTAATTTCGATCTTGCCTAAAGACAGGTAAATCAAGTAAATAAATTAACTTGCTATGAAGTAACTGAACTTGATAGCTGGCCCTTATATTAACCCCCTTTATGCTTTTATTTTATTTATTTTTTATTGTGGCGGTGGCCTAACAAGCTCTTACTGGTGCAAGAGGAGACATATAGTGGTCAACTCAAGGATTTAAAGGGTGGATGTACCAGACTTATGTGGGGCTACATATTATATCTTTCTTTTTAGCTGAAGTTCAAAACAAACCGTATAAATTACAGTTGTAAGGCAGGATTAGAACTGTTTTTTTTCAGCCCACATCAAAAGACCATTTCATGTCTGATGCGTGGTATACTACTAAATGTAAACATTTACCAAATATATAGTCTTCAAACTAACAATGAGTTTGGCAATGTGTGTTTGCTTAAAGCTATCTTTTTAAAGAATACAAATCTTGAGTACGTTTCCTGCCTCTGCATTACTGCTTTACCTATTACTTTATAAAAGATATTCAACTTCTTTGTTAGATTGCCACCTAGTGCTCATTACAATATACACTCCTCAAACAACTGAAACATTTACAGAAATTCCTGACAGGGTTATTCACTAAACACCAGATATTGGCCAAATGGACAAAACCCAATGAAAATGGACAATTCTGGCCACAATGGCAATTATCATATATACTAAAGCTAATTTTGGTCAGAATGTGGTCAAACAGAACATGCAATAATTGGCTAATTGCATTCAGTGTCTGGTTTAACATTAATGCTTTTCACTTCTGAACCCTATACAAGGAAAAGGAATATGTAAATTGAATAGGGACCAAAGGCATACAGTAGGATGCATTGCTATTACCACAAAATACCAATATAGACCACGACCAACTTTCATATGAAAAATTATACTTATAAGGATGGTGAACAATTTTATAACATGACAGGAGGCTTCCTATTTTGCATTAACTCTCTTTACTAAACTCCACAGCAGTAAAGAAAAACGTAAAAAGTAACATTAAATCACTGAGCAGCATAGTATATATAAGGGTCATGCTGCCTGTAGACTTCCTCTTTCTTTACTGCTCCACGCAGGCAGGTCAGACTATTTGGCTCCTCCAGAGCCTTTTTGCATTCATTTTGTATTAGTCTGTTTAGCTTATTTCATTTCATATGCCTTTATTAGGTTCTGTTTCTATTTGTATTTGTATTTATATTGCTATTCTCTGGGCTGTGGGAAAGGATTAGATTTTAGTTTCTCCCTCCCTGCCCCTCTGCTGGCCCTGGGACTCCCTGGGCTCCCCCTGGGCTCCCCTCAGGGTTTCCTCTGGTTTTTCTACCTTGGGGTGCCCTCCTGGGCCCCCTACTCGCGACCGGAATCAATCGCGATCTTTTCGCACCGGCCTGCTCCCGCCCGCGTCCGGCCTCAAATTTAGTCCCCGGCTTGCGGCATACACTCGCGGCCGCCATTTTGGATCGCGGATACCGCGAGATTCACGCGGCCATCTTATTTTTCCGCGTGGATCTCTCTGGGGACTCAGTGCTTCCAGTCTTAGCTGCCTACCACCTGCTTTTGTGCTGGACTGAAGCCCTAGTGTGAATTCCTTCTCTGACAGGATTACCTACACTGCAAAGCCTATACTCTGTGACTGTGAATTTCATCACTGTGAGTGACAGGATTTCCTTCACTGAAAGCCTATACTCTGTGGCTGTGAATTTCATCACTGTGAGTGCCAGGATTACCTACACTGATAACCTATACTCTGTGGCTGGTCAGTCAGGTCAGTGCTGCTGCCTGCTTATTATTGTGACCTGCACTTAAGGGTACCAACCCTGTGCAACCGGGGTGAGCCCCCATTATACGTACTTGTGTACCACGCTGCTTATTGGGAGACTAGCTATTGCAGTTCTCTCTAACTGGGTGAGCCCCAGTTTTTTATAAGGTCACCAACTATACCCTGCTGGGGTTTTATACTTGGTGGAGTTGTTACCCACCACAAGTGCCACATCAACTGACCCTATGCCTATATTTAAGACCTGGGTGCCCCATTTATACTGTGCCTATTCGTGATTTATATCAGCCTACCCTATCATGGAAGATTCCCAGAACGTCCCTGTGGACTTCCAAGCAATGATCAACGCAGCTGTCGCTGCTTCGGTGGAGAAGGCACTCTCCAAGGCACGCACTACAGAGGTGCCCAAGCCTACCCGCAGGCGACCTCGCCACGACTCAGATTCGGATATGTACAACTATCGGACCAGGGATAATTCCTGTCCTAGGAAACGCCACGAGAAAGGCGAAGATCAGGCACTAAAACCACTCAAGGGTAAGGCACATGTCAAGCGCAAATCTGCCAAAGCTAGTACCCCGGCCCCGCGTCAGGACTACTCTTCGGACAAAGAGCAAGGTCCTTCCCATTCCATGTCAGTGCTAGATGAATGGCAAGCTGAAGTCTCTGATTCGGACTACGACGCTTGGGGTTCGGACAAGAAATCTGTCTCTGCTCTCATGCGGGAGACTCTTCTGGGTGCGGCCCAGACAAGGGGTACTGAAGACACTGCGGACGCAGAACACCCTCTTGATTTGGACACCATTTTAGACCCTTCGGGTCAGGCGATGTTTGATCCCCGCAACATCCGCCACCCCAGATCGGGAGACTGGTCACCCCCAGAACACCTCTCCAGGTTCATGCACCTCTGGCTTCACAAGCCCCTGGAGAAAGAGGTCCGCAACCGGCTCAGATCCAAATGCCCATGCCCTTCCCTGCCAGATAAAGTGGCTCACACTCCCGAGTTTGACAAGGTTATGACAACCTTCATGATGCGCAGTGGGAGAGACCCTCGACGAGGGGTAGAGAAAGGCCTATTCGGCGCTCAGGATAACCTGCTGGACTCCATTGGCCCTCTGGCCTGTATTATGTACCTGGCAGATGACGCCCTTGCCAGAGCCAATTCCTTCTCTGCCGAAGACATCAGGGAATGGGCACACGATGTGCGCGAATGGGCACAACGGTGTTTTTGTTTCATTGGAAACACTAATGTTACGCTCTCTTCTGAGAGAGGGAAAGCAGCGTTATACCGTATTAACGGTAAATTGGCAGAGCTTGGCACTAAGGAAATTGGGCCCCAGGCACAAGGCAAATTGTTTGGTGAACCGTTCCTCAAGGAACTTAACAAACACGTGAACGTGTTCACTTCACTTAATAAGATGCAGTCCTCTATGAGCAGAGTCTTCCGGAGCACTCCCACAAGAGGAGTTTTTGGAAGGGCTGGCCGGCCACGGGGCCGTGCCGCCAGCCGATTCTGGCCTTCAGGCCCCCGCACTCAACCGACACCTTTCTACCCAACACGAGAGTACAGGCAACAACCTTTCTCCCGAGGCTCGGACAGAGGCCGGGGACCACGCGGACGCGGACGTTCCCGCTTTGCTACAGGTAAGCACCGGTATTCCTCCATTGTTACCTTGCACCCGCCCCACGGGCCGTATTTCCCATTCTTTCCAGAATTGGGCCGCTCTGTCCTCAGACAAGTGGATCCTACAAACGGTACAGGGTTATGTCATAGATCTAGTAGGGACCCCCCTCCAGACACAGCCTCCTCGCCCCATCCACATGTCATCTTCCGACCAATACCTCGTCAACACGGAACTACGCGAACTTCGGGACAAAGGGGCTATCCAGCCGACCCACGACGGGGGAGGTTACTTCAGCAATATTTTCCTGGTCCGGAAGAAGACGGGAGAATACCGTCCGGTCATCAACCTACGCGGCCTCAACGCGTATGTGGCGTACCGCCACTTCAAGATGGAGGGCATCCACCTTCTGCGGGACCTCCTACAAAGCAACGGCTGGTTCACCAGACTAGATCTAAAAGATGCATACCTGTCGGTCCCAGTGCATCCGGACTGCCGAACCCTCCTACGTTTCCTCTGGCACGGCCGTCCTTGGCAATTCACCTGCCTCCCTTTCGGGCTCAGCTCGGCCCCTTGGTGTTTCACCAAACTCCTGAAACCAGTGGTGGCCCACCTGAGATCCAGGGGCATCCGATGCATCATCTACCTGGACGACTTGCTTCTCTTTTGCTCCAGCGAGCGCAGACTGCGCCAACACACTCATCTCGCAGTAACACTACTGGAATCTCTGGGCTTCGTAGTGAACCACCAGAAATCGGAATTGATCCCGTCCCAGACGATACAATTCCTGGGCTTCGAGATCGACTCAACTACATGCACTCTGAAGCTTCCAGCCTCGAAGATCGCGTCTATTCGCAAGGAGATTCGCAGAGTACTCCGTCGCGACTCCATCCCTCTCCGCAACCTGGCCAGGATTGTGGGACTCCTCTCTGCCTCCATTCAGGCCATATTCCCGTGTCCCCTCCACTACAGAGCCATGCAACGCCTCAAGGCGAGGTACCTACGCCGCAGGCCCACGTACGATCAAACCGTCCCGGTGACGACGGAAGTTCGCGAGGAACTATCATGGTGGCTGGACAGCATGCAAGCCTGGAACGGCAGGGCCATATTCAGAGACACCCCAGACTTTGTACTGGAATCAGACGCCAGCTTGTGGGGCTGGGGCGCCACCAACGGGTCCATCTCCACAGGAGGAACATGGACAGCTCAGGAACTCTCCATGCACATAAACTGCCTGGAACTCCTGGCAGGGTCCTTCGCGATCCGCAGCCTGGCCCAAGACAGATCCAACTGCTGCATCCTCCTGTGGTGACATTCTGTCATCAAACTAATATGGTGACCAGGGGTCATGTGACCAAGCTCATGTTTGCTTTTCTTACAGTGGGATAAGCTTTACCCTTTTGAAATGTTAATTGGTAATTCAATACCTTTACAAGTCAGGAAAGAGATAACCACTTCCCCCTTTCTCCATTCCTCTCTGTTCCTTCTTGGCTGTGCTACTGAGCAGTCCTTTAAGCAGACATGGCCTAATTTCCATCATGGTGAACTGTGAGTGGGATTTTATAAGATGTAGTTGTTATTGTTAGTTAGGTTGTTGTTGCTGTTGTTGTTGGTATAGTTAGTTAGATTGTGTGTCATTATTTGTATGTTGTTGTTGTTTTGTCTCTGAATAAATATTTGTTAAAGTAGACGGACCAGAGTTTATATGTGTATGCGTACATAATAATTTATAGAATTTGGTAATACACCACATTTGGCGACCACGAATATTAGACTTCTACAAAGGTTATTTATGAGGTAATAACACAGTAATAGATAGTCAGATTTATTTTTTGGGAGAGAAAAAAAAAAAAAGTACTTTGATCCTCTGCACGGGAAATCAAGGACTGATTGTGTGTGGTCTAGTTTGGGCCTCCATTTTAATATACAAGCTTGGGCATCAGGCCTCAATTTTGAATATATTAGTTTTTTTGTGTGTTTCAAATACCTGAGTTTGTTGTGTTTTGACTACCATAGCTCAGGCCTAGTATTTTTAAAGTATTGGTGATAAAAGGGGAAAATTGAATAGCATTGGATTTTGGCAATTTTTAATTGCCCATGTGCTGTATTGTCTCTCTTGTTGCAACTAACTAGAATGAAACTTAATCTTTTTAATTGTTTTCTTAGGTGTTAAATTGTGGGGCTTCACTGCATTCTAAGTTAAAATAGCAAACGTTTTTTTGTTGTTATCGTTTGTCTGTTTGAATCATTGAATTCAGGATAGGAGCATAATGTTTGTGCATTATGACTGACAGAACGTATTTTGTTGCAAATTGTGGCATTTATAGTTTAATTTTGTTTATGCACAGTTTTAAAGTATTGGTGATTAAAGGGGAAGATTGAATAGTTGCACTGCATTGGTACTATTGATGTTTCGGCCATTTTTAATTGCCCATGTGCTGTATTGTCTCTTTCCTGTTGCAACTAACTAGAACTAAACTGGATATATTGTAATTGTTTTTAGATGTTACATTTTGTACATTTTGTGGCTTCCCTGCATTCTAAGTTTAAATAGCAAACTGTGTTTTGGGGGATTATCTTTTGTCTGTTTGAACCATTGAATTCTGGGTAGGAGCATTGTGTTTACATGATAAAGGTATTGGGGCTAATACAGTGTGGTGGCTATTGTTTAGCCAGGCTACATTTTTACACTGGAGTGTGTTTAATAGAAAATGAACAGTTTGTATTTGAGGTAAAGGTGCCTATGTTAGATTGTTATATGGTTGGGAATTATCATTGTGCTGAAGTTACAGTCAGGTATTTTCCAGTTCCCATACCTTCCTTTAAATCATTCTGTTTATTTGTAGACCCCCCACACTGCACTTAAACAAAGGCAGAAGGGTGGTTTTCTGTTTTGCTGCCTGTGGGCATTTGTTGTATTGAGACTGTGAAGTTTTGTTGTTTTTCTTCTCAAAAGACAAGAGGTTGTTTGAATAGGTTAATGTAATTAAGTTTCTCAAATGGTTCAATCTCTTTGGAGCAAGTTTCAGTTTTTTTAAATTAATCCCATTGTTAAAAGCTTGTTGTTTTTTTACTTAGTCTGCTGGTCTATTTTGATTAAAGACTCAGGTAGAGCTCGGTTTTAAAATGTCATATCTAGGTACTAAGTATTTTTCTGCAGAAGTACTAGAGTACTTCAAGAATGACATTGACAAACATGATGGACCATATGAGCTTCCAGAACCAGCAGGCCCCAATTGTGGAAAATATGAAGGTTTCATGGATGTTTTGACACAGATTGTTACTAATAAAAAGTGCCATATTAAGAAAAGGAAAAGCTTGGTGGCACAAGCGGTTGTTGCTGCAATAGGGGGTTTGGCAAGCATGGTACTCGAATTGCAGCAAGCTAATTTAGTAACCACTAATAAAATGGAAGATGCTCTTGATGAAAGAGATTGTTTTAAAATAGCTGCCCTAAGAACAAACAAAATGACCGAGGGGTTGGAGAAAGAATTAAAGGAAATAGAACAACAGAGAGATGCATATAGTGCTAAGATCACTGAACTCCAAAACCTTGTCATGGAATATAAAATAAAAACTAAAGAAAGCATAAATAAATGGGATAAGGAGATTCCTAAAGTATGCCCAGGCCAGTCTCATTTTATATCTAAAGGTACAGCACCAGTGCTGGGAACAAAACACAAGGGAAATGTGCCAATTGTAAATTGTGTTCCACAAGCCCCTATAATAATAACTGAACATTTTAATGTAAGAGAAATGCCTACTAGCTTCTCTAGACAGACAAGGACTATGTCAATCACAGACAAAGTTAATTTCCAGAAATGGTGGGGAAGTATGCCAACTGACGACTTTAACACCTTTACACATTGGTTTATGAGGGGAGCAAATAGAGCAAAAAAAGGAGGTCTTAACTTAGAGGAATGGACAGAACTTTTAGAATATGCTATGGGTCCTTTGGCTAGCAGACTATTTGGATTTAATAACAGTGTGTCTGATCAGGCAGGAAGAATCGCTGCAATGATTTTCTATCTACTCAGCATAGAGAAAGAAATAGAGAATATTATGATGAGGCCAGCAGATGGTCCTAGAGAGGTAGCTCAAAGGATATTGTTCTGGTATACGCTACGCCAACCTCAACAGCCTCTGGTCTTGGGCTCACCAGAACACATTGCTAAAGTAATGGAAGCCCTTCCCTGGGAGTGTCAAGAATTTGTGAGGCTTTTTGATCCAACACCAGCAGACTTAGAAAGGGTACTAACTAGAGCTGACAATTGGTGGATCAAGCATCCTTCCTCAGAACAGGCCTTCTCTGTCTCAGCCATAAGAACATTCAAGGTCGACTCTGGTAGAGATATAGATGGTAAATGGAGAAGCCAGAGGTGGCGTGTACCCCAGAACAAGAGGGATAATGAGAACTGGAGACCAAAACAGGACTTTGACAAAAGATGGAGAGATCCACACAGGGACCATGGGAATGTAATGGGAGATAATTGGAGGAATAGATGGGAGGGGCCTAAGGTAATCAATAATAATTGGAATAATAATACCTGGGAGAGGCTAAAAAGGAGAGATAACTCGGAAAATCACAGTTGGCAAGAAAAACAGAGAAACAACAGGAACAGTTATAGGGAGAATAATTGGAAAAGGAACCATAGATGGGATGAGCATCAGACCAATAGACGGAATTGGGATACTTGGAGGAATAAAGAAGGGAATACAGACTACTGGGAAATAAAGAGACAGACTGAGAGATTGGAGGCAGACGTGAAAGTGCTTAGGGAACAGATGAGGAAGGGAAATACTGATCAATTGGGGGTCCCCAGCAATGAATAACTCCCATAATTTTTGTTGTCCTCTACATCCTATGTATGTTTGTTTTTCTTTTGTTTTGTTCTTTCTCTCAGTCTTCCCGTCTCCCATTTAGCTATTCCTTTCTAATGATGAGATCTAGTGTTCCCACAGAGCAAGGCAAAGCTGTATTAGGATGATGATGTGTGTCAACAGAAGATCGTAGTGGATCCTTGTTACAGGATGGATAAGTATACGCTGTATCACAGTAGGGATGGGAGACAGGCAATACGGCCAGAAGATACTCCAAATAAGGGAGAAGATTACAGTCTATATTTTAATAATCCTTCTATTCCTCCAAGGTGTCCGGAACAACGGCGACAGTGTTTTAGGCAAACCAGGGTGTCAGGAAAAATGGGACAATTTGCAGCTCTACTGGGAGGAGTCGGAACTGGATTGAGAGTATGGAATTCTGCAAATATCACATCCAGTCCTACAAACTTTGCTGCTAGTACTCATGCTAAATAGATGAGGAAGAAACTTGAAAAGGGGGATTTTTTTTGTTTTTTTTGTTTTTGTTTGTTTCTCTCTCTCTCTCTCTCGCTCTCTCACACATTCTTCAATAAAGTTTTACATTGCACACACACACTCTCACCTACATTCTATAAGTTCTGTTTTTTGTGACACTTTGTATAACACGTGAATTGACAGCCATAGGAAAGTACAGGAGAACTTATGTCGCTGAGGGAACTATTCCGGAGGGACGGTGGGTTGAATTTCTCCTGTATATCAGGTTTTTGCTCCCACTAGGTTTTCCTGTACTAGAGGGATAACTAGATAACGGAGCAACATAAAAGAAGAAAAAGTGGGGGAATGTGGGGTGATGCAACCCCTATTTGACTGTTTTCTTTCACCCTGCTTATATCACTCACTATAATTCCTGTGCTCCCCTTTCCTACTTCAGATCTCATAGTTTAGATAGAAGGGATAAATTATTATTTTTAAATGTGCTCAACATAAGAGAAGAAAAAGTGAGGGAATGTGGTGACATTCTGTCATCAAACTAATATGGTGACCAGGGGTCATGTGACCAAGCTCATGTTTGCTTTTCTTACAGTGGGATAAGCTTTACCCTTTTGAAATGTTAATTGGTAATTCAATACCTTTACAAGTCAGGAAAGAGATAACCACTTCCCCCTTTCTCCATTCCTCTCTGTTCCTTCTTGGCTGTGCGACAGAGCAGACGCCATGTGCTATCTTGGTGAACTATGTTACACTCTGTTGCTTCCTTTTCTTCCTTGGTGGATGTGATGTTGAACTTGCAGCAGTGAGTCATTACTAGATGTGAAGGCCTAACCGTGGGTGAGATCAAACTTGTGGGGAAGGGGTTACTATATAGATAGATTTAAAAAGGGTTGTTGCTCCGTGGGTCTGGGCTGTGTGTTTGTGATACATTTATAGTATTGTGTTGTTGCCTTTTAATAAATACCTTTTAATGTAGACGAACCTTGTGTAGTATATATATTAATTTGGTGATACACCACACCTCCTACGCATGGACAATGTCTCCGCAGTCCGGTATATCAATCGCCTGGGGGGCGCACGCTCACGTCTACTGTCAGACATCACGAAGGACATTTTTGACTATTGCCTACCTCGCAACATCGCTCTCCAGGCCGAATACCTACCCGGAGAAATCAACCTCACGACCGACTGGTTCTCTCGCCACTGGAGGGACGTCAGCGATTGGAGACTGAACACGAGGATCTTCAGAGCCCTGGCGACCCGGAGGGGTCCCTTTCACCTGGATCTTTTCGCGTCCCGCAACAACCATCAGACCCCGGAGTTCTTCAGCTGGCTCCCGGACCCGGAGAGCAAGGCGACGGACGCATTTCTACAACACGACGACCAGAGCCTATGCATTTCCCCCATTTGCCATGATCGGCCGACGACCGGAGCCTACGCATTTCCCCCATTTGCCATGATCGCGAGAACATTACACCAGATACGGACGCAACAGGTCACTCTGGTCCTCATAACACCCTTGTGGCAGAGCCAACCATGGTTCCCGGACCTCCTGTCCACCTCCTGCAGGGATCCTCTCCTCCTGCCATCCTTTCCGGAGCTGCTCACGGATCCCAAAGGGAATCTCCACCCGCTTCTCTTGGAAGATCGCCTACCCCTGGTGGCTTGGACTCTTTCCGGGGTTCCTGGCAAGTCAGCGGACTATCGCAGGCTACTAGGGACCTCTTATGGGATTCCTGGGCCCCTGGAACTAGACGCTGCTACCTTTCAGCTTGGACCTCCTGGTCTACTTGGTGCGTGGAACGGGACGCCGATCCATTTACAGCACCTATTCCCATGATTCTCAATTTCCTTTCATCCTTGTTTTCATCGGGCCGCTCCTACCGGTCGGTTAACGTTTTTTGCTCCGCGATTTCGGCGGCCCACACCCCGGTAGGGGACATCCCGGTCGGCAAAGACCCTCTCGTCTGCCGCCTGCTCCGCGGTATGCGGCTCTGCCGCCCCCCAGCTTCCAGGTACTCTCACCTATGGGATGTTTTTTCAGGGATTGGCTCCCTAATGACCGCCTCTCCCTACGCCAATTGTCGGCTAAGTGCGCTTTTCTGCTCTGTCTCGTGTCCTTTCGACAGGTATCAGACGTTCGAGCCTTCGACGTTGACGCCTTCGAGATTGCCCCGGAGGGGGTCACATTCCACGTTTCCCGTCACACTAAGTCGGGTTCGACTTCGGTATTCTACCCTTTTTTCCCCAGATGATCCGCAACTCTGCGTCGTGTCCACCCTGCGCAGATACGTTTCGGTTACCTCCTCGCTCCGGAACTTGGCGTCGGGCCAACTCCTAGTCTCCTATGTTCGCCCCCACGCGCCGGTCTCGTTCACCACACTGGCCCGATGGATTCGCTGGATCCTCTCCCTCGCCGGCATAGACCCTACTTTCGGCGCCCACTCCGTTCGAGAGGCGGCGGCTTCCTCAGCCTTCCTAGCGGGGGCGTCACTGTCAGACATCCTCCGAGCGGCGGATTGGTCTCGGGAATCCACTTTCCGTACCTTTTATTTTCGCACTCCCCCTTCTGCTGGTACATCTCTCCTTCAGCGTTAAAATTGCAAAATAGGAAGCCTCCTGTCATGTTATAAAATTGAAGATTATGCTAGCTTTAGTGTACTAATAATCTTAATTTTAATAAGGACAGGAGGCGAGTATTTTCCCTCCCTTTTGTTCCCTACCCTGACTCCTCGGGGGAGTGGATCTCAAGGTGACGGACCTTTTGTTTTGGCTTGTCAGTGCTTTGCTACTTTCCTTGGGGTGCATGCAGTTTCTAACCCGAACTAGGTCTTAGACAGCCATGTTACGTTGCACCACATAATTACACATAACACGTAATTTATCTTACATTACACACACTACTGTGTATCTCATCACTTAGGTTGACACACTCTGATATGGCTCTCATGCGTGACCAGTTACGGCTCAGTACCTAACCTATTTCATACTCTTCTTTCAGTGTAATCCTCTTCAGGACCTCCACTGGTTGTTGGTTTGGTTACCCTCACGACTCCGCTTACGAGGATAAAGGCTTCGTTTCGTCTTCTCCCAACCTCGTTTACCAGGAGTCTCATGAAGTTCTGCTCACCAGAGACCGTTGTTGATTGTTTCGTTGGTTTCTATCGTTTCGAGCTCAGTCTGGTCTTGGATGTTGCTTCAAGAAAGAGGAAGTGTACAGGCAGCATGACCCTTATATATACTATGCTGCTCAGTGATTTAATGTTACTTTTTACCTTTTTCTTTACTGCTGTGGAGTTTAGTAAAGAGAGTTAATGCAAAATACTCGCCTCCTGTCCTTATTAAAATTAAGATTATTAGTACACTAAAGCTAGCATAATCTTCAATTTGTTTAAGATTTGGTTAAAATAAAATGTATTTTCTTAGGAATAATAAACAAACAAAAAACTGTGCCAAAGGTTATACATAATTGGTTAAATAAATCCATTAATGGTTTTGCTAGTACACCACTTAGCTCTTTTAATAACTTCGATTTATTTGTCTTTACTTTTGACAGTTGAAATAGAACCTCTTCCTCTGTAGACTCACATGTAACATATGATTCATTTGTCCCTTTTCCTAGCTCAGGTTCCTTTCCTTCATTTTCATCTGTAAATACTGAACAAAAATATTAATTGAGACAGTCAGTTAGACCTGTATCCTCTTCTATATACATTCCTTATTTTGTTTTTAATCTAACTAATCCTTGTTTTACTTTCCTTTTCTTATGTATGTATCTAAAAATGTTTTGTCCCCCTTTTTTACTGACTGTGCTATTTTCTCTTCTGTTTGTGGTTTGGAAGCTCTTATAACTTGCTTAGCCTCTTTCTGCCTAATCTTATAGATCTGTCTATCTTCCTCACTCTGGGTCTTTTTATAATTACTAAATGCTAACTTTTAGATTTTTACTATTTTGGACACTTCTGCGGAATACCACAGTGTTTTCTTTAATTTGCTTTTATTGACAAGCCTAATGCAATTTCCTGTTGCCTTCAGAAGTACAATTTTTTTAATAATCCCATTTCTCCTGGACTCCATTTAAACGGCTCCAGTCTGATAATGACTCATTTACACATATTCTAATTTTAGAAAAGTCTGTTTTTCTAAAGTCTAAAACGTTTGCTTTTGTGTGGGGTGACTCAGTCACTGTTCTTATATTGAACCACACTGAATGGTGATCACTGGAATCTAAACTTTCACCTACAGTAATATCTGATGCCAAATCTCCATTTGTTAACACTAAATCTTGTATGGCCTCCTTACGAGTTGGCTCCTCAATGACTTGTTTTAGAGACAATCCCAGTAGGGAGTTTAGAATGTATGTGCTCCTGGCACAAGCAGCTATATTGGTTTTTCAGTTAACATCAGGAAGATTAAAGTCACCCATTATGATAACTGCCCCCTTCATTGCCATTTTAGTTATCTACTCAACTAGGAGATTATCTGACTCTTCTATTTGTCCTGGGGGCCTATAAATCACACCTACACGAGTTACTGTGGGCTTACCAAATTCTAATGTTACCCAAATGGACTCTATGTTCGCCTCACTAACTTTTCTGAGGCTAGATTTTATGCTCTTTTTCACATACAGGGCCACCCTCCCCCACCTTCCCTGTCTTTTCTATAGAAAGATTACCCTGGTATTGCTATGTCCCAGTTATTTTTCTCATTATGCCATGTCTCAGTAACAGCGACTAAATCTACATTATCAGTTGCCATTATTGCAACAGGTTCATGGATCTTATTCCCTAAACTGCGAGCATTCGTAGAAATGACTCTAAGCTTACAGGCACTTTCTGTCATTGATTTGGGGGGCAATTGGATTGATGTTTTATCATCCTTTTGCCCACTCCCCCCTCCTAGTTTAAATACGTCCTAAGAATACGTCTGAACTGCTCACTGAGAACATTAGTTCACTTTTGAGAAAGATGAAAATCATCTCTTTTGTACAGTTTATTTCCATTCCAAATAGAGCTACCAAGAGAAATGAAGCCAAATACTTGCTACCGACACAATTAATCAAGCCACAAGTTACAGTCCCTAATACGCTTCCGCCTGTCATTTTGAGTTTTATGCATAGGCAGAACTTCAGAGAATGACAGTGTGGAAGCAACCTGCCGCATATCATTGGCAAAAACACAACAAACTTCCTTTACCTCTGAAACCTCATTGCACGCCAAGTCATTTGTCTATAGCTGCACAAGTACATCCAATTCCCCTTCCTGCTTTAATAGCTTAACAATATTACAAATATGTCTCCGTCTCTGTGAACAGTAGCTCCAGGAAGACATCTCACAAGGCCACTATTGTCCAGCTCAACACCTCTTGATGATAGAATCCCCCCAACAACAACTGCTTTTATCAGGACTCACCTTAACCTTTTTGTCATTGGCTACAGTCTTGCACAACTTTGATATAGAGGATGGTGGTTCCACAGACTCGGTGCCTGAGCCTGTCTCCATAACACCACTACACTTTGTGTCTTAGTCTGTCTCCATAACACCATTACACTCAGGGCCCGAGCCTGTCTCCATAACACCACTACACTCGGTGCCGGAGCCTGTCTCCACAACACCACTACACTCTGTGCCTGAGCATGTCTCCATAACACCACTACACTTGGTGCCTGAGCCTGTCGGTGCCTGAGCATATCTCCATTCCACCACTACACTTGGTGCCTGAGCCTGCCTGAGTCTGTCTAAAACTATGATTAGATTCCTTTAGGGTTACACTTCTTGAATTTTGTTCTGTTTCGTTGAAGAGTGGGGAGCAGAGAGGTTGATGATCAACCGTTCATTAGTGGAATTTTTACCTGAGACCACCCCTATGGGATTGAACCTCCATACTGAGAAAGGCGGGGAACTGTAGAGAAACCTTGGTCCAACTCATGTTTTAATAAAGAGTCCACTGCTTCTGGATTAGCCAAGGCAGTCTGCAGATAGGGACAACTATGCCTGGATGGCATGTAAATAATTCCATTGTGGAATCCTTCCGTAAAACCTGAGACCAAAAATTCCACTAAATGTGGTGAGGGATGGTTAGGTAATAATTTTGCAAGAAAGATCACATTGAGCGATGCCAGATAGTGTTTGGGGTACATTTTATTGGGGCATATAATTTTGGCATGTGCCCTGAAACATAGCGTGGAAACATGCAACAACCTGCAGGCACTGAAACTGCAAGTGCCTGTGTTAAAATGATTACATACCTGGGATTTCTCAGAAAAAAATATGACATCCCAGTTTGTCCTTGACTACTCCCTGAGGTTTAAAGTGGTGACTGGGTTGGGGAAGTTAGAACAAACCTCTGGGGTATTCGGACATAGGTTAGAGGTATGGGAGGTCGAGGAGCAAATGGTACAAGCTGATGTCTTGAGGCCCGCAAAGTGCCTCAGTGTATCCAGCTGACTCCAGTCTGATTGTAAATTAAACTGTGCCAGAACTGCAGACGCCTTTGCGGAAAAAGATCTGAGGTAATCGCTATACAGTTCTGCCTTCCTAGCAGTGGAAGGGTAGGTTATGTTCCTTCGCCTTAGTTCAGCTGTAATTCTTGGGATGGTCCAAGTCCAAGACCTGAGAGTAGTAGGGTTTTCCCTTCCTCGTGATGGAGTGATTGACCTTGCTAGGATGCTGGGGATAGACACATCCTCAACAACTTTAGGTAGTTGAGACACTAGCGATTGAATGAATATTAAGTATTAAAGGAGATCCCATCCTGTACTGGTTGGCTGATTAATGCCAAGTGGTGAAAACAATGACCTAATTTTCTGTGACAGGTGAAGCCCTGCTAACTGCCAAGCCGCTTGAGAGGCTCTATCTATGTATTGGCCCAAGGGGATTTTGTGGCCACCGAACAATGTGGCGGGTCTTCGGCCTCTTGGTGTAATACTTTTTTAATTGGAACTCAACTGCAGAATTTTCTGATTGCAGCAACAATAAGTTTCACCTCTTTTTATACTGATATGAAACAATGGTTACTGTATCTTTAAATACACATGCAGGGAAATAGGCAGTGTTAGTTTCCAACTTAATTAAGATGGAATAATTTATGAGAAAATTATTAATGAAGCTGGACAGGCTTGCAATTAGAATAGTTTGATTATTGCAGAAAAGAATTAGCCTTGGCAGCAGTCCCTTATGAATAAGAGGAATAACATGACAAAATAACACTTTAGTGAGCTTTTAGATACTGTGTAATAGAAGTAATAGGAATTGGCTTGTTTGGTAAAAGTTTTACTTAACTTAAGAAGCAGTTCTGGCACTGGCAGGGTTAATTCACCCAATGGAGGAGAAATTAGAAGTCCGTTTTAACAAGCCGAGGACTAGGAGTAGTGAATGTGGAAGTCCGTTTCAACAAGCCAAGGTCTGGGAGTGGAGAAGGTAGAATTCCGTGTTACAAGCCGAGGTCTAGGAGTGGAGAAGGTAGAATTCCGTTTACAAGCCGAGGTCTAGGAGTGGAGAAGGTAGAATTCCGTTTACAAGCCGAGGTCTAGGAGTGGAGAAGGTAGAATTCCGTTTTACAAGCCGAGGTCTAGGAGTGGAGCAGGTAGGATCAAAGTAGAGCAGCTGATCTCTTTGCAGGCACCTGTGCAAATAATCCAGCCCTTTGAATCTGGCGCGGTCTTCCTAAGTATCGTGGAAGGACCGCGTCAGAAAAAGGGGCGGGGCTAAGCGCTGTGAACCCGGAAGTGGGTTCCGACGGCGGAATGCATGCCAGGCTATACATGACAGTACCCCCTTCTCATGGGGCATCCTCTGGGTGCACTTATTTCGGTTTGGAGGGATAGCATTTGTGAAATGCAGCAACTAACCTCCTTGCATATACATTAGATGAATCTTCCCAAGTGTCTTCATCAACTCCATAACCTTTCCATCTAATAAGGTATTGTAAGGAGCCACGGTGGACACGTGAATCCAAAATTTTGTGTATTTCATATTCTTCTTCACCTTGGACAATGATAGGTTCAGGAGTTGTTACTATTTCTCTATGAAAAGGATCAGGGATGTGTGGTTTAAGCAAAGAGACATGGAATACTGGATGAAGTTTAAAACTTGGAGGAAGTTTTAGTTTAACAACGTTATCATTAATGATTGTAATTACTTAAAAGGGACCAAGAAAAAGAGAGCTCAATTTCTTTGAAGGACGGTTTGTGGTAAGATTCCTTGAAGAGAGCCAGACAAGATCCCCTACTTTGTAAGGAGGGGGAATTCTTCTATTATTGTCAAAAAACTTTTTCTGGTTATTTTGGGCGAGTTGAAGATTCTCCCGTAATTTGAGAAATAGAGAGGACATAAATTCGTTTTTTGAAGTAACAGTAGGATTGGATGAAGTAATAGTTTGGATGGGAAATGAAGACGGATGAAAACCATAGTTGGAGAAGAAAGGAGTCATTTTCGTACTAGAATGAATGGTATTGTTGTAAGAAAATTCGGCCATAGGTAACCATGTGGTCCAGTCGTCTTGGAGGTATGAACAATAACATCGGACATATTGTTCCAAACATTGATTAACCCTCTCTGTTTGCCCATTAGTTTGGGGATGATAGGCGGAAGAGAGTTTGCGTTGAATTTGAAGGGAGAGACACATCTCTTTCCAGAATTTGGAGGTAAATTGTGTCCCCCTATCAGAAATAATTTCTTCAGGAAGACCATGAAGTTTCACAATATTATCAATAAAGACTTTAGACAATTCTACGGAGGAGGGTAATTTTTTTAAAGAGATGAAATGGGACATTTTTGTGAAGCGATCCACAACGACAAGAATAGTGGTGAAATGTTGAGAAGGTGGGAGATCAACGAGAAAATCCATAGAAATGGATTGCCAAGGTTTTTCTGGAATAGGTAAGTTAAGTAGTAATCCAAAAGGTTGATTATGGTCAGGTTTGGACCTTTGACAGATAGGACAAGTTTTGACATATAATTCAATGGTTCTATCCTGGCGAGGCCACCAATAATATCGTGAAGTTAGTTCAAGAGTTTTTTTTATTCCAGGATGTCCAGCTAGGGGTGAATCATGAACCATTTTAAGTAATTTATTCCTAAGAATGGGAGGAATATAAATTCTATTTTTAAAATAAAATATACCATCCTTTTTTGTTAATATAGGTGTGTTGGGAAGTTCAAGATCCTTCTGATTCAAATTCTTTATGTCATCATGAAGAGAAGAAAGGATTCCTATTATTTTGTTAGAAGGATAATCATCAGTAGTAGTTTTAGAAGGAATTCAAGAAAGAGCGTCAGCCTTTTTATTTCTAGTTCCAGGTCTGTATATTAATTGGAAGTTAAATCGGTTAAAAAATAGGTTCCATCTAACTTGTCTAGCCGTAAGGGTTTTGTTAGTATAGAGATATTCAAGATTTTTATGGTCAGTATAAACTACTATAGGTTGTTTTGTATCTTCTAGAAGATGACGCCAATTTTCAAAGGCAGCTTTAACACTTAATAATTCTTTTTCACCAATAGGATAATTTTTTTCAGCAGAACTCAAGGATCTTGAAAAGAAGGCAACTGGATGAAGTGGATCTTGAGGAGTCTTTTGTTGAGAAAGAACTGCTCCGATGGCTGTATCTGATGCATCAACTTCAAGAACATATAAGAATGTTGGATTAGGTAGTTGTAGAATAGGTGCAGTTGTAAATCTCTTTTTAATTCGTCGAAGGCTGTTTGTGCATCTTTATTCCAATTGAAAGGACGTTTACTACTGTTGAGGAGGTTAAGAGGATGTGATACATCCGAATAGTTTCTAATAATTTTTCTATAGAAGTTTGCAAATCCAAGAAAACGTTGCAATTCTTTTGTAGTAGTAGGAGCGGGCCAGTTAATAATACATTCGATTTTGGAATTATCCATTTTCAAAGAATGAATTGAAATAATGTATCCTAGAAAAGAGAATTCAGTAACCTCAAAAAGGCATTTTTCTGGTTTAGCGTATAATTTATGAGTTCTCAGTCTAGATAGAACCCATCTAACATGCTTCGTATGTTCATCCAAATTGTTAGAATATATTAAGATATCATCTAAGTAGATAATAACACATACATCCAAAAGATCTCTAAAGATATCATTTATAAAATGTTGAAATGTTGCAGGGGCATTACAGAGCCCAAAAGGCATCACTAGATATTCGTAGAGACCATATCTTGTCCGGAAGGCGGTCTTCCATTCATCATTCTGTTTTATTCTAATGAGGTTATATGCGCCTCGAAGGTCGAGTTTAGTGAATATAGTTGCGGTTCTTAACCTTTCAATTAATTCATTTATTAGTGGAAGAGGATAACGATTTTTCATTGTTATTTTATTTAGGGCTCTGTAATCTATAATGGGACTGATGGTTTGGTCTTTATTCCTCACGAAGAAAATACTAGAAGCAGCTGGGGAGGTCGAGGGTCTGATGAACCCTTTGCGTAAATTTTCATTAAGATATTCTTTTAAAATTTCTAACTCCTTTTCAGAGAGTGGATAAATATGGCCATAAGGAATAGGAGCTCCGGGTATGAGATCTATTGGGCAATCATATACCCGAGGAGGTGGAAGTGTTTCCGCTTCTTTTTTACAAAAGACATCTGCAAAATCGGAGTAGAATGGAGGTATAACTGATTCTTTAGTAGTTTGGAGAATAGGAATATGTTGTAAGCACGTTTTTTTACAAAAATCAGAAGCAAAGGAAATGGAGAAAGGAGACCACTTAATTAGAGGATCATGGGTTTTTAACCAATTAATTCCTAGAATGACGGGATAAAGTGGAGATTTAATAACATCAAATGTAAGGAATTCGGAATGTACGTTGTTGGTAATCATTCTTAGAGGGATTGTCTCATCTTTTATGGGTCCTGAGGATATAAATGAACCATCAATAACTCTGATTGGAACAAAGTTAGTTTTTCGAACACAAGGAATTTTATTCTTTGTAACAAAAGAAAAATCAAGGAAAGTTCCATTAGCACCAGAATCAATAATGGCCTCAGTCACGATTCTTTTTGTATCCCACTGTAATATGAGAGATATAGAAAAATAAGAAGATGTTTTTCTTTTTTGAATAACGTTCAATATAGAAGTAGATGAATGAAGCTTACCACCTTTTGAATGTTTCAGTAGAGGACATTCGGAAATTAGATGTTCTTTCGAAGCACAATACATACATAAGTTTAGTTGTCTCCTTTTTATTCTTTCTTCAGAAGTAAGAGGACTTTTTATTATACCTACTTCCATGGGTTCAGTTTGAGGAGGAATTTTTTCAGGTAGTTTTGGAGTAGTGAAAGGTTTTCTCCAGGTAGAATTAGTAAGAACCTTTTCAGCTCTTCTTTCTCTTAGACGTCTATCAATACTGATGGAAAGTTGAATCAATGCATTTAAGGTAGGAGGAAGTTCTGTACGAGAGAGTTCATCTTTCACAGCTTCAGATAATCCGAGACGGAATTGATTGCGTAAAGTAATGTCATTCCATTGGGTTTCTGTAGCCCATCTTTTGAATTCTGCAATATAATCTTCAACAGGTCTATTCTTTTGGTGTAATGTTCTGATGGTTAAATCAGCAGTAGTTTGTTTAAAAGGATCTTCATATAATAAAGACATAGCTTCAAAGAACTCATCCAATGAATCTAATATGGGATCATCATTTTCCAAGAAGGAATGGGCCCAGGCCATAGGTTCACCTCTTAAAAAAGAGATCACTGAACAGACTTTGGATCTTTCAGTGAGATAAGATCTAGGTTTTAAAGCTATTAGTAGTTTGCAAGAATTCAAAAACTCTCTGTACTTTGTTCTATCTCCATAAAATTTTTCTGGATTACAGACAGTAGGATCACCAGCCGATTGAAGAGCGGCATGAGGAAGATGACCTTGCATGTCTCTAACATAGGTTAATATTCTCTCATTTGTAATTTGCAGTTCCTGTAACCCCTGAGCAATCGTATCCACTCTATTGGTTAGGGCAGAAACTTGAGAGTTGATATCTGCTGGTTCCATTGAAAAGGCTGGATTATTCTGTAATACTTTTTTAATTGGAACTCAACTGCAGAATTTTCTGATTGCAGCAACAATAAGTTTCACCTCTTTTTATACTGATATGAAACAATGGTTACTGTATCTTTAAATACACATGCAGGGAAATAGGCAGTGTTAGTTTCCAACTTAATTAAGATGGAATAATTTATGAGAAAATTATTAATGAAGCTGGACAGGCTTGCAATTAGAATAGTTTGATTATTGCAGAAAATAATTAGCCTTGGCAGCAGTCCCTTATGAATAAGAGGAATAACTTGACAAAATAACACTTTAGTGAGCTTTTAGATACTGTGTAATAGAAGTAATAGGAATTGGCTTGTTTGGTAAAAGTTTTACTTAACTTAAGAAGCAGTTCTGGCACTGGCAGGGTTAATTCACCCAATGGAGGAGAAATTAGAAGTCCGTTTTAACAAGCCGAGGACTAGGAGTAGTGAATGTGGAAGTCCGTTTTAACAAGCCGAGCTCTGGGAGTGGAGAAGGTAGAATTCCGTGTTACAAGCCGAGGTCTAGGAGTGGAGAAGGTAGAATTCCGTTTACAAGCCGAGGTCTAGGAGTGGAGAAGGTAGAATTCCGTTTACAAGCCGAGGTCTAGGAGTGGAGAAGGTAGAATTCCGTTTTACAAGCCGAGGTCTAGGAGTGGAGCAGGTAGGATCAAAGTAGAACAGCTGATCTCTTTGCAGGCACCTGTGCAAATAATCCAGCCCTTTGAATCTGGCGCGGTCTTCCTAAGTATCGTGGAAGGACCGCGTCAGAAAAAGGGGCGGGGCTAAGCGCAGTGAACCCGGAAGTGGGTTCCGATGGCGGAATGCATGCCAGGCTATACATGACACTTGGTGACTTGTAAAAGCATAATATAGAATGGGAGTGACAGGTGAGGCCCTCTCTATGAAATAAAGTGACGTGACTAACTATGAGTCGGGCCAATGGGCGTAATACCTGAGGAAGGGAAACCAAGCCCCTCCCACAACTACAGGCCCAGCCTTACATATATATATTACGTGGACCGTTTAAAAGAAAGCAAATGAAATCAATACTTAAATAGAGAAAGAAAAATAGAAATGCTAAAAATATTATTTCCTGGGATTCTAGTATTGTTTCTCAATACATGTTTACTTCACCTTAAACCAGTGTTTCCAATTTAGTGTTCCACGGAACAATAGGATTCCGCGAGAACAAAATTGGGGTTCCACTGTGATTTGCCCGTCGGGTGGCCGCAACCGGACCCCTGTTGTATGGGATGCTGGGAAAAAGTGACAGCACTTTCTCACAGATAGAGTGGGTCAACTGGAGGGAGAGGGAATGCAGCGGGGAGTGAGCAGCTGCTGACCTGGCACACCATCCTCAGCAAGCAGCCTGTAGCACTGAAGGAAGAAAAAAGGGGTGGTGTGAGAAGAACGTGGGAGGGAGGAGGGATGAGGAGAACGTAGGGGGTTGAGGAGAATGTTGGGGGGGGAGAGATCACTAAGAGAGGGAAGGGTTGGTGGAGAGACCACTAGGGGAGGGGGCAGTGAGTGAGTGTGTGTCTGTCATTGAGTGAGTGTATGTCTGTCAATGAGAGTGTGTGTGTGTGTCTGTTAGTGAGTGAGTGTATGTCTGTTTGTCTGTCTGTCAATGAGTATGTGTGTGTGTGTGTGTGTGTGTGAGTGAGTGTATATGTGTCATTGAGTGTGTGTCTGTCAGTGAGTGTATGTCTGTCAGTGAGTGTGGGTGTCTGTCAGTGAGTGAGTGACATAAGGGGGCGGTAAAATGGATCTTTGCCTAGGGCGGCAATAAATCCTTGCACCGGCCCTGAATATATCCCACCCCTTGACAGGTGCCATTGTAACATTATAATCAATATTGTTCACTCTACCTGTCAGAAGTTTTGATGTTGTGGCTGATCAGTGCACTTTGCTGTGGATGGAAAGTAGAAGGAATAGTAAAATCATTAAATTGTGTGGGCTAAGGTTAAGGAAGGGAAGGAGGAAATTCAGTTTTAAGTTGATAGATGTATGCAATGGGGTGATTATTCTCACGTAACAATTTGGCCAAAAATAAGAGCATGGTCCATGATAAGGTTCATTACAAAGCTTATCCTGGCCCTATCAGAGTAAAATGATCATGATCATGGCATAATTTTTGTGGTGCCAACGAATGCATGAGCAGAAATGATGCAAGGTTTTCTGGTGTCTGCAAATGATGTTCATAGTTATCAGCTTCCAGAATTTCCTTAATGCTTTAGAAGAACAGAAATGTGGTGTGTGTATATATATATATATATATATATATATATATATATATATATGTACTCATTCCAGTCCATTTGTGTGTCTCTTTCACCCCCAGCCCCTCTGTGTGTCTTTTAGCCCCTTCTCCAGCCCCTCTGTGTGTCTTTTTTACATCCAGCCCCTCTGTGTCTCTCCTCCCTTCCCTGTCCCTTAGTGTTCTTCTCCCCTCCCTCCCATCCCTGTCTCTTAGTGTTCCTCTCCCCTCCCTGTCCTAAGTTTTCCTCTTCCTCCTTTCCCTGTCCCTTAGTGTTCTTCTCCCCTCCCTGTTTCTTAGTGTTCCTCTCCCCTCCCTGTCCTTAGTGTTCCTCTCCCTTTCCTGTCCCTTAGTGTCCCTATCCTTCCCTTCCTGTCCCTTAGTGGTCCTCTCCCTGTCTCTGAGGTGGTCCTCTTCCTCTCTTCCCTGTCCCTTAGTGTTCTTCTCCCCTCCCTCCCCTCCATGTCTCTTAGTGTTCCTCTCTCCTCCCTGTCCTAAGTGTTCCTCTCCCTCCCTTCCCTGTCCCTTAGTGTTTCTCTTCCCTCCATATTCCTTGGTGTCCACGACAGACAGACAGAGAGATGTAGAGAGAGATATAGAGAGAGGGAGTTGAAAGAAATAAAAGATGTAACGGGTGATTTATAGATATGTATACACACGCATGGAGCAACATATTATTCCACACTACGGTATTCCTGATTCCCAGCTTATCTGATCAGAGGATTTTTGTGATGCAGTGATGTGTGCTGTTATGTCGTATGGTTCATTTGATTTCATACACTGTATCCAGGACTATTTTTCTTCAGGACATATGAATATTGCTTAGTTATGTTTCCATATCATCATACAATTTGCATTGTTTGATGTATGTGACATGGCTCTTGAAAAAAATAAAAAAACAAACCAAAATACTATATATAGCCATAGACAAGAAAACAAAAAAATAAATAATGTAATAACACGTGATTTAAGTGAATCTTCTACAATCAAGGAAGTTATGCAAATATGATTTGCTAACAATATATGACATCCTGCTGAGTTTTAAGTAGGCACATGAACTTCAACAAGAAGGATCACAGGAGAAATTGCTCATAACGATTCAAAATAACACAGAACTATACTTTGAATTTCAGCACTTTATAATGGATATGAAGACTCTAATCACCCTTTTCTTTATTCTATCTGCATTTATTTTATCCACAGAAGGCTGTAACAAAAGAGGTAAGTCAGTAAGATATTATTTAGCATTACCTAATATAGATTTAAAAGTAGCTTAGCAAAAGAATGTAATAATAAGATCCTCAATGGGATGGAAAATTTGTTTTCTGTGCAGTTATATTGCTTGTCATTATGGAATATCAACAATGAAAAACAAAATATTAATTATAGTAAGTGCCAAATGTGAAATTAGGGCTGACACTGGAAACTTTAGAGAGATGTGTGAAATTTTAATAGTCTTCTTACTGTCATACTCATTTCTCTTTTATCATCTTTAAAAAGTCATGTTCATGACAAATAGGACAAAGTTGTATGATTACAGTGTCATTAAACCTACTCGGAAAAATAATAAGAGGAATTAAAAAGCTAAGGTTGGGATAAGAGTTTACTGTTATAATTTTAGGGTTGAAGGGTTTATAGATGTAGCATCATTAGTAGGATTTAGGATTTGTTTTAAGGAGGATTTAGGGTTAGGAGTATATACCTTCAAAGTACCATGGACTCTAGTTCCTATAATTTTCAACCAGATGACGCCTGCAAAAGGTCTGCAGCATAGTGAATCTTTTCACTACTGAGCTTTAACTTGGTCAAGTGCTGAAGAAGTTTTTTTCTTGTTGGAGCCTTCAGTAATTTCCAATGCCTTTTATCTCAATAAATCATGTAATACTATAAATCATATAATAAAAAATTTATAGTTTGCTATTGGTTGAATAAAGAATGCACTACTCAGAATGACAAAAGTTGAAATTTCAATTATGTTTATAGTATTTTTGATACAGCAACAAAGAAAATCGTTACAGTTTTACAATTTGGGTTAGTCATTGTTCCAAAACATGTTGAATTATTCCAAGCACCATAATCACCACTTAACACTTTTTTTTTTTATTACCCATATGTAAAGTAAAAGCTATACTCTAATATCCAAAATAATGTGATAATATATGATATTTAATTTATTATTTTGCTACAGTTTTATGTGACATGTCATTTTAAATCATTATAATATGAGTCGATTTATAAAATGGTGAACATTATTTCATAAATTAGCAGAAGAGGAACATTTTCAGCACTCCAGGGCATATTTATTGCCACAGCCCAATCTCTGATACACTTTGATATTTTCAAAGAAGTAAAATATCACCTGAAATTATTGTTGCCTGTGGACCCCAGATGAGTTCTAATGCAAACAAATATAACCAGGCTCCCAAAACACCCCTTTACTCTGGAAAGGGAGTGTGTTATAGTTCCATTCACTCCTCCTCATTGCATCTACATCACTAAAGATAGTTTTAGTTTTTTAAGTTTTGTTTTGTTGTTTGTTTGTTTGTATTTTAAATTTGGAAACATATGAAAAAAAGGATGTACATAGCCTAAGGCTCATGAGAAGGAGAATCTTCCATGACCAAGAGATCAGTAACAAGAATCTGAGGTGGGTGAATGCTCCATTACTGCTATGTGTGATGTTTTGGCACATTAAAGAGATACTATAGGCATCAAAACAACTTTGTAGGGGCACTATAGTCAAGAAACAGCATGAGCTGAATGAAGCAGTTTTTGTGTACAGATGCCCCTGCAGTTTTAATGCTCAATTCACTGCCATTTATGAGTTAAATCACTTTTGTTTCTGTTTACATAGCCCTAGCCACACATCCCCTGGCTGTGACTCACAAAATCTGCATGAAAAATTGTTTAATTTTCCATCAGATGTTAACTTACTTTAGACGTTTTTATGTCATGTTATGTAAATTGAACTTTAATCACACACAGCAGGCTCCAGCAGTTTCTAGAAGGCTATTAACATAGCAGAAGATGAGAAATTATAGATTATAAATATTGTGCAATAAAGAAACCTAGATTTTGTATGTTCCTTTTCAGGTAGTGTTTATGAAGGATGTGCAGGTCAGTTGAGATGTGACTAGGGCTGTATAAACAAAGTGATTAATCCTTAATGGCAAAACAGACCATTAGCAGAGAGACTGCAGGCCCATGATGTGTACACCAAAACTGTTTCATTAAAGAAGCATTATAGGGTCAGGTAAACAAACATGTATTCCTGACCCCAAGGCTGACCCAAGACATTCTGCTGCCTGAATTCAAGGATGAAATGCTGCTAACCCACTCACAAAAACCACATGCACGTCTACATGTTATGCAGTGAGTTTAGTGAATGCAGTGTGTGTATAAGAAATGCAGTTTGTGTAGTGAATTCATTGTGTGCAGGTGTATAGTGGAAGCAGTGTGTGTGTAGTGGATGCAGAGGTATGTAGTGGATGCATAGTGTATGTAGTGGAGAGTGGCGTACACACAATACATGGGGCCATGGTGCGAAACTGATCTGTGCCCCCCCAATCCGTGCCCTCCCTCCCCAATCTGTGCCCTCCCCCCCGACACACACATACAGACACAGACATACATAGAGGCACACACACATACACAGACACATACATAGGCACACACGCATACACACAGACACATACACACAGACACACACAGACACCCCCGACAGACACATACACACACACATACAGACACATAAAGACAGACACACACATACTCACACCCCTGACAGACATTGTTACGGCACCCTCAGCATAAAAGGGTTAAACCGCCGTTTGGTAGATCTTCCCCTTCCACAGCTACTGCAGAACACCAAACTCCCAAACCGCATGTAAGGGAATGCTCCAAACTCCCGAACTGCATACAAAATAGCACTCCAAACTCCCAAACTGGAACCTCACGAATAGCTGCTAGCAGACGAACAGGAAAAGCACCCAAGCGGCTTACACTCCTGGCAATCAGTCTCTAACAGCATATAGTAAATCCCCCCAAAGACGAGACAGAGCTCCATGTTGAGGGTCAAGCAGTGGTCTGGTTTAATGAGGGCTACCTGCCCAGTATTTATGCAGGTCTCCCACCTGGTGGACACTCCCCTAGGGGACCAAATGGGAGACTGTGACAAAGGACAGACATGAACCAATGACAGACACACAGAGGTAAATATCCCCACAATGCATCCTAACTTCCCTCCCTCTGTCCTGGAGATAATTGGGAAGTAGTGATGTCCTGAACGGTTCGCGAACGGTTCGCCACGGACTCATCATTGAGTAAACTTTGACCCTGTACCTCACAGTCAGCAGACACATTCCAGCCAATCAGCAGCAGACCCTCCCTCCCAGACCCTCTCACCTCCTGGACAGCATCCATTTTGAAGCTGCATTCTTAGTGAACTGTCCAGGAGGTGGGAGGGTCTGGGAGGGTCTGCTGCTGATTGACTGGAATGTGTCTGCTGACTGTGAGGTACAGGGTCAAAAATTACTCAATGATGAGTCCGTGGCGAACCGTTCGTGGCGAACCGTTCGCGAACCGTTTGGCGAACCGTTCGGGACATCACTATTGGGAAGTAATCCAATTATCTCCCAGGACAGAGGCAAAACTCCATTAACCACATGGTTACAGTAAAACACAAAAACACAATAAAATACACAATATTACATTTATCACACAAAATATATACTTGCAACCCATCCCCAGATAGCTGGGATCTGAGCGCACAAAAGTACCGAATAGCGCTCAGATCCTATGCACACAGTCCAATCGCCGTGGAGTTAAAGTGTTCCTAAAGTCTGTTCTCCATACGAATAGACTCCACGGGATGGCTATCTGGGGTAATGCTGTTCATACGGTTTAAACTACCGAATGAACAGGCATTCGCTTAACTGATCGAATGCAGAAGCAAGGAGGCTGACGGCTCTGCGGTGTTCGCGCAAATAAGTGTCCGTTTACAGTTCCACAGTTTGGGCGCTGAACACCGCTGGCCGTTCGGGACTTTAAAACGGCAACCGAACAAAGGCCACCCAGCATTCGTCAATTAAGCTGCGGTTAACCGCAGATTCTGGGAGGTTAATTGCCGACACACTCCAGCTCCCAGGTGGTCCAGTCATTCGTGCGTTAGTTCGGTAGATTGAATCTACCGATCGCTGGGCAGAAAGGCACGAATAAGCCTTTTCTGCAGGGGAAAAGAAGTCTTTTACCATGGGGCCATAATCGAAAGGCAACAGGCGAGCAACCAGGCTTCTCCAATGCAATGTGGCGAGATTGCTCTCGTCACATCTCTCCCCTTTTCCAAACAGACTAACAGGGTATCTGACCTCCTGCCGGTCAGTGCCCTTGTTAGTCCAGCAGCCCACCCACAACACACAATCAGTAATACAGCCCACCCACAATAACTGCACTTAAGCTGCAGTTGTTCTAGTGACTATAGTGTCCCTTTAAGCTAAAGTTGTTTTGGTTTATAATACCCCTTAATGCTGCACACAGCATTTTTTTTTTTCATGTTACATTTTATCTTTAAGCTATGGGAATCTCATTTATGACAAATTTTCTTTGTTGAAATGCTATTTGTTTAACTGTAAAATAATATATTTATATTACAAATTGGTTGAAATATTCAATTCTATCTGTTTTTCAGAAAATAGAACTAAACAGGGAAGGGTATTCATACATAAAGACGCTAAATGCAATGCTTCAATTCTTGAACTTGACATTCAGAAACAATTAAAATCTCCCATTACAACACTCGTTCTGCCAATAATTTATTCTGTGGTATTCATCGTGGGACTTCCAGCAAATGTCATCGCCCTATGGGTGCTTGCATTCAAAATAAAAAAGATACCTTCTACTCTTCTTCTACTGAACCTGGCTGCTGCTGACTTGCTATTTATTGTTGCTTTACCCTTCAAGATTATGTATCACTTTTTTGGAAACGACTGGATATTCGGTGAGATTATGTGCCAGACTGTCATTTCTGCTTTCTATGGAAATATGTATTGTTCAATTTATTTCCTTATGGCCATCAGTATTGACCGTTACATTGCTTTAGTGCACCCTTTCTCTTGTAAAGGTCTAAGGGGATGGAGGGCATCTATAATAATTTGTACTGCTGTATGGTTGATTGTAATCCCTGGATCATCAATATTCCTACTTGTTCCACAAACTAAATGTTTTGAAGAACCAGATATTACAACATGCCATGATATATGGGCAACATGTTCTGGTTATGAATGGTACAATTATTATTTTCTTGGACTTTTCACAATTGGATTTGCCATTCCTCTCATTGTTGTATTGTTCTGTTATATTCCAGTTGTAGTTGTACTAATCAAAAAAAGGGATTCTTACAGGAGTGTGGTTAGAGTGATATTGCTTGTACTTCTAACATTCATTGTCTTGTTTACCCCGAGCAACATTCTGCTTATATTACATTACTTAGAGAAAGATTGGGAAAGACACAATCAGCTCTACATGTGGTATATGTTGGCTTTGTCACTGACATCCTTTAACAGTTGCATTGACCCATTTATATATTTCTATGTGTCACATGACTTCAGAGAAGTGGTAAAAAAGGCACTGAGTGTGGGGAAAGAAGAAAACAGTGAGTCATCAAAAAGCACCAAAAGATCTCAGTAATTTTGTCAGACAATAAGCAGATCTTAGTGATGGAGCAATAACAGGCTTTAAAAAAATTCAATGTACTATGCATAAAAGAGCATATAAATATCCTAATTAGTAAATGTGAATTATTTACTGTGTAAACATAGTTATCTAAATTATTTTCTGTCTGCCTGTATGTCTGTTGATGTACCTATGCATCTATCTATCTGTTCAGACTGCTGTCAATCTCTATTAAGTGCAATAAAGCTACTGCCAGAGAATGCATGAACAATGAGTCCAGCACATAAGAAAGAAGTTGATCAGAGAATGATAGTCATTGTTTATTAGGATGGAAATAGCTGGCTGAATCATTTACCAAATCCCCTCATCTATTAGGTGTAAATTAAATTAATCTGATGTCTTTGAAATATGCTATTTACATGTAAACAGTACAAAGAAACACTGACTTTGGCTCCACATAGAAAAACTGACAACATAGTGCAAAGTGATTTGAAATTAAAGGCATTTATCAAGCTCCATAACTACTACTGTGCCCTGGCAACTCCATTGTAAGTAGTCAAACTATTTTAGAACGGGTTAAATTCTGTTTTCTACTGGATGCTACTTTGCCACCTCCACTATCTCAGCCGGAGACAAAAATAATGTTCTTTTTGTGACATCTATTTGTTGTATTTCAGAATGATTTTTTTTTTTTTTTAAGTAAGACATGGTAAGACACCAGGAGGAACCTCTAATAAAGTATTATATTGAAGGTGGTGTTTTCTATCTTTTACAGATTTACACCTTTATTTTGCATTTTGCCCCAAAAATCTTCTTGAAGTCAAACTACACCATTTTGGGGGCAAATGACACAGAAATCAATTAGCATTGCTGCTGTTTGCCTTGGTAAATATGGCTTTCAGCACCACATAAATAGATTTTGCAAATTAGCTGGTGAGTGTTCAATTGTATTATTCTTCTACATAAAGTTTTTTGTTTTTTTTTAACTGACAAATAACTATAATGGAATAAGATTTTACACTATGAGAGATTTTGTTATCGTATGCTACGTTGAAATAATTGCGTACTGGTGGTTTTTTTTTTAGGAATCGTACACATTTATCTATTTACATCATTTGCTATGACAATGATAACAATAGAAAATAGAAAAGCATCTGTCCCGAACTACTTGTCTGCTAGCACCACTAGCAGCCAGCGGGCAAATAGTAAAAAACCTGTGGATGCATGATGGTTAATTATGTGGCGGCTGGCCAGTACTTACAAACGATATTCAAAAAGTGAAAACAAAAATAACAATCAAAAAAAATCCTATTGATGTCAAAAGATCTATATCTTACTGTAAACATCCATATTGCATATTGTAAGCATCCATATTGCCCCACCTGCCTATGACAGGTGGTGACATGTCCCTTAAAAATGTTAAACTAGCGACTGAGTAGCCATTTCTGCCCAGTTGATAGAAAAGTCACCATCCCATGGGGATAGGTCATGAGAAATACCTAGGTGGAGATGACATAGTACTCTCTGCCCCTCACCTGTTTGATTGGGTGGGTGCAATCGGACAAAATAATAATGGAGGGGATGGGGGTGGAATCCATATGTCCCCCTACTACAACCATTGTCAACTGCTGGGGGCTATTATACTACTCATGTGTCGCCCTTGCCCCTATCTTTTTGTGGTGGCTGGGGTCCCTAAATGTAACAGTAAACTTGGAAGACACAATGTCCTACCTGCAACCCATCAATTGGCAGCAGGTGAGGGCCGCAATTAGAATATAAAATGGGGCAGAACCTCATGTCTCCACCGAACTCTATCCATTGGCAGCAGGTGGAGGCCCAAATGCTCACAGCAAAGTGGAAACATTTCCCACGCTTCGCATAATGAGTAAGAGCTCTTTTATTAGTTGGCATAAGTGAAGTCTCACTTACCTCAAGACTTGACTGTCAGAGCACTCTTATTGACCTCCATAAGCTTTTTATTTATTTATTTATTTATTTAAGCCAGCTGTCACAAAATTAACCCTTGCGCTAATCAGGTTTTTTTTTAACTATTTGTCTGATGGCTGATAGCATGGTCAGGGGGCAAATAGTTCTCTGAAGCAAATGAACAATAATTTGCAAAAGCACATGTTGGCAAATATGTTTGATTTATATCCAGTCACCATGCGGTCGTTGATAAATGTCCAATTCCATATCGGTTCACATATAAACAATACTGAACACTTCCGAACAAATGATAAAGAATCAGTTTGAATGACCGAATCCAGACCACCTTAGACTTTAGTAAATCTGCAAATAGCCTTTCTGACAAAATATGGTGTTTAGTGAATAACCCTATTAGTGCTGATCTGAAATAGATCAGGAGGGTTACTGCATACAATCCCATCTGTCCCCATTTCAATGTGTATGCATTCAGGCTCAGCCCTTGGTTTCCTACCATCTCTTTCTATAGCCTGCTTAGACTTATCACTTGTCAGAGGTTAAATACCATTTGCACATGACATTTATGTTTTCCTATCTCTTATGTTTTGTATTAACAACCAAAAAACAATTACGTTTACCTCTTTAATATCTGACAATGTATAAATTGTATATTAATGTAAAATAATAAATAAACTTACTTTTGCTCAACTGATCTTATCTTGGTCATTTTGCATCTCAAACATTTATAGTGAATGGCTGGTAGATGTAATATATAAATATATAGGTCTAGAAATTTTTTGAGACTGACACAATTTTCATAATTTAGGTTCTGCAAGCCACCACACAGGATTTGAAATGAAACAACTGAGATGCAATTGAAGTGCAGACATTCAGCTTTAATTAAACATGTTGAACAAAAATATTGTATGAAACGTTTAGGAATTGCAACCATTTTCATACACACTCTCCTTATTTCAAGGGCTCAAATGTAATTGGACAAATTAATACAATCATAAATAAAATGTACATTTTTAATACTTTGTCGAGAATCCTTTGCAGGCAATGATTGCTTGAAGTCTGAAATGCATGGACATCACCAAACGCTGGGTTTCCTCCGATGAGAGGCTTTGCCAGGCCTTTACTTCAGCTATCTTTCTACCTTAGGTTTTGTCTTCAACAAGTAAAATGCATACGCGATCGGGTTGAGATCAGGTGACTGCCATTGCAAAATATTCCACTTATTTGCCTTAAAAAAACCCTGGGCTGCTTTTGCGGTATGTTTTGGGTTATTGTCCATCTGTAAAGTGAAGCCCCGTTGAATCATCTTCACTGAATTTGGGGTAATCTGAGCAGAAAATATATATATATATATGAAACAAGGGGGGGTTGGCTGCACTCACCTGAACATGCATAAATGGGGATGCTGCTGGGGGCCAAATAATACAATACACAAGATCCAGCGCACTCACCTATCCACTAAACAGCAACTTCAATGTTGAAAGATTTTATTATTTTTTTTAAAATCACCTAATCTAGTCAAAAATAATGGGGGTTTAGTTACATTATATGATCATACATTGCATAAGCCTTCCACAACAAAGTCCATGTACCCCATCTTTGGCAGGTCCTACACTAACAGCCAGAAGACGCTGAATGTCCATAGGAAAGCATTGAGTAATGCTTTCCTATGGGCGGTTTTGCCGCGCGCATGCTCATTCAGAGCTGAGAGGCGGATCGGGGCGGAGGGATCCCCAGCACCAAGGGAGTCCGGCGCTGGAGAAAGGTAAGTGCTGAAGACACACACTCTCACGAACAGATGCATACACACTATGTAACAGACACACACATTTACTGACAGACACACACTCAGTGACAGACATACATACACACTCACTGACAGACACATAAACACTCACTTACAAAATACACACTCACTAACAGACACCAGACTCACTAACAGACGCACACAAACTAACACACTCAGTAACACACACGCAGTAACACACACTAACACAAAAACTAACACTAACACACACACTCTAACACTAACACATACACAAAAACACACACTGACACAAAAACTAACACACACACACACTAACACACACACACTCTAACACTAACACACACACGCTAACACAAAAACTAACACTAACACACACACACACATTCTAACACTAACACACACTAACACAAAAACTAACACTAACACACACAAAACGAACACTAACACACACACACTCACACACACAAAAACTAACACTAACACACACAAAAACTAACACACACACACACACACAAAAACTAACACTAACACACATTAACTAACACACACTAACGCAAACGTTTTTTTTTTTAATTTCATCCCCCAGCCTCCCTACTTTTGAGATAGTTGGGTGGATTTCTCACCTGGGGTCCAGTGGGGCTGCTGGGCAGGGAGGTGGCTGGACGTGCAGGCAGGCGGGCAGCGAGGAAGCACTTTCACCTGTGCTCTCTCTGCTCAGCTCCCTCGCGCGCTACTGGCATTATTGCGGGTCGCTGAGCAGAAAGAGGGCAGGGGAAAGTGCTCCCTCACTGCCCGCCCGGAAACCACTGCCCGCCTGCCCCGGGGGAGCCCAAAGGTGGCCAGCCGGCCAGCTACTGGGCTCCCATAAAACGAGGCAAACAAGGTATTTGCCTGGGCATGTGGGGGCAGCGTTTTTTGCCGCCCCCTGGAAATTGCCGCCTAAGGCAAATGCCCTGTTTGCCTCGTTGTAGATACATCCCTGGGATTGTGCTTGTAAAGGAGAGCTCCAGGACTGAACACAACCCCAGTGGTTTGTTACACCTTGAGAAAAAGGTGGGGCTACATATTAAAGAGCTGTCATTCCTAATGCCTTCCTCCAATGGATGTGAATACCCTCAAATTAGTCAAGAGAATGCACTTTAAACCCATATTCATTATTTAACTGTAATTTTAATTAATCCAAATATTTCCACACACATATATCTATCATCTTCATGCATGAATGAGAATAAGATTTTACTGTATACATTATACAGCATGGGAATGAAAAATCTAAGTTTTAACTATTTATGTTAAAAGCAATGGGCTTAGGGGATGTATCCAAAGAGAAAGAGATGTAATGCAGATTGATTGACAGGCTGGCCCAGATGACTGTTTTATTTTTGTCATTTCAACAAAGACTGGATAAGGTTAAAGCAAGATGGAAGGTAACTAATCTAATGTTTTGTACATAAGCTGTAGTGAAAGATGAAAAATGCAAAAGACATAAGACATAAATGCACAGATTTAAAGTATGTATTCCAAATGGATTACAAAATGCAATGCATGGTCCATATGGGTAATAAACTCAGCAACTTTATTGTTTTGGGTTAGGGTTTGGAGCTAGAGGTTACGACAGTATATTATTGCAGCACCGTCCTTCTCTGAAAAATATTATTACATAAAGGTAGAATCTTCATAAAATTCTCATTTTGACTGTGTTGTAATTTCAACCCAGTCAAAAGAAATACAGAGGCAAAGTAGGGACGTCTAACTTTCTTAGACACAGGAAGCAATTCATTCTTGGAATCTATAGAAAGTATAATTTATACAGAAGAAAGAGGGAAGAAAATTGTGAAATGTTAAGTGTCTGAGATAGTACGAGAGAGATTATATATTTAAGAGATCTAATATAATTTCTGACTAAAAAGACAAAATTCAAAACTATATTTATTGGAATAAATAATTTTCTTAACAATATGTAGGTAAAACCAAGAGGAAATTAAAAAATCAGGTTTTTGGAACACCAAAATAATATACGAAGAAAGGTCATTAAACATACAGTCCCCATTCATTGTAATAATTGTCCCCACTTTAGTTGGAAGTCTTTTAGGTGTTTTGGTATAAAACATATAAAACCCCATTGGAGGGGTGGTAATAGGGAAGAGAAACTAGCACAGCGTGAGGCCTTCTGGATCCATCAGTTAGGCACCTTGGAACCCGGAGGTCTCAACGCTGAAATAGATATCATTTGTTTTCTTTAATGTAAAAGAAATAATATATATTTTTATTTTATTTTTATTTATTTTATTATTATTTTATATTTATTTATTTTCATATTTACATTTACTTTTATCTTTTTATTTATTTTTATTATTATTTTTCTTTATTTTCATTTTCATTTTTATTTTATTTTTATATTTATTTTTGTTTTATTCTGATATGTATATTTTAAAAAATGTTTCTTTCTTCATTGATTCAGATGCGGGGAAGTGGCATTCCCATATTTCAAACTAAAGATATATGTACCAAAAGCAGGCATAAAAATCTAGAGGTCTTATAATCCGTTTACATGGAAGTGACTGGCACTCAACATATAGCAATAATACCATTAATTATTTAGATGCCTAGTAATCATAAGTATCGATTAATTAGCCACATGGGCAAAACATTCAACCTTCCATGTATTCATATAGACCCTAATGAGTAAGATCTCTGTGTGTTTTTTTCATTTTTTTTCATTTGCAAAAAAATCCTATACTTTAAAAATAAATGTTCCATTTTTCATTTGCCTACAACTTTGATTTTGTTTACTTTTTGAGCCCCAAAGGCTCCCATCATTAATCTATCCATCACAGGAAGCATACGCCCACCTTGATCATAGGAATGAATCGCCGAACCGGAAATGACGTCGCGCAACTGTCGAAAAACCAGAAGTGACATCACAAAATTGGCAAAACCCAGGAAACTCAATTACAGACAGCTGCATCAAAGAACAGACGCCCAGTGAAGCACCAATGAGAAGTAACAACCTTTAGTATAAAAGAAAGGACTCGGGGGAGGGTTTTTATTGTTCATTTGTATTTGTTTTATTGCTGTTACGTATCTGCATACCAGGAGGTCCCTGAGGAAATCCATCGGACGAAACGCGTAGGACCTGGTACTAAAACAGCTTATTTGTACCTTTATACTTTTAATTCTTTTAAATAAAGAATAAATATTTTTTAACTCCACATCCTGACTCGTATTTTGCCTTCCTTGGAGCAGGAGCAGTGTTAACGGCCCCCATCTACATCAGGGGAGGCACCCTTGGGCACTAACCATTCATCAATCTTGGGAGTTATATTCTACACAGCGCACTTATACTTTATTATACAGTGTTGCCAGTGGCGGACTAAGGGGGGGACGGAGGGGACGGTCCGCCCTGGGTGCCACCTGGTAGGGGGGTGCTATAACCCAGGTCTGAGAGCTAATGGGGGACGTGAGAGCTGTGCCCCATTGGCAGCTGGGGTGTCGCATAGCTCACTGGCAGAGACAAGCAAGTGGCCGCACGGAAGTTTGGGGACAGGGCTATGGCCGTTTGGGGGCAGAGCCAATCCAAAAGCGGGGGCGGGGCTTAAGACAGCCCTTACCTGGTGCTGTTACTGCTGCACATGGAGGTGCAGCAAGAAGAAATCCCTGCTCCTCCACCTAACAGGCTCCAGGGAAGGACTTCAATGAACCACTCCTCCTCCAGCCCACACTGTCTGTAAGTAAGTAAGTAAGAGAGAGAGTGTGTGTGTGTGTGTGTGTGTGTGTGTAACTGTCTTCCTGTAACTGTGTGTGTGTAACTGTGTGTATGTGTGTGTTACTGTTGTCTGTAACTGAGTATGTGACTGTCTGCCTGTAACTGTGTATGTGTGTGAACTGTTTGCCTGTAACTGTGTGTGTGACTGTCTATCTGTAACTGTGTGTGTGTGTGTGTGTGTGTGTGACTGTCTGTAACTGTGTGTGTGTGTGTGTGTAACTGTCTGCCAGTAACTGTATGTGTGTGTAACGGTCTGCCTGTAACTTTGTGTGTGTGTGTAACTGTTTGCCTGTAACTGTGTGTGTCTGTGTGTGTAATGGTCTGTCTGTAACTGTGTGTGTGACTGTCTGTGTGTGTGTGTCTGTGTCTGTGTGTGACTGCATGCCTGTAACTGTGTGTATGTGACTGCCTGTGACAGTGTGTACCTGTCTGACTGTGACTGTGTGTGACAGTCTGCCTGTGTGATGCTGCCTGTGTGTGTGTGTGTGTGTGTGACTGTCTGCCTGTGGCGGTGTGTGTGTGACTGTCTGCATGTTACTGTGTGCGTGACTGCCTGTCTGTAACTGTGTGCGTATGACTGTCTGCCTGTGACTGTGTGATGTTGCCTGTAATGTATGTGTGTGTGGCTGTAACCATGTGTGACTGTATATGTGACTGTGTGTGTGTTACTGCTTGTAACGGACTGTGTGTATGACTGCCTGTGACTATATGTGTGACTGTCATCATGTGACTGTGTGTGTGTGTGACTGTCTGCCTGTAACTGTATGTGAGGGGGTGCAGGGATTTTGTCGAAGGGACAGGGTTTTAAAAAGTTTACAAATTTGTGCAATACATTTTAAAAAATTTAAAAAAATAACACATTTAAAAAATTTAGTAGGTATTTTTTTTTTTGGGAGGGGAGAGGGAGGGGAGCCAAACCCAGGGGGGCCCCGGGTGCCACATGCTCTAGGTACGCCCCTGAGTGTTGCACTGTTGTTTTATTTTGTTTTTTTGTAGATCTACAGCTGCATCCTCATTTTTGTATATATATATATATATATATATATATATATTCTGTATTGGAGGGATTATTGCTGGGATGTCCATGAAGGAAGCTGTTACCACTGTCTATTGAGATAAGTGCTATATATCCACTTTTTTGTTTTAAGGGCAAAAGTGTTTGTTCTTTTGTACTATATACAAATAATTTTCTTGCCTGAATTTTACAAATTAGGTAATTTGTTAACAAGTAATAAGGATAGGGCCTTTGTGTGGGTAGGCTGGAAGAAGGGAAGTGGTCTTCACTTTTAGGAATTGTGGTCACATGTTTGCTTCCCCAATACATATATGGTTATACAAGTAGTGGAAGAATCGAATTAATAATATAGTAAGAATTTAATTAAAGGACCACTCTAGGCACCCAGACCACTTCAACTTAATGAAGTGGTCTGGGTGCCAGGTCCATCTAGGGTTAACCCATTTTTTTTTATAAACATAGCAGTTTCAGAGAAACTGCTATGTTTATAAATGGGTTAATCCAGCCCTCAAATCCTCTAGTGGCTGTGTGTGCACTTTGTGAATTTTGTGAGTAAAAACCCTGTTATGGTGTTTCACTTTTAGGATCAACGATTGTTATTATAATTTATGTTTGTTATTTTAAGTCACATAAGGATCGATAAATGCTGGAAATCCTAATTTTAATATTAATAAGATATTAAGAATAGAGTTTTGACGTTATAAATATGGCTATGTACTCGTTATTGATTACACTTGCTATTAATATATTTTGTGTGTAGGTTGGAAGAGGGGAAGTGATTTTCACTTTTAGCAAATGTAGTCATATGTGCCTCAATACATATATGGATACACCGGTATTGGAAGAATTTAACTAATATTATAGGAATAATTTAATTAACGGCACAATGAGGGTTTCAATTATATATTAAGGAGCTACTTAGCATCTTGAGTACAAATCTTGCTATGGTGGTTTACTTTTAAGATTAATGTTTGTTATTTTAATCTACATTTATTATTATAATTCACATATGGATTTACAAATGGAGGAAAACTCAATTAATATTATAAGATAAAACTAATCGATATATACATGAGGAAAGTATCTATTATTGTACTGAGGGTTTGAATTATATAATGAGCCACTTGGGTCCTTTAGAATGCACCTTTTAATATCACACTTTGAGATAACTCCTCTAATTAAATATTTTTTTTTAAATGAGATAAATGTGAATGGGGAAGGAAGGGAAAATGTAAGAAAAGAGAAAGGGGAAAAAAAGAGAAACACAGAGACAAGGCTCTATGTTGAGGGTAAAACAGGAACTCTGCAGTCTGAGGGTCTATTGTCTCTTATATACACGTTTTCCCACAAGGTTACCACCCATGTGGACCTTGTGGAACACAGGATACAAAGTTACAAAACCAGGACAGACTTGTACAGTTTAGACACTCCCAGACAATATACACAAACCCTCCCCTCTGCCTGTGATACAATTAAAAAACACAATGGGCTAACTTAATTACTCACAGGCAGAAAACACACATTTTTCCCCAAACACAGAAAACACCCCAAAACACCACATATTCTCACAAATTATACATCCAAGGATAGCCCTGATCTGGGTGAACAACATATCCAAAAATCACCCAGATTAAAGCAGGTGTTCACGAATTCCATGGAAGTCACATTTGACCAACCGCAAGCATGGCTTTCCTGCCCAAAACAGTTCCACAGATTTAGGCTGTGCAGCCGGTCCACCTTCTCCTCTATCCTGGAGATAATTGGCTTAAGTGGGTGTGGTAACTTAATTATCTCCAGGTACAGGGAATATCTCTAAGTAAAAACTGTTACAAAAAACACATAAAAATACATAACTCATATAATACAATGTTTAACCTATATGTCCAACATATCCCCAGATAGCTTGGATCTGAGTGCTCAATATGTCCGAAAAGCGCTCAGATCTCACGAATGCAGTTGGAACGCCATGTGGTTAAACAATAGCAAGGGCTGATGAGAGATTGAGGAGGGACAAAGCAGCCAGTTTCAACTGCTCTGGCAGTGTCCCTGGGACAACACCCTGCTGAAGAACAATAGGATAGGAAAAAGGGGGAGGGGAAGAGGCATGTTTTCCCATGGATTTAAAGGGGCCATTAAAAGTGTTTTAAAATCCAATATGCCCAAATAAAGCTTTTAAAGGGCAATACAGCCCAGGGGCCATAGTCACAGGGCAAGAGGCTGGCAAGCAGGCCTCTCCAAATCCCAGTGACGAAGGTGATTTCGTCACACAATAGTTACATCGGATCATGCGCCGGTATTTATTAATATTAATACTAGATGGAGACTAAACAAAACTCTCTTGAAATCTGAACATAATATTAATAATTTGTCATATGAACTAGAATTTTTTAAAAATTATAAACAATAATGGTGAGGTTTCCACCTCAATATTGTGGTGTACCTTTAAAAGTTATGCAAGGGGTCGAGTGATAAAGTTGGGTTCAGAATTAAAACGGAAAAAAGAAGGATCCCTGCAGGAATTAAAATTTAAATTAGCAATTAAAGAATGGTTAAATAAAATTAAGGTGACAAAGAGTGAAAGAAATAGCTAGCCTGAGAGAATCTATTAAAGAAAGCATATATAAGGTAAATAAAAATATTGCTTTTCTCAAACAAAGGTGGTGTCATAACAATAATAAAATAAACAAGTATCTTTCAAATAAAATTAAGAACCACCTTAAAGACAAATCTATAAAAAAAAAATAGTTATAGGAGATTAACATTTAACCTCTCCAAAGGATATTTCTCAAGCATTTGTAGACTTTTACAGATTGCTATATAATCTAAAAGATCTAGAGAAAAGTAATTAGTCTCAAATTACCGAAAGTGAACCAAAGAAAATTAGACCTATTGAATGCTCCATTTCTATTAACTGAAAATATGAATGCGATAGATAATCTTATAAAGGGTTGATCAGAGTGGGGAGATCTGCACTGGCAGAATCTCCCACTCTGAAACTAAAGCACCAAAAAGACACTCCAGTGGTGTCTTGGGGCTTAACCTCTATTTATCAAAGAAATAAAATTGTAACTCCCACCAGAGACAAGGCTCTGTTTGTAGGAGGTATCTGGAAAGAAAATAAAGTATATATACTCTGAGAATGAAACACTTCACCACAAAGTAGTTGTGGTCAGATTAGTAATCCAAAACCTTTCCGGCTAGATCTCTGACTATAACAATTAGCAAAACTTCAGTTCTCCTATCTTATCAGGCTTTATTCAGATATGCCTCTGTAGGGGTATTGGATACAAATATAGTTAAGTTAGATCAAAAATACAGGAAGAGGGCATAATTAAAGTCGCTGTATGTAGGTAATATTGTTGATGAGTATAGCTGAAACAAAGTGATATATTGGCTCAAGAACTATAGTCACGTTTACACTAGATTTAGATAAGTATGGTTCAATAGATAAAGCCCCAGTGAGATATCCTTACACAATTGGAATTAAGCTCAGCTGTATAGAAATTGCACTTGATTAAACTTATTTAGAAATTTAATCACAGGTACCTTGGTGTTGAAATTAAGAGCATAATAGTTAAAAGCAGCAATTTGGTGCTTAACAGTTGCAGTCCCAATTGTTTACCTCAAAATAGGTTAAATAAATAAATTCTATCCAATATTCCCTTGGAGCTCCAAAGTATTAGCTCATGGAGTATCATCATAAAATATTGCACCTTATGTTAAGGATTATTAAAAAATCACCAGACAGAATTAGTGTCACATCCTGCTCTGTTCTGCAGAGATGTCTGGCCTTGGCTTCTGGTATCCAGTACTCTTTTTACAATTCTTGTTTAGTTTTTCTTGGTTTTTCTGGTTTTCTATTTCATGTCTGGTTTTCTTTATGATGGGTTTTCTGGGTTCATTCCTTTATTCCGTTCCTGGAATTCCCAGTCTCCTGGATTCCTTTATATGTTTGTTTTATGTTGCCACACCCTTTCCTTTTCCATTAATCGTTATGTGTCAGTTGGTTCCTGCAGGCAGTTGCTCCAAGTCCTCTGCCCCTTTCTTGCAGGTAAATGCTGTGTGTGTTTTATTATTGTTTATTTAGTCATGCATATCTAGGCAGTCTAGGACCCACCTTAATTGAAGTATTTTGGTGCAGTGGTGGGCTGCATACATCTTGGCCATTTATGTATGTTTAAATCTCCAATGTTTTACATATATAGTACTTAGTTATGTCTCCTCTTGTTTTGCCTTGCATCTCTTGTCTTGTTTTATTTTGTCTTCTATTCCCAGTTCATGTACAGTCCTGTCCTGCCCTGTTCTTGTTTTCCTAATGTCTTGTGTACATGTTCTGGGTTCTGCTTTCTGTCCTGCTCTGGTTCTGGGTTCTCCTAGTTTTGTCTTGTTTGGTGTCTATTCTAGTCTTGCCTTGTTTCTGTACTGGATAGATATATGCTGCAGAGCCTCCCTAGTGGGATCCCCAGAAGCTGCATCAGGGCCCTGGTATGTGGCTGCACAAATGCTGGTGCTCAACACCAGGAGGCATGTGGTTACCCCGCACCAGGCCCTGATAATCCATTTCCACACAGTGACTCCTACTATCAAGATCAGGCATACTGGGTCCACCCCTGACAATTAGTTACAGATAAAGCCTCTCTCCCTGTTAATCTAACTAAATAGTCAGAGGAAAAAGAAATATCAAAATAAAGCTTAAAAAGTGTTTAAAAAAATGGAAACCATGCTGCTTAAGTGAGCAGGTTTTCTACACCATTGTGTTCCAAGTGTTAAGTGCCCTGTGAGAAAGAAAAGAATGAACGGCCCGCGTTTCGGTGCACGGACGTGTGAAGAGTGAACTGACCACAACCTCCCTATTCAACCCATCACCTTCTGTGGAAGACAGATGGTAAGCCAATCCTATAGTGCCACGTCATTAAAGGGTGTGTCCTGAAGAGTAGAGCAATTGATTATGCAAAGTACCTCTTTTGTTAGATCCAATCTAAAGACAGATCATCAAATGTAACTCACTTGAGAGGTTTAACCCTTAAGATGCAAAATCCAATGTGCGTTCAAAACTATGTCTTGTTTGCACTCATGTCTAAAATGCAAAACCAAAGGTACATCAATCCATCCTATAAGGTTTGGTATGTCTCGTGTACTCTTAGGTCAGCATCACATAAGGATCATCAGGTGTCTATATATTTGCTGAAGAGAGTTACTGTTTAATATCTGATAGACTTTTAAAACAGCCTATCTTTCCAGTCATATCTATAATGCCAGTCTATTTATTTGATGGCATTAACCCCTTGTAGGGATATACTGTGTGAATGTATATTAGCTATCAGTATGCCTTAATAATATGAATCTATATATTTAATGTTTAAATAGATGTTTCCCATATTATGGGGGCTACTAAGCCCTTCTGTATCAATTTAGTTGTTAGATCGATACAGCAACAATTTCGGCGATATGCTGGGCTGAATCTTGGTTGTCAAGATATAGGGGTAAATTGTGTCTAGATATATATTTTGACAGAGAGGGCTTTAATAAAGTCTGATAAGATAGGAGAACTGGAGTTTTGCTAATTGTTATAGTTAGAGACTTATCCAAAAAGGCTTTTGATTTCTAATCTGACCACAATCACTGTAATTGGCATGATTATGTATACATATTTTATTACTTATAACTGTAATGTACTACAAACTCTGCTCTAATATATATGATTGTAAAAAAAAGTTTTTCTTTTCGAATAAATAAAATAAATATAAAAAAAATACATCCAAACCTCCAAAACCACTATACCCACTCACAATGACCCATGACATAACTGAACAGACATAATCAAATGACAGTATTGTAATGACATAATACAAAACACACAGCCACAACAGGCAATATAATATAACAGATTTTAATATTGTAGGTATATACCAAGATACCACTACACCCCCAGGTTGAAAGCCAGCAATGGACTCCAACCTACCAAATACAACCGAGTGAATATTGGTACCAAACTTCCAAGATCCCAGCTACCAACAGGGGCGTACACACTATTGATGGTGCCCCGTGAGAAACTGATCTGTTGCTCCCCCCCCGACATATACATACAGACACACACACACACACACAAACACATACACACAGACAGACACACACACATACACCCCTCCGACAGACACATACATACACACAGACAGACACATACAGACACATAAATACACACAGACACACACACACATACAAACACATACACACACATACACACATAACCCCCGACAGACAGACATACACACACACACACACAGGCACATACATACAGAGACACACACATACAGACACATACATATACACAGACAAACACACACATACAGAGAGACAGACACACACAGAGACACACACACACATACATACAGACACAGACAAACACACAGACATACAGAGACACATACACACACATACAGACACAGACACACACACAGACGCACACATACAGAGACACATACACACACATACAGAGACACATACACACACATACAGACACAGACACACACACACAAACAGACACACACATACAGACACATACATACAGACACATACATATACAACATGTTTCCTACCTTTTGTGACGTTCCCTGGGGTCCAGTGGGGGCTCAGGATTGCAGTAAATCAGGATTAGTTCAAATGGCACCTACACTAAAATGTCCGTTATTAATGTTTCTATAGGCCCTGCCCCCTACCCAATCCAAACTAATCAAATCCTATCCCACTGTATGCCTACCTCCTAGCTATGTCAAGGCCCATTCCCTTAGTTTCACTGTTCCCTGGACTACATTCCTCTTGCATACACACTGTCACAGACATTTACATATACAAAGTTGTATACACGTTCATTTAATCATTGTTCAATGTATTGAAGAAAGAACGTTTCTGTCATTATATATTTATTCATAGTTACCAAATAACCCAATAACCAAATATGTTGATGCTGACTTGTTACAGAATGACAAAACCCTGTACTTTCCAAATTAAAAAAACTACAGAAAAGAGAAAAGGAACTAGCATAATGTGGGCAGCAGTCTGCCAGCAGCTATGAGTAAATGTTACAAAGTGGATACATGTAGAAATAGTCGACAGAAACTTCAGTCTCCAATTATATAATTAAATTATGCCTTCATAAAAGTACTTCAACATTTAGAGGAAACTACTGCAGTGCTCTTTAGCACAAACTATACATATATAGCTCAACCTAGTGATTGTGATATGATACTCGCTTCCTTTTGAGAATCGTTGGTGCTACATGCCAACATTACTTTAAAAATAACAACATACATATGAGGAATCAGTCACAGCTCAGTTTCCTCTTTTCTCTTCTTCAATTGCAGATGTGCAGTGAGCATTCTGCAATTCAGGGGAAAGTGACTTTCTTCACTGACTTACAGGGGACTTCGTAGACAGTGAAGTTCATAGACATTGCTCTCCTAACTGGCCTGTTTTTAACACATTAAACACCATACCTTACTTCCTTATCTGATTCTAGATTCAATCAAAGATTTGTTGTCATGATGTGGTTCATAGGCCATATTATTGTTTAACCCCTTAAAGGGACACTGTAGTCACTATAACCACTTTGTCTCTTTGAATTGGTTATAGTGCCTGGAGTGGCCTGGCACTGTCCCTCCATTCAGTGTTGCACCATGTTTGTGCAGTATGCCACAAAATAAGAGTCCCTGGCCACCCACAGTCCGGCCCCTTCTGTATGTGCAGCTAAGGAAGAGAATACACACTTCCTTGTTGTCATACCCATTCATACCGTCAGTTGGAGCTCTGACAGGTTAAAATCAGTCAGCTGACACACTCAGCCAATCACAGCTGCCCATTGCCTCTCAGGGTAATACTTCCTTATTAGCCAAAGCAGCACAGAGGGGATAGACTGCCGTGGACTCTTGTTTAGCATTAAAACATTACAACATTAAAAACTGTGTAATGCTGAAAGAAATTATGGTACCAGGGGACTCCAGACACTATAACCAGTTTAATGAGATGAAGCAGATACAGTGCCTACGGTGTCCTTTTAAGGACGGAGCCAAATGTACACGTTGTGAACAAACCAAAATGTAAACAAAACCTGGCATTTGCGCTACATGTCTGTCCAACCGTAATTCACCTCTTTCATAGTAAATGCACCCACCCTTATTATATATCATTTTATTCAGAGGAAACAGGGCTTTCATTTAATATCAAATATTTAGCTATGAAACATAATTTAATATGAAAAAAATGGGAGAAAATAAGATTTATTTTTATTTTTTTAGTTCTACATGACATTTTAACTGTCAATGTCATAATACTGTTTGCTTTTACTGCAATAAAATACACATATTTGTATTCAACAAAGTCTCACGTGTAAGACAGTACCCCCTATGTACAGGTTTTATGGCGTTTTGGGAAGTTACAGGTTAAAATATAGCACGTTACATTTGAAATTGAAATTCGCCAGATAGGTTATGTTGCCTTTGAGACTGTATAGTAGCCCAAGAATGAAATTTATACCCATAATGGCATACCATTTGCAATAGTAGACAACACAAGGTATTGCAAATGGGGTATGTCCAGTCTTTTTTAGTAGCCATTTGGTCACAAACACTGGCCAGAGTTAGCGTTAGTATTTGTTTGTGTGTGAAAAATGCAAAAAATGCAAAATTTGGCCAGTGTTTGTGACTAAGTGGCTACTAAAAAAGACTGGACATACCCCGTTTGCAATACCTTGGGTTGTCTACTATTGCAAATGGTATGCCATCATAGGGGGCTACCATAGGGTCTCAAAGGCAACATAACCAATCTGGCGAATTTTAATGTGAAAAAAATGAAACACAAGCCTTATATTTGACGCTGTAACTTTTGAAAACACCATGAAACCTGTACATGAGGGGTACTGTTGTACTCGGGAGACTTCGCTGAACACAAATATTTGTTTTTCAAAACAGTAAAAAGTATCACAGCAATAATATCGTCCGTGTAAGTGTTGTTTGTGCATGAAAAATGCAAAAAACTTCACTTTTACTGGCGATATCATCGTTGTAATACATTTTACTGTTTTGAAACACTAATATTTGTGTTCAGCGAAGTCTCCCGAGTAGAACAGTACCCCCCATGTACAGGTTTTATGGTGTCTTGGAAAGTTATAGGGTTAAATATAGTGCTAGCAAATTAAATTCCCTTTACTTTCGGCATGGGTTGTCAGGCAGGTCCCGCTAATTGTAATTAATTAAGATACCTAATTATGTAAAAATATTACATAAATATATATGTAGAATTAATATATGTATATATATATATACGTATGTGTATATATATGTATATATATATATATATTTTTTTTTTTTAAATATTTTTATTTATACATAGGTATATAGTGGTATATAGTGATATATACGTATATATTTATGTATATAGATATATATATTATTTAATTCTACGTGTATTTTGATATAAATATATATATATATTAATATCACAATACAGTTAGAACGAAATAACACACATATATATAGTTTTTAATTATTTATTTTTTATTATTTTTTTATTTTATTTTTTTAATGTATTTACTTTTTTATATTATATATAAATATATATATATATATATAACAATAATTATATATATAATCAGTATCAGTCTACATGTAATTTGATATTTATATATATATATAATTATATATATATTAATAGTAAAATACACCTAGACAGTGTATGTGTGTTTATGTATATGTGTATATATATTCTTAGATCATATATATAAATATAAATATATGATCTAAGTATATAATTATTTTTTTTTACACTTACATTCTTTTACATTAACATTCATTTATTTTATTTCCAGCCAGCAGGGGGACTACCTGTCAGTACAGGAAGTCCCCCTGCTGGCAATGCAGCAGGCAGCTAACCCAGCCATGTGATTGTGAGGTCCTCGCAAGGACCTCACTCTCACATGGCCGGGGGGTGCTGCAGGAGGTCGGATGTGCCGCGGGGGGCTCCCTGGGAGCCCCCCAACCGCGATCGCCGGCGACCGGGTAAGTAACGGAGGGCGTACTATTACGGAGGGCGTACTATTACGCCCGGCGGCGTTTAGAGCCGCCTAAAATAGGGCGTAATATTACGCCCTCCGGTCTTAAGGGGTTAAAGTTAGACATGCTGCATGACATAAGATGGGGGTTTTGGCCAGAAGTCAAAATATTCAGGAAAGGCCATAAGATTTACACTTGGACTGAAATCCCTAGAAAAATCTAGGTCGCCACCGCTCCTCCTCTTCATTATGTCAGCCGGCGGGGGAGACCTAATGGGCATGTGCGGCAATGCCGCGCATGCGCATTAGAGCTCTCCATAGGAAAGCATTAAAAATGCTTTTCAATGCTTTCCTATGGGGAATTGAGTGTGGGACGTCCAGCGTCGCTCTAGCACAAAAAACCTGTGCTATGAAGCAGGAAGTGCCCTCTAGTGGCTGTCTAGTAGATTATATATATATTAATAGACAGCCACTAGAGGAGGAGTTAACCCTGCAAGGTAATTATTGCAGTTTATGAAAACTGCAATAATCACACTTGCAGGGTTAATGGTAGTGGGAGTTGGCACCCAGACCACTCCAATGGGCAGAAGGAGTCTGGGTGCCTGGAGTGTCCCTTTAACTAGTTTGTGGTACAGCATTAGTATGTTTCCACTATATGCTCTATGTATGAATTGGTCTGAAGACTCAGTCTCAGTGTGTGTGTGTCCAGTATATGTATGAGTTTCTATGAGGACACACCCTCTGTATATGTATCCACTATATGCTCTATGTATGGTTTACTATGAGGACATCACCTCAGTATAACTATCAACTATATACTCTATGTATGAATTACTATGAGGACACAGCAAAGTATATATATCCACTATATTGTCTATTTATGAGGTGGTCTGAAGACTCAGCCTCAGTGTGAGACCATGAGGTAGCCCAGGAATGAGAATTACCCCCATGATTGCATACCATTTGCAAACACTGGCCAAAGTTAGCGTTCATATTTGTTTTAGTGTGACAAAAATAAAAAAAACTAATATTTGGCCAGTGTTTGTGACTAAGTGGCTACTAAAAATGACTTGACATACCCCATTTGCAATACCTTGGGTTGCTTACATTTGCAAATGGTATGCCATCATGGGGGTAATTTTATCACATGACAGGAGGCTTCCTATTATGCATATCTCTCTTTACTAAACTCCACAGCAGTAAAGAAAGTAAACGTTTAACCAATCAAAATGCAATAGGGAGTAAGGTATTCCCACTAAATAGGCTCCTCCTCCTCTTTCTTTACTGCTCCATCGCAGACAGGTCAGAGGTTTGGGCTCTTCCTTTACCTTTATATGTTATTATACTATTTATGATTTTATTACACTTATTGACCCTCCTTTATATGTTATTATACTATTTATGATTTTATTACCCCTTTTTTTACTTTGTTGTCAGTAGTAGACTTATAGTATATTTATTTTGTCTTGTCTTTTATGGTTTTGGACTTTCCCTAATTTTCTTCTGGGCAAACCTTTCCTGCCCCCATTTACTCTCCCGTCCGCGGACGGACCCGTGCCCGTCCTCCCTACGGCTATCCATCGTTCCCCACCCTCCCCCCCCCCCAGCCCCGTCCGCGGTATCGATACCCTTCCTTGCTGCCCGTGCGGCTCGCCGTCACCTCCCCTCACAAGTCCGGCGGCCATTTGCAATCTCGCATCTCGCGAGATTGCGGACGCCATTTTGATTTCCTTCACAGTGCCGCGAGGGACACACCATTTTCAGTTAGTGCTTGCTCAGTTAGCTAGCACCTTGAGGGAATCCTGAGTTTTTTCTTGCCTTTACATTCAGAGGTCAGTCATTCATTCTTTATTACTGTACTGAGGCATCTCCTGTGCCTGCTTGGAGTGCTGCCCCACAGGACAAATTGAAGAGTTAGATAATCTACTAGTTGAGGAAATAGCTAAAATGACAATGAAGGGGGAAGTTATCAACATGGGTGACTTTAATCTTCCTGATGTAAATTGGAAAACAAAATTAGCTATTTGTGCCAGGAGCACACATATTCTAAACTCCCTACTGGGATTGTCTCTAAAACAAGTTGTTGAGGAGCCAACTCGTAAAGAGGCCATACTAGATTTAGTGTTAACAAATGGAGATTTGGTATCAGATATTACTGTAGGTGAAAGTTTAGGATCCAGTGATCATCAGTCAGTGTGGTTTAATATAAGAACAGTGACTGAGTCACACCACACAAAAACAAAAGTTTTAGACTTTAGAAAAACAGACTCTAAAATTAGAATATGGGTAGAGGAGTCATTATCAGACTGGAGCAATTTAAATGGAGTCCAAGAAAATGGGATTATTTAAAAGTTGCACTATTGAAGGCAACAGAAAATTGCATTAGGCTTGTCAGTAAAAGCAAAAAATTCAAGAAACCACTGTGGTACTCCGCAGATGTGGCCAAAATAGTTAAAAACAAAAAGTTAGCATTTAGGAATTATACAAAAACCCAGAGTGAGGAAGACAAAATGATCTACAGGGAGTGCAGAATTATTAGGCAAGTTGTATTTTTGAGGATTAATTTTATTATTGAACAACAACCATGTTCTCAATGAACCCAAAAAACTCATTAATATCAAAGCTGAATATTTTTGGAAGTAGTTTTTAGTTTGTTTTTAGTTATAGCTATGTTAGGGGGATATTTGTGTGTGAAGGTGACTATTACTGTGCATAATTATTAGGCAACTTAACAAAAAACAAATATATACCCATTTCAATTATTTATTATTACCAGTGAAACCAATATAACATCTCAACATTCACAAATATACATTTCTGACATTCAAAAACAAAACAAAAACAAATCAGTGACCAATATAGCCACCTTTCTTTGCAAGGACACTCAAAAGCCTGCCATCCATGGATTCTGCCAGTGTTTTGATCTGTTCACCATCAACATTGCGTGCAGCAGCAACCACAGCCTCCCAGACACTGTTCAGAGAGGTGTACTGTTTTCCTCCTTGTAAATCTCACATTTGATGATGGACCACAGGTTCTCAATGGGGTTCAGATCAGGTGAACAAGGAGGCCATGTCATTAGATTTTCTTCTTTTATACCCTTTCTTGCCAGCCACGCTGTGGAGTACTTGGACGCGTGTGATGGAGCATTGTCCTGCATGAAAATCATGTTTTTCTTGAAGGATGCAGACTTCTTCCTGTACCACTGCTTGAAGAAGGTGTCTTCCAGGAACTGGCAGTAGGACTGGGAGTTGAGCTTGACTCCATCCTCAACCCGAAAAGGCCCCACAAGCTCATCTTTGATGATACCAGCCCAAACCAGTACTCCACCTCCACCTTGCTGGCGTCTGAGTCGGACTGGAGCTCTCTGCCCTTTACCAATCCAGCCACGGGCCCATCCATCTGGCCCATCAAGACTCACTCTCATTTCATCAGTCCATAAAACCTTAGAAAAATCAGTCTTGAGATATTTCTTGGCCCAGTCTTGACGTTTCAGCTTGTGTGTCTTGTTCAGTGGTGGTCGTCTTTCAGCCTTTCTTACCTTGGCCATGTCTCTGAGTATTGCACACCTCGTGCTTTTGGGCACTCCAGTGATGTTGCAGCTCTGAAATATGGCCAAACTGGTGGCAAGTGGCATCGTGGCAGCTGCACGCTTGACTTTTCTCAGTTCATGGGCAGTTATTTTGCGCCTTGGTTTTTCCACACGCTTCTTGCGACCCTGTTGACTATTTTGAATGAAACGCTTGATTGTTCGATGATCACGCTTCAGAAGCTTTGCAATTTTAAGAGTGCTGCATCCCTCTGCAAGATATCTCACTATTTTTGACTTTTCTGAGCCTGTCAAGTCCTTCTTTTGACCCATTTTGCCAAAGGAAAGGAAGTTGCCTAATAATTATGCACACCTGATATAGGGTGTTGATGTCATTAGACCACACCCCTTCTCATTACAGAGATGCACATCACCTAATATGCTTAATTGGTAGTAGGCTTTCGAGCCTATACAGCTTGGAGTAAGACAACATGCATAAAGAGGATGATGTGGTCAAAATACTCATTTGCCTAATAATGCACTCCCTGTATAAGATTAGGCAGAAAGAGGCTAAGCAAGTTATAAGAGCTTCCAAATCACACACAGAAGAGAAAATAGCACAGTCAGTAAAAAAAGGGGATAAAACATTTTTAGATACATAAATGAGAAAAGAAAAGTAAAACAAGGATTAGTTAGATTAAAAACAAAAGAAGGAAGGTATGTAGAAGAGGATAAAGGTCTAGCTGACTGCCTCAATGGATATTTTTGTTCTGTATTTACAGATGAAAATGAAGGAAAGGGACCTCAGTTGAGAAAAAGGATAAAAGAGTCATTTATTACACGTGAGTTTACAGAGGAAGAGGTTCTATTTCAACTGTCAAAAGTAAAAGACAAATAAGTCAATGGGACCTGATGGAATACACCCAAAGCTATTAAAAGAGCTTAGTGGTGTACTAGCAAAACCATTAACAGATTTATTTAACCAATCATTGTTAACAGGAGTAGTCCCAGAAGATTGGAAGTTAGCGAATGTTGTGCCCATTCACAAGAAAGGTAATAGGGAGGAGTCGGGCAACTATAGGCCAGTAAGCTTTACTTCAGTAGTGGGGAACGTGATGGAATCCATGTTAAAGGATAGGATTGTTGAACATCTAAAACACATGGATTTCAAGATCAGAGACAACATGGGTTTACTTCAGGGAGATCATGCCAAACTAATCTTATTGATTTTTTTGATTGGGTAACTAAAATTATAGATCAGGGTGGTGCAGTAGACATTGCTTACCTAGATTTCAGTAAGGCTTTTGACACTGCTGCACATAGAAGGCTTATCAATAAACTGCAATCTTTAAGTTTGGATTCCAATATTGTTGAATGGGTAAGACAGTGGCTGAGTGACAGGCAACAGAGGGTTGTAGTTAATGGAATATATTCAAAGCTTGGACTTGTCACCAGTGGGGTACCTCAGGGATCTGTACTTGGACCCATTCTCTTTAATATTTTTATTAGCGATATTGCAGAAGGTCTTGATGGTAAGGTATGTCTTTTTGCTGATGATACTAAGATATGTAACAGGGTTGATGTTCCAGGAGGGATAAGCCAAATGGCAAATGATTTAGGTAAACTAGAAAAATGGTCAGAATTGTGGCAACTGACATTTAATGTGGATAAGTGCAAGATAATGCATCTTGGACTTAAAAACCCAAGGGCAGAGTACATAATATTTGATAGAGTCCTAACCTCAACTTCTGAGGAAAGGGATTTAGGGGTAATTATTTCAGATGACTTAAAGGTAGGCAGACAATGTAATAGAGCAGCAGGAAATGCTAGCAGAATGCTTGGTTGTATAAGGAGAGGTATTAGCAGTAGAAAAAGGGAAGTGCTCATGCCATTGTACCGAACACTGGTGAGACCTCACTTGGAGTATTGTACACAGTACTGGAGACCGTATCTTCAGAAGGATATTGATACCTTAGAGAGGGTTCAGAGAAGGGCTACTAAACTGGTTCATGGATTGCGGGATAAAACTTACCAGGAAAGGTTAAAGGATCTTAACATGTGTAGCTTGGAGGAAAGACGAGACAGGGGGGATATGATAGAAACATTTAAATATATAAAGGGAATCAACACAGTAAAGGAGGAGACTATATTTAAAAGAAGAAAAACTACCACAACAAGAGGACATAGTCTTAAATTAGAGGGACAAAGGTTTAAAAATAATATCAGGAAGTATTACTTTACTGAGAGGGTAGTGGATGCATGGAATAGCCTTCCAGCTGAAGTGGTAGAGGTTAACACAGTAAAGGAGTTTAAGCATGCGTGGGATAGGCATAAGGCTATCCTAACTATAAGATAAGACTAGGGACTAATGAAAGTATTTAGAAAATCGGGCAGACTAGATGGGCCGAATGGTTCTTATCTGCCGTCACATTCTATGTTTCTATATTTTTGCTGCTTTATTTGGAGGTCGTCCTGTGGCTACCTATGTCTCTCTGGGTGAAGCCCAGCAATATAAAAAATCCCAACATTGTGGTGATTTGCTCTGTCTGAGCATTTTTTATCTAAAACTTTTCTCAATGCCTATTATATACACCCGGCTGGGGTTTTATTATCCTCCCACTGCTCCCACTCTGTAATTGGATTACTTCTGGCATTCTAAGATCCTGCTAGGGTCTTTATATACAATACACCACAAACCCTGCTGGGGTTTTTATTATTATCACATTACCACAATTATATTGTGAATTATTGTGAATTCATCTGCTTGTACACCACTGTACCCTGCTGGGGTCAGCATAGTGTTACTTACAGTAAGACGTACAGCTACACTGACCTCTATTCCTATAACTATATTTTACGCCCTGTGCCACATACATTAAAATGGAAGCCTCTCAAAATACGGTGGACTTCCAGAATATGATTAACGAGGCGATAGCAGCCTCAATGGAGAAAACCCTCTCCAAAATGATGGCTTCTAATACAGAAAAGAGGATACCATCAAAAACCCACCAATCCCGACATGATTCAGACGATTCTGAGCCACATAAGAGCCAAGAACCCTCCACTGGCAAACGCCACTGGAAAGGGGAAAAGGGTCTACAGAACCCGTCTAAGGGTAAAGCCCCGGCTAAAAGACGTAAGCCCTCTTCAGTCACTGCTCCGACTCCGCTACCTGACTACTCCTCTGAGGAGGAGGACACGCAGTCCAAGTCCCTGGCCATTCTAGACGAGTGGCAAGCTGACGAGTCAGACGAGCAAGTAGACACATGGGGTACCGACTCAGAGTCCCAACCCGGGCTATTACCTCACACTCCATTGGGTGACTCCCAAGCACAGGACGCTACGGATAATCCACAGGAAGACGAAGACGCCATCTTCGACCCTTCAGGTCAGAGATTATTCGATCCAAGAAACCTACGACACCCTCGCTCAGGGGACTGGACAACCCCAGACCACCTGGCAAAATGTATGCATCTCTGGCTTAGGAAATCCATGGATAAGACAGTTCGCAACAGACTGCGTTCCGAGTGTCCTAGGCCCTCTCTATCAGACCACGTAGCAGAGACACCAGAGTTCGACCAGGTGATGACCACCTTTATGTCCTGTGTGGGCCGAGACCCACGCAAAGGCGTGGAGAAAGGATTCAGAGCAGTCCAGGACAAACTACTGGACTCAGTGGGACCACTTTCCAGGATCATGTACCTGGCCGATGATGCTCTCACCAAAGCAGACCAATTTGACTCGACCATGGTTCGTGAATGGGCTCGCGATGTACGGGAGTGGGCACAAAGATGCTTTTGCTTTGTGGGTAATACTAATGCCACTCTCTCATCCGAACGGCGCAAAGCAGCTTTACTCCGTATTGACGGAAAGTTGGTGGAATTGGGCACCAAGGAGCTGGGTCCGTTGGCAAAGGGCAAACTTTTTGGAGACCCTTTCCTCAAAGACTTAAACAAACATGTAAATATATTTACCTCGCTAAACAAAGCTCAATCTTCCATGAGGAGAGTGTTTAGACATAACCCCTCCAGGGGTGTTTTTGGAAGGGCTGGCCGCCAAAGGGGCCGTGCTGCCAGCTGATTTTGGCCTTCAGGCCCCCGCAATGCGAGACCCCAACCTTTCTACCCCGAAGTGGGATATCGGCAACAGTTCTCTTACACCAGAGGAGCAGACAGAGGACGGGGACCACGTACCCGAGGCAGAGCACGCTTCTCCACAGGTAAGCAATCAGCTAACCCATTGCCTTCCCTCTCGTATTGCAGGTCGCATCTCCCTTTTCATTCAGGAATGGCAGGCCATCTCCACAGACAGCTGGATCCGACAAACAGTGCAGGGCTACATCATCGACTTTGCAGCCTATCCGCGCCAAACGTTCGCTCCATACCCTACCAGATGCTCAACAGAAGACACCGAGCTCATTCACAAAGAGCTGCTAGAACTACGTGCGAAAGGCGCAATCGAACCTGCCCCCGGATCACAAGGCTTCTTCAGCAACATTTTCCTGGTGAAGAAGAAAACAGGGGATTTACGCCCGGTCATAAACTTAAAAAGTCTCAACGAATACGTTACGTACAGGCACTTCAAGATGGAAGGCATACACCCCCTGAGAGACCTGTTGCAAGACAAAGATTGGTTCACGAGACTGGACCTGAAGGACGCATACTTTTCAGTACCCGTCCACCAGTCCTGCCGACAGCTCCTACGTTTCCACTGGCAAGGCCAACCCTGGCAATTCACATGCCTCCCCTTCGGCCTCAGCTCGGCTCCCTGGTGCTTCACCAAATTAATGAAACCCGTGGTCACACACCTTCGAGCTCAACGCATCCAGTGCATCATCTATCTGGACGACCTCCTGCTGTTCTGCTCCAAAAGGTCCAGGCTGAAACAGCACACAAGCTATGCCACGGAATTGCTAGCATCCCTGGGATTTGTAGTGAATTTCAACAAATCGGCCATGACACCATCTCAAACAGTACAATTCCTAGGATTCGAGATAGACTCCACCACAAGCACCCTGCGGCTACCGGCAGCAAAGATCTCGAACATTTGCAAAGAGCTGCGCAAGGCCATTCGCGCCCACACCATTCCACTCCGCGCCCTCGCTCGAATAGTGGGACTCCTCTCAGCTTCTATATAAGCTATATTCCCGGGACCTCTTCACTACAGGGCTATGCAACGCCTCAAAGCATCTTTCCTCAGGCAAAACCCATCTTACGACCAACCGTTTCGAATAACGAAGGAAGTCAGAGACGAACTCGGCTGGTGGCTAGACAGCATGGAAGCGTGGAACGGTCGGGCCATCTTCAGGAGCAAGCCTGACATAGTCCTGGAATCAGACACCAGCCTCTGGGGATGGGGCGCCACAAGTAACGGTACATCAACAGGTGGTGCCTGGAACTCCCGGGACCTCAACATGCATATAAACTGCCTACAGCTCCTGGCAGGATCCTTTGCCATCCGCAGCCTCGCCATAGAAAAGACGGACTGCTGCATCCTTCTGCGGATGGACAACATTTCGGCGGTTCGCTACATCAACCGCCTAGGCGGGGCAAGATCGCGCATCCTGTCAGAAATTACAAAGGAGATTTTCGACTTCTGCTTACCCCACAACATCTCCCTCACAGCGGAGTATCTCCCGGGGGAAACCAACCTCACAGCGGACTGGTCCTCACGCCATTGGAGGGACGTCAGCAATTGGAAACTGGATCCCCAAATTTTCCAAGGTCTACAACATCATCGAGGTCCATTTCACCTGGATCTCTTCGCGTCTCGCAACAACAGGCAAACACAGACATATTTCAGTTGGCTCCCGGATCCGGAGAGCAAAGCAACAGATGCATTCCTTCAACCATGGCCGACCACGGGGGCATATGCTTTTCCCCCATTCGCCATGATAGCAAGGACCATACATTACCTGAGACGACAACGAATATCCCTTCTTCTCATCACACCCCTATGGACAGGACAACCATGGTTTCCAGACCTCTTAGCCCTATCTTACCAGGACCCCCTCCTGCTACCTTCACATCAATATACCCTCAGAGATCCGAAAGGAGCCCTCACCCATTGATCCTGTCCAACCGACTCCACCTGGTGGCTTGGACTCTTTCCGGGGTGCCTGGCAAGTCAGCGACTATCGCAGGCTGCTAAGGACCTCCTATGGGACTCATGGGCTCCAGGAACCAGAAGATCATACCTATCCGCTTGGAATTCCTGGTCCGATTGGTGTTTGGAAGGGAACCTCGATCCATTTACGGCCACTATTCCTTCCATCTTAAACTATCTAACTCATCTATTCTCCACAGGACGATCGTACAGATCAATCAATGTGGTCCGTTCCGCTATCTCAGTGGCCCACGTCCCTAGTGCTGGGATCCCAGTGGGGAAAGACCCGCTGATATGTCGACTTCTCAGGGGCATTCGCCTTCAACGACCCCCTGAACCGAAATATTCACGACTCTGGGATGTCGAAATAGTCCTGCGCTTCCTGAGGGAATGGCCGACCAACGATAGACTCTCACTCCGACAACTCTCAGCAAAACTAACGATTCTACTCTGCCTGGTGTCCTTCCGCAGGGTATCGGACGTCCGGGCATTTGACGTTGATGCATTCTCGGTCTCCCCGGAGGGAGTCACATTCCACATATCTCGTCGCACGAAATCTGACCCCTTCTACCCCTTCTTCAACTCCAATCCACAACTATTCGTAGTAGCCACTCTACGACGCTACGTAGAAGTTACACTCCCAAATTCGGACTCCACCTTCGGGTCAACTCCTCGTGTCATATGTTCGACCACACGTCCCCATCACTACTACTGCACTCGCCAGATGGGTCCGCTGGATACTTTCACTAGCAGGTGTGGACGCTTCCTTCGGAGCCCACTCGGTACGAGGAGCTGGAGCATCCTCAGCCCTCGCAGCAGGGGCCTCACTAACGGACATCCTATGTTCCGCAGACTGGTCGAGAGAATCCACGTTTCGCACCTTTTACTTTCGCCCGAACTCTAACGCAGCCATGTCACTCCTACTTCAGCGTTAAAAATGCGAAATAGGAAGCCTCCTGTGATAAAATTGAAGATTATGCTAGCGTTAGTGTACTTATAATCTTAATTTTAATAATGACAGGAGGCGAGTATTTTCCCTCCCTTCCCACCCGGGAAGAGGGAAACGTGTTCGTCTATACATTATGACGTTTCTTCCTCATCCTTATCTCACATCTGTCTCCTCACTACCTCTCCATGGGTTAGGGACAGTATCTGTTTTAATTTTGCCTCTATGTGCACATATGTTGCTAATATTACTGCGGGGTCACGATAATTGTTACAACCAGTAAGAGGCCAGAGTCTAACCCTTTTCACACTCTCATTTCAGTTTAACTTCATCAGCTTCTGGAGTTTCGGATGCTACCTTGGCAAACTACCCAGACGACTACGCTCCAGGAGGACTGCCTAATATCGGACATTCACCCTTGACCGTGTTTACAGTTTGATCGTTATACCACTGGATCTTCCAACGTTATACCTTCCAGATGTCTTTGGATGACTTTTCTCTATGTTCCGTTATTCTAATTTCTCTGTTACGATGTCGCTTATGAAAGAGGAGGAGGAGCCTATTTGGTTTATGTATGTATATATATATATATATATATATTTATTAAATACACTTTTAATTTATTTTAACATATTTAATAATATTTTTTTTTACACTACTCACCAGCAGGGGGACTGTCTGACAGCCCGGACCTGATTTGCCGGGGGAGAGCTACCTGGGCTGTCAGGCAGTCCTCCCGAAGAGGATCACGGCAGAGGTAAGTTTCTCCTGACTCCTGAGGGCTTAAGCCGTTACGGCGTTGTATGCCGCTGCAACGGCTTTAAAGCCCATTATAATGGGGACGGTATAGAACACCGTAACGACGTTAAGGGGTTAGCTAATTTAAAATCTATTGATATTGGCTTTTTGTTTTCACCTGGTCATAACTTTAGTAATCATTTTATTTTCAGCAAGTTTCTACTCTGAAAAATCACTACTCCTGGTCTGGTTTATAATTTTTATTCAGATTTTAGCTCAATACTCTGGAATTGGTTTAAAATATTTTTTAGAACTCAGTAAATGTTATATTCAGTACTCTGCTATTTTATCCCTTGGGGACCTGGAGTTTGGCAATCCATTTAAGATATGTCAGGGTTGGCATGCTTTTGTTTTTTAAGCGATTAAGGATCACAATTTATCACAGATTCCTCTGTTGTGAAGGGGAACATTATAATTTCCTTTCTGCAATAAAAGGTATCATTTTAGGATCATATGCTCAATGTAACTTTGATGCTTGGTACTGCAAGTGTCTTAATTGACATTGGAAGGTGTTTTCAGTCCCCAGACCATTCTATCAGGTTTACTATTTCAGGTAAAACTCCCCTGCTACCAAAACAATAAAGGAAATCCCTGAACATGAAGTTCCATTAAGTACCTCTGTTCTGTTATTCATGGGGATTCTTCAAGGTGTCCTTATAACTGAAATTTGTAACCAATGTGTGGCTTTAAACTTGAGTCACCCTGCATAATCTTTTATTGTAGCTTTTTGATGACAAACATTTGGCTGATATGTTTTACATGGTCTCTGTACCTAGATCTGTGTAAGTGATGGTCACTCCTAACATTTCACTGATGTAATACTTGTGGATTATATGGTTGGATTGGTGTTGCTATCTTTGCAGATGATCAAGCTGCAGAATGATATTATCATTATCACCATAGGCTCTGCCATAAGTACTGCCATGCGGTATCTCTTCTGGGTTCGGCCCGCCCCTTCTGACGCGGCTCTGACAATATTTAGGGAGACCGCGCCAGAGAGAGGGAGCTTTGTGATTGTGCGAGCTACTTCCTCGTATGCACACTGGCTCCAAAAGCTCTGTGTGGGAACTACTTCCTCATATGCACGCTGGCTCCACAAGCTCTGTGTGGGAGCTACTTCCTCGTATGCCACTGGCTCCACAAGCTCTGTGTGGGACCTACTTCCTCGTATGCCACTGGCTCCACAAGCTCTGTGTGGGACCTACTTCCTCGTATGCCACTGGCTCCACAAGCTCTGTGTGGGACCTACTTCCGGGTATAGACGCCGGCACCACGAGCGCTGACAAGCTGTCACTGCTTTGAAGTCCTGCAAGGATTATGTTTCAAGCCATAGAGGATTACTAAAGAACGGATACTTCACTATTTGCCAAGTGGACTCTAACTCTAATCTCTTGGAGGACAACTCACATTAACCGTAAGTATTACTTTCAACTATTGTCTGCAATCTCGCCTATTAATGAACTAATTTCTGCTTGCTCAAATCTTCTCAGCTTCAAGTTACTAATTATATAGAGGACAACTTCTATCAAGCTTAATCACTATGAACTGTTTCTTGTTTTGCAAATGCTCTCTGCTACTTGCTTAAAGTTTCTATTGAAGATTATTCATAACAACCTAAAGAATCTTATTTAATTCATTTCTGAGGAAATACTTATTGGACTTTGTATTGTTTGCTAACCTGCATTTGCTTCTTATTGGATTATTGCTTATATGCAATTCATTTAAGTTATCTATCATTAAAACTTAGTTTGTTCTCAAATTAAAAGCAATCCTCTCCTTTCTTAAAGCTACAGTATTGATACTTTAAAGATTCTCTGTTTCTTCATTATTGTAATTAAGGAGTTCTACATGCTGCAGTTGAGTTCCAATCCAAATAACACAAGTAGCATAACAAGTACTTCATCACATTCTGAAGATAAGGTCAGAGTAAGTATGCGGTTGTTTGTTCTAATAGGGATAACAGAATATCTTCTACTTTCCTGCTTATTATGTGTCTGTTGCCACAATGGCTCATATGCCTCTGGTTACCACCTACCCATCAGTATCCTGCCTATTACATATCTCGTATTATATTGCACAACCGTCTCTAATCATTTTGATTCTACTGTTTGGCATAATCTGTACTATATACAATAATGTTAACTTTGAATGTAGGTTCTGACATGGTTGGCCTACATTGCCCACTTATAATTTAGTAGTTGCCACAAATTGTACGGTTCATACCGATATGTTTTATGTTGTTGTTTTTTTAACATCTTTATGATCTGATTCTTCTTACCTTTGCCTAGTAATATCTATTTGTGTTATTGGTTTCTACCTCTTCTGTAACTGATTATTACTGTATCAATTCATTCACAGTGTGAGGTATGGTTGTGAGTCTGATTTTTGCAATATATAGTCGTTGTTGCACTATTTTAATAACAGACTCTTATTTCTATACTAGGCTCTGCGTCTTTCTGACAGGCAGATATTGATTTGTTTCCTGTATCTACAGGTAAGTAGTAAACTAGGCAAGAGGAAGCAGTGTGAATAGTCTTTAATAAATCCATCCAGTAAGTAGTAGGATTCTCAGTGCAATTCTCCCCGTTTAATAGCATGGTGTGACTGTTCTCATCCAACAGTATCTGCTTGTTCAAGTACAATCTGTGGAAGTTATGCCTTTGTCGAGGTTCTGATTTGATGATGCCATCCATTTGGTTTTTAATTAATATCAGAGAAGGACATTATCTTCTATTGACATGATAGATGTTTAATTTCTGGACCATGTCTGGGTTTCATGGAGGTTCTCTAATTTTTTATTTTTTTTCATATCAAGATGGGTTCCTTATGTTTTACGAGAGTTTGTCTTGTATTAGTCTAGCCTTGTTCCTTCTCTAGGTTTGGCTATCATGACCTTAATTCCTATCTGGCTCTATATTTCTCCTGGATATTTCAGACAAACCGAGGGGTTAGCCTTTCGGGTAAATTAATTTGTTTGAACAGATTTTCTGACAATATCCTAATGATTACTTGTTTGGCTTTTTTAAAGTCTTCTAAGGTTTATGCAGCTCAATCGTGGTTTTTATAACTATTGGCTGTTTTTTTTTAACTAACTCTCTCTCTCTCTCTAAATATCTATATATCTATATCTCTCTATATATGTGTATGTGTGTGTGTGGCTTGGGTATTCCCCATGAGTAAATGCTTCTATGATTGATCAGGAATAAGGAAAATTGTTTCTTACTTACCGTAATTTACTTTTCCCGATCATCATTCATGTTATGTTCCCACCCATATACTATAAGAGTTGTGAAGTTAGTTACAAAGACTGCCTGATGGGAAGGGGGAGGATCTATTTATACCAGTTTCAGAGTTCTATTTCCTGTCCTTTCTGCTGTGAGGGGAGGAGCTAACCCATGTGTAAAGGCTGCCATGCATAATGATCAGGAAATAAAATTACGTTAAGTATGAAACAATTTTCCTTATTTTTCTGTTTGGAGTAGACTTGTTCACGGAGAAAAAAATTGGTATAGGATTTGGAATATTCATAAAGCATCAATTTTAAACAAAATCAGATCCAAGTGCATCTTATACGATGCATGTTTGCAAGTACTATGTGCACACTGGCAGCGCTATTAGCAACCAGGCAAATAGTTAACCAAGATTGTCAAATGTAATTCTCCTTTATGCATTCATCTGCTATATGGAAGGTGGGGGTGTATCTACAACATGTAGACAGAAGACAGAAAAGGCGTTGACTTCAAGTGGTGTATTCAAACATTTTTTTTTTTAAATGGGGGGTGGACAGATTACTGTGGCCAGAGGGTGGGACTATTAAATAAAAAAAAATGGGGAAGGCATCCTAATGCCTCCCCTGCCCTCACCCATAGTTAGCAAGTGTGACCTACGTACTAAATGAGAGGGGCCTAATGTTCCCACTATTACACCCTCTTAACCCATAGGAGGTGAGTTGGGGCTCTAATCTTAATATTCATGGAGCAACTAGTGTCCCCTCAAGTCACCACCCATGTTCGTCAGGTGGAAGATCTAATTATATGATACAAGGGACCTAGTTTCCCCCCTGTTCCCACCCATGGGCGGCATGTGGGGAGGCTCTAAAAAAAGATTTGCCATCCCCCAGTTGGCTAGTATTCTCCAATCATATTGCCATTCCCCATTCCGATAAATTAAAATTACATATTCATCCTCACCCTAATAACATTAAGGACGTGTCATTAAACTAATACCTGCAGATTAACAAATTATACTTGCCATCAATGGTCTTCTTTCTTGTAAATGTTCTTTACTTCAGCCCAGAAAAGACCAAATTAAGATCCATAATACCATAAAGCAATCATTGAAAATAATATAAAAAAACAAAAGGCAAAAACCAAAAATAAAAAAAGTGCTACAAAAAAATAAATCCATCTTTGCCCTGCGAGGGCTTGTAAACCAACAAATCAGAGTGCTCTGACGATAATTCTCTTCACTTGAGACTTACTGTGGGAATATTCATGGGGTGAGGTCTTTCTAACCACTTGGCAGCAATGGCAATACATGCAGAAACGCAGGGATTGCACTAGGGCTAAAACAAATGATTCATAACTCTAACCACACCCTTCTCTTATCCCTAACGTTAACCCTAACACTAACCTCTAACCTAATTCTAAGAAAGCCCTCTGTTAATATCAATTTTGATATCAGAAGATGGATTTTCCAGTTAAAACAGTATATGGTGGTGTGTGACCACCATCTACTGGCTGTTTTCAATGTAATTATGTATGGGGCACATAGGGGGGAGTACCTCGTTACTGATTATGAAATACATTCTTTTGCTATCATTAAGTATAAACCTCTCCTTCCATTATATTTTGTGGTGGAAGTCTCAGGTTCTGTGTTGGGTTGTGACCAATTTCTGACCTAACCAACCCCCCCACACACACACTTTTTGTTGTTGTTGTCAGTTAGGTGTTAGGCTTGTTAAGGTTTTAGTTAGCCACTAGTGTTGATCTTTTTTGGCTTCTTTGCCTCAGTCATAGTGGTTCCGCGAGGCCAACACCCTTCCTCCCTGCTTAAGGTATATTTACCCCTTGGGCCAATCATAGTTAGCCGCCTCGCACGGTTGCATAGAGAGGGCCTCCCATGTCACTCCCTCTCTGTCTTATGCTTTTAGTTGTCACCGAGAGGTCAGCACCCCGCCACAACGTTCGGTGGCAAAACATCCCTTTGCGCCAATCAATAGAGCCTCTCAAGCCACTTGGCACCTAGCAGGGCCTCACCTGTCACCACATCTAGGAAATAGTTTCGCCACTTGGCACTAGATAGCCAGCCAGTAACCCATATGTTGGAATTACTGATTATGTTTAAATATTTTCTTTTAGTATGTCTCAGCTCCCTGAAGAAGCAGACAATTTGTCTCTCCCTAGTACTTCTGTCAGGTCCTTGTCACCTTCTCGGAAAGGCAACATCGGTAGCCCGACTTCCATACGATCATGGACCATTCCTCGTATCACTGCTGAACTTCGTAGACACAGTATCCCTTTCCCTGCCACAGCCAGGAAAGCTGAACTGTTTAAACTTATGCGGACAAGCACCGGCAATTCAGGGGCTGGAGAAGGGACAGGTGGTCCAGGCAACTCAGACCTTCATGCCATGGTGGCCTCACTAGTGGCATCTGTGGGGAGGATCAATGATAGACCGGATAGGATCAAGGCTCGGAGCCTTCCTATTATGTCTTCTATGCTTCTATTCTACTACGCTCCCTGATGCTCCACCGTTGCAAACGGGTAATTTTTTACCTTTAGGTTCTGAATCCCATATTATTAACCCAGTCCACATGGTTCCGGCCAATCTCAAGAAAGACATGGAGGGCAAGGATGTCAATCTTGTTGCACTGCTAATTGACTCACATGATGTTATTGAAAATCGCACTTATTCTTACGGTGATATTTCTGTTGTGTTTAATGCTAGGAACCCTAGACTAAGTAAGAAATTGTCTATACCTGATTTCGTTATTGCGTTTGGTGTATATATAGGGATGTCATATGCTTTGTATACCCGCATAGTCAAGAGGAACTTGACCTCAATTTGCACAAGCTGGTGGACTTGGAAAATAAATACGGTGGTTCATCTTTTTACGATTACCACCGGTCCTTTTCGGCAAGTGCATCTGCAAGTCTGGCTCAGTACAATGTCAAACCTGACTGGAGCCGCATGGATACTGAGCTATTTTGCAGACACTTTGCGGACTAAAGACACCGGCTTGTGCAATTTGTGCATTAACCTCACATGCCTCCGACTATTGTCCCATCTTACCAGAGTCCATTATTTGGACAACTTTCTGTTTGAGAATAATTCTGCTCCTCCAAGTGTGGAGTGTGGGGTCAGTCATGGGCAGATAGCTCTGTACGCTCCTTCTCCGACAACCTAGCTACCTGCCAAATTATAAACAAGGGACATTCCTCATCACTAACTATCATGAGATTTATGAGGAGACTGACCTGGTTGGCAGCCTGTAATCAATTTTATTTGGTTTGTTGTCATGTCTCAGGGATTTTCAATACTGCAGCTGACAAATTGTCTTCCAGGCCTTCAAATACACATTACCCACGGTGGCCGGAATATAGATGTGGACACTCACAGTTAGTGTATACCCGAACGTGGGGCAGAGGAGAAGCGTTGTGCAGATCGTGGACCGCAAAGACCGCGCACCAGAAGTACAATGATCGTGAACTGGAAGTTGTGAGCCGGAAGTGATCCAATGCTGAGCGTCAGATTTCCATGGTGATGCAGGTAAGGGGGAGTCCCTTAAGTAGATTCAACATGCCCCTCCCAAAACTCCAGGCAAAGCCTTCACATATATAATTTTTATATATATATGTATTTGACTGTGATTATGTATACATGTATCTAATGCAACTGTGTGATCAATTCTATGTATTTATATAACTATGCGTGATTGTGTGTTTTTGAATGTATATGTCTGTTTGTATGTTTCTATGTGTGTATATTTTATGCATGTATGAATGATCGTGTTGCTTTGTGAAAGGTTAGTTTTATATGAATATACAGTATGTATATGTGGGGGAAATGAAGTATATTGGGAGGGCTATGAGCGGCCTAAACCGGCAAAAAGCACGATTACAACATTGACTCAGACTCATGTTTCTATTTGTTATTTAGGGACAGCTAAATAAGGCTTGTAAGTGAAGAGATTACAGAAGAATCAATACAATGGATACATTTTATAATATACTCCACTACAAGCACCGATACAACTTAAGTATAGTTGCTGTATTTTCTTTCCATTCAAATCTGTTTTGTTTCGCTAAAATATATATTTTTTAAATGTTGAACTTAAGTTAAGATTAACTTAATCTGCGTCAGAAATGTCCCCTCAATTTTACACAAACAAGTAAAAACATATATAAGAATCCGACTGTGGTTTTTTACGTCAGTCAAAAATAATTAATTGTGACATGTAAATTAAAATACAGAACAGAAAGGCAGAACTAAATACTAAACAAGAATAAATGTATATAATAAAAAATTGCCACATTCACAATAATGTGTGTAATAAAACTGTTGAATGTTTAAAGGTATAAATAAAACACTACAAAATAAACATAAGAATGCTATTGAAAAGTGTTAAAATGGTCATTTCAGGTCATATGTGTGTTCAAATATGTAGAAAGTGGAATTAAAGTACACTAACTTGGAATAGTAGTGAACCAAAAACAACATTTTTGCTCAGTTCGTTTTGCAGCTTGGTTATTTTGAGCATCATGTTTAACTCTTATGTTGTAAACCTATCATTACAATTAAGATATGAGTGACAGTGCAAGGCCACTCAGTTGGGGAAAAAGAGAATATAGCAACATCACACTATGTGGATTTACTGTATCAATGTTTTTTTTCCTTTAACAATAAATCATTATGATCAGTAACTGATTACTGATTTATATCTACACAATGTTTCCCTCCAATAATACATATGTATGTGAAGCATTGCTTTTTAATAATTTGAGAATATACCATACCTACTGACACACGTGGCAGGGACAGTGACACAACTAACGCTTGGGGAGATTTATCAAGGTGTTCTCAAAAGTTTGGGAATGTTTGCACACTAAGCTGTTTATCCTTCATTTTTGGTCTCTTATGTGTTTGTACTTATTAAATTCTTGCTCTAACAATGGCCTTGAAAGTGTCAGCTTTTCTCTGCCTAAATTCCATATTTTTTTGGCAGAATTGTTAATTTCTGAAAAGACCACCCAATTTATAGTAGTGGAAGAAAGAATAAAGAAAGGGAAGTGAAACAAAACTTTTCTGGTGTAAAAAGTTGTTGTGCGCTCTGTTTTGCAATCATTGTTTACCTAATGAAATGTTTTAGCAGCATTGTTCCCCTATCTGAGTAGGGAGTAGACTGATGCTAACATGAAATACAGCAACATTAACAGTTGGTAGGTTTCTTACCCAAAGAGCTTCTTTAAATGTCCAACAAATGTTTGTGAGTTGTAGTCTAAAGCTCTGCAGTACAATAGTTTATAAAATATGCTCAAAACTTCCATGAAAAATATGGGTGCATCCGTCTACTGAAATCTCACGGTACAGACAGTAGTGTATTTTGGGGGGGGGGGGAGTGCGATCACTTGGGTCCCTGGCAGTGTAGGGGGTATTACACGATGCCTCAATATTGATGCATTGTGTAATACCATAAGAGCGGCTGGAAGCAATCACGATCACTTCCAGTGCTCAAATTTACCGCGGACGTATCAGGTACGTCTGCGAGCCCTTAAAGGATTAAGCAACTTACACGTTATTCAGGCTGGACATGGAAAAGTAGAACTGTTTGGTCTAGCTCTCAGGACACATTCATTTCCAGGAGCAATCTTACGGACACAAAATTACAGAATTCTCAAGTATCCCTCTTTAGGAGAGACAGCACCTATTTTGGACAATAAAGCTAACATTTTAATGTAATTCAGATAGCTAATAAAACTTGCACTCTAGTGTAAGTAAGATAGCCAATAAAGATTACACTATGACTGAAATACATTAAAGTGCAAGCTTTATTACCTAACTGAATTACATAATTCAGCCATAGACAATAAAAGCCATATGGACTATGTATATATAGATGGGAGCCTTTACGTATAGAGAACAGATATATAGTCTGTGCATATATAGATTGGATTGTGACATTATATAGACTGCATGTATATAAATAGGAGCATTTTACGTATTGAGAGAACCATATAATCTGTGTGTATATAGGTAGGAGTATGACATTATTCACGTCGTATAGTCTATGTATATATAGATGGGAGCCTGTTATTTATAGAAAACAGCATTATAGTCTGTGAGTATATAGACATGAGCCCTTTTCTATAAAGAAAAGGCTCCCAACTTTTTGTTGAACCTGGTTTCTCTATTACAGTATAAACTAGGAGACGTTTACTCCATTCTCCTTTTTTTAACAAACAAATAGCACTTACATGATAAGGGAAAACATAATTACTAATTATTAAGGAGAGCAGTTTTGGAACTGAGAGAGCTAAAGGCAGAAAAATCTTTAACATTTTATTAACTCCTTTGTAATTAAACAAATTAAAGAACTGGAACAAAAAAAAAAACACAACAGCTAAGAAACGTACAGTAAAAGACAATTTAAACCAATTAAATTACAAAAAAGAGAAAGAAATTACATTTACAAGGGGCAAATAAATTAAACAGAATACTAGAATGGAAGATGAGGGAGGACTAACAAATATGCATATCTCCAAACTGACATTATGTGCATTTCCAGGGTCCCTAAAGTCAGGGCAGCACTGGGACGAGCAGCACAGTTTTTTGCATCTGTCACCCATTTAATCCTGCTCACCCATTATGATCCTGCCTTCCCAAACTCCTTCTAACACATTACTAAGGAAGCATGACCCAGGAGGAGAGGCTGCCATAGAAAGCAACTGCATGGTCTGTCAGGGGGCGTGGTCTGTCAGGGGGCGTGTCGGGAGAGGGGCTGGGAGGCTCCACTAGCTGATGATCTGGAGGGGTGTGCAGCAGTTTCTGAAGTGCTTATCATGCTGACTGACTGCTGCCGTCTAGGAGAGAGACAGCTTATCCTGCTGCAAATGCTCCCAGTCTCACTCCCTTTCCCTTTTCAAGCTCTGCTTGAGAACAAAAATATCAGTCTGAGGATGACAGCTTGTCACCCCCTTTTTTTGCCACCCCCTTGGAATGTGCCAGTACCTTGTTTGCCTCTCTGAAGATCCACCACTTGGTAGAGATGAGCATGCAGGTTATTTTACTGTGTGCACAATTTGTTATTATTAAAACTGAGGTGCCACCAAATAAAAAAAGATGCAATATAAATACAACATTTCGGGATCTGGGGGCCTCTTCAGAACAAAACAAGTGGTGATTATTCAAAAACCGACTTGCAAAACCAAGGCATTGTGGTAGAAGCTATAGCATGTGTGGCGAAACCAACCTCGCCACTGGGCATTGGAGAAGCCTCTTTGCCCACCTCCTGCCTGCTGACTATGGCCCCTGGGAGATTTGGCCCTTTAAATACAGTATTTGGGCATATTGTGATTTATTATGCTGCTGCTGGCCCTTTAAGAAGCATCTGGGGACATACTGTGACTTTTGGGAACAATGCCCCTTTAAGATTGTGTCTCCTGTCCCCCTAATATACTTTGTTTGTGCCCTTTTCCCACTTGGTTCAGTAAATGGGGCTTACTGAACCAAGTACCACACAGGCAGACGACCCAGAAGTGGAAGTGTGCAGGCGTTTACCCCCCAGGCTGGGAGCCTGCTGTAGGTAAATTGCCAACGCTGGGGGGGCCGCAGTTCATGCAAACCAACACGTGGCGGCGGCCATCTTTTTTCATTCAAATGCGGTCAGCGGTGTGTGGAGCCAAATTCATGGAACTGAAATCGGCTACACAGTTCCACGAACACCGCTGACTCTTACCTTCTCCTACACTGAATTTTCAGCTGCAGAGACTAAGTCCCGTTCGGCAGGGCCGGATTAACATAGGGGCTGATGGAGCTGCAGCTCCAGGCCCATGGAACAGGCCCATTAAAAAAAAAAAAAACACAAACTTTTTTTGCTTTTTTTTTTAACTCACTACTCTTAGGTTTGTCACCTGACTGCTAGTTTACTGGCTCCGGTATTTGAGGCTGCCTGGTCGTGCCGGTATTGCAGTAATACCGGCAATACAAATGCAGGTATTTTTCACAGTGTAAACGGAGATTACTCTGCAATACCAGCACCAGTAGGGGTCACTGTGTGTGGAGAGAGGCAGGGATAGGAAGTTACAACATATCCCTGCCTCTCTCTACTACTCACTGATCCGTGGGGGAGCAGCTACACAGCACAAAGAGTCCAGACAGCAGCTCTACAGCTCAGGTAAGTGAGGGATGGGGAGAAAGGCAGGAGGGAGACATGGGGACACAGACACTAGCAGACACAGACACTAGGAGACACAGGGAGACCTGGGGACACTGAGACACTAGGGGACACTGTGAGACATAGTGACATTGGGAGACACAGACATTGGGACACGGAGACACTAGAGACACAGTGTCCCCATGTCTCCCAGTGTCCTCCAGCCAGTGTTCCTAGTGTCTCAGTGTCCCCAGTGTCTTAGTTTCCCCAAATGTCTTAGTGTCCCCAAATGTCTCAGTGTCCCCAGGTCTCCCAGTGTCTCCTGTCTGTGTTCCCATGTCTCTCAGTGTCCCTAGTGTCTTAGTTTCCCCAAATGTCTGTGTCCCTAGTGTCTCAGTGTCCCCCATGTCTCCCAGTTGCCATGTCTCCCAGTGTCTCCATGTCTGTATTCACAAGTGCTCCCAGTGTCCCCAGGTCTCCCACGGTCTGTATTCCCATGTCTCTCAGTATCCCTAGTGTCTTAGTTTCCCCTAATGTCTCCCAGTGCCCCCAGGTCTCCCAATGCCCCCTAGTATCCTAGTGACATGGGGACACACTGAGACATGGGGACACATGGAGAAATCGGGACACTGACACTGTGATACACAGTGACACTGGGTGACCTGGGAGACACTGAGAGCAATTCCTCTATACAGCAGAATCAAACTGTGAGTAGTTTGTTGGTGATTTTACAGAATTTTCTCTTATGTCACTCCTTGTGATTTACATCATGTGATGTTACGCATAACTAATTTATTATACAAATGATTAAGGCTGGTATTTTTTTTTCCAAGAAAGGTGGCAACCCTAACTACTCTTCACATAACCTTGCTTAAAGGAACACTACAGGGTCAGGAACACAATCATGTATTTCTGACCCTATAATGTAAAAACCACCATCTAGCCCCCCGGCCACTTCTTGCCTCCCTAAATATAGTAAAATCTTACTTGTATTCTGTAGTCTGCAGCTGCAGGCTCTGCCTCTGAACTGACATCATCAGAAGTGGTGGAATGCTTCCCCGTAGGATTGGCTGAGACTGTCAACTAGGCAGATCAGGGCAGAGCCAGCACAAGTCAAACATAGCCCTGGCCAATCAGCATCTCCTCAAAGGTAAATTGATTTAATGCATCTCTATGAGGAAAGTTCAGTGTCTGCATGCACAGGGTAGAGACACTGAATTGCAGCTGCACACTAGGCAGTACTACCCCAGGAAGCACCTCTAGCAGCCATCTAAGGAGTGGCCAGTGGAGTTATTTTCTCTGAAAAGACAGTGTTTACTGCAAAAAGCCTGAAGGGAATTATTCTACTTACCAGAACAAATACAATAAGCTGTAGTTGTTCTGGTGACTATAGTGTCCCTTTAAGTTTGTAAGCTTAAGATTGATGTATGGCAACAAAACTAGTGTGGACTAGCTGACAATAAAATTAGTTTAGATAATGCAGACTTTGGTTTCTCTAACACTGTGGCATGTCCCCTTTCTGCTACACTCACTACATACACCTTTACTCTGTCCCAGACTATATACTAGGAACTTCTGCCTGCTAGTAAGACGATAAGGAGACAAGTGGGCATGTGAATGCTAGGGGACAGTCCATAGAAAGCATGGAGTAGGCGCATCATTTGATGCATTTATGTCAAGCTCTGGGTGCTGCCTGTATAGTATGCCCTTAGTTGGACAGCATTAATGCCAGGCTGGCCTTCCAATTCTTTGGACAGACATGCCCCCATTATTACTTTTGGCAGGTCTGGTCACGTGATTCGCGTCAGTGGTACACCCTTTTACCCTTCCCTTTGACTTCCTGCTTCACTGGACACTGCTGTTAGGGGTTATGGATTTACTTGAAAGATGAAAGCATAAATTAGAGAGAGATTAGCATAGAGTATGTGTTTTCTTATAGCTGCATCCTTTGAGTTCCCCTCCAACACCATCCCCATCAGATACATGACGCTTGGGAGGTATGGTTGTTTTAGTGTTTTTGGTCGATAACATTCTGTAATTAGGCCCATCATAGTTGTCAGCTCCAGGCCCACTGGACTCTTAATCTGGCCCTGCCGTTCGATTTTAACTCTGTTATACTGAGCGAAATGCACGAACGGCCCCGTTCGTGCATTCGAATGGGACTTAGTAATTTTTTCAGTGTGAAATAGACCGACCGCACAGCCCAAATCTATGGAACTATTTTGGGCATGAAAATGTGCTTGCGGTCAGTCATAAAAGGACTTCCATCTAACTTTTTAACCCCTGGATGGAATTGGCTGAATTTTGACTATGTTTATAATTAAAGTGTGCTGAATAATAAAATGTAATTTTATGAAGATTGAATGCATATTTTTAAAGTTACAGTACATGTGTAAAAACTATTTATCTGCCTGTGATAATTACATTAACCCATTGTGTAAGGTAATTGTATCACAGACAGAGGGGAGGATTTTGTGTGGGAGTGTCTGTGGGTATTGTATGTATTGAAGCCCTCAGGAAGCACTAGGAGCATCCTTCAACAGAGGTACCCAGTCGGGGTGCCAGGTGATCCGTTACAGCATGTTTAAAGGAACACTATAGTCACCTAAACAACTTTAGCTTAATGAAGCAGTTTTAGTGTATAGATCATGCATCTCATATTTCACTGTTCAATTCACTGCCATCTAGGAGTCAAAACACTTTGTTTCTGTTTATGCAGTTCTGTCCACACCTCCCCTGGATCTGATTGACACAGCATCCATGAAACAAAAAAATTGTTTCACTTTCAATCAGATGTAACTTACCTTAAACGATGTTATCTCCTGCTCTGTAAATTGAACTTTAATTACACAAAGGAGGCTCTTGCAGAGTCTAGCAAGCTATTAACATAGCAATGGATAAGGAAATCTAAATTAAACAGAACTTGCAATAAAGGAAGGATAAACTTTAGATCTCACTTTACAGGAAGTTTTAGGAAGGCTGTGCAAGTCACATGCAGGGAGGTGTGACTAGGTTGCATAAACAAAGTGATTTAACTCCTAAATGGCAGAGAATTGAGCAGTGAGGCTGCAGGGGCATGATCTATCCACCAAAATGGTTTCATTAAGCATTTAGTAACTCTAGTGCCCCTTTAAGAAAAGTATAGTACTCACATAGTTAAAACTACTGTGCAACTATCTTGGACCAGGGCACATGTGTGGAATGTCAGGAATGCCCACTATAAGATAACATATGTAAGAGAAGTTTTAGTTTTATAATTGGATGTTACTATAGTAATACATAAAACAAGGATGGAACAGCGCTACAATAACTGTTCACAAGGGGTCTGCACACCTGAATAGGAAGGTAACCATCAAAACCTTCAAGGATAAATCGAACAAACAGAACAAAGAATACAGGTAATGCCAAAATAAATACAATATTGTGGTAAGTAATAAAAAAAGGTACCAAGTAAAAGATAAAAATGTCCTTTTGAATAAGATGTCTCCGGAGTGGTATCACACATCAATGGCATATGTAAAAGAGAAAATAGGAGCCCAATAGTGCAGTATTGTAAGCCTATGGACTATAGACAACATAGAACTAGAAATTGCCAACTCACGTTTTTCAGAGCTATAACCAGTTAATACTGGGAAATACATTTCCCACCACACCTAGTGGCCGACTAACTAAGCCGCGCACATGCCACCCGTCACATGCTCCGGCTTCAAACAGCCATTATTACTCATCTAATGCTGATTTTTATTATCAAATACACCATTAATGATCCTCAACCTTATATCTATCGATATTTAATACTGTTTGTCTTATTTATTATGTATATAATGATGATGCATGTTGATTAGATGACAATCTGTGACGGAATTCTAGCGCCAATTATATACTAATCCTTTCCCTATTTAAACTCCTATTAGCCAGGTTGTATGTTCTTTATACCATTTAAGAAAGCCTATATTGGTAAAACGCGTAATGTTTATTTTAAATTGTACATTTTAGATCAATTACAGGTTTTTGGTTACTTTACTGTGCCAATTCTCTTTATTGTATTTTTATGTACTTTTATTGTTTTTACACCCTGTTCCAAATTATTATGCAAATTCTATTTAAGTGTCACAAAGATTAAATATTTTGTTTTTCAGTTTAACCCCTTAAAACCGGAGGACGTACAATTACGCCCTCTAATAGGCGGCTCTAAACGCCGCCGGGCGTAATTGTACGCCCTCCGGTTTTTGTTAACTTACCCGGTCGCCGGCGGTCCCACGCCGGCGATCGCGGTTGGGGGGACTCCCAGGGAGCCCCCCGGGGCACATCCGTCCTCGTTGAAGCCCCCCGACCATGTGAGAGTGGGGTCCTAGCGAGGACCCCACAATCACATGGCCGGGTATAGCTGGCTTCTGTATTGCCGGCAGGGGGGCTGCCTGTAATGACAGGTGGTCCCCCTGCTGGCTGAAAATAAAATAAAAATAAGTTAATGGTGTAAAAAAAATAATTATATATACTTAGATCATATGTATATATTATATATATATGATCTAAGTATATATATACACATATACATACACACACATACACCGTCTATGTGTATTTTACTATTAATATATATATAATTATATATATATATATTAATATCAAATTACACGTAGACTGATACTGATTAAATATATATATAATTATTGTTATATATATTTATATATAATATAAAAAAAATTAAAATGTAAATACGTTAAAAAATAAAATTAAAAAAATAATTAAAAATAAATAATTAAAAAATATATAGATGTGTGTTATTTCGTTCTAACTGTTTTGTGAAATTAATATATATATATATCAAAATACACGTAGAACGAAATAATATATATCTATATACATAAATATATACGTATATATCACTATATATATACCTATATATAAATAAAAATATTTAAAAAATTATATAGATATATACATATATATACACATACGTATATATATACATATATTAATTCTACATATATATTTATGTAATATTTTTACATAATTAGGTATCTTAATTAATTACAATTAGCGGGACCTGCCTGACAACCCATGCCGAAAGTAAAGGGAATTTAATTTACTAGCACTATATTTAACCCTATAACTTTCCAAGACACCATAAAACCTGTACATGGGGGTACTGTTCTACTCGGGAGACTTCGCTGAACACAAATATTAGTGTTTCAAAACGGTAAAATGTATTACAACGATGATATCGCCAGTAAAAGTGAAGTTTTTTTGCATTTTTCACGCACAAACAGCATTACACGGACAATATTATTGCTGTGATACCTTTTACTGTTTTGAAACACAAATATGTGTTCAGCGAAGTCTCCCGAGTACAACAGTACCCCTCATGTACAGGTTTTATGGTGTTTTCAAAAGTTACAGCGTCAAATATAAGGCTTGCGTTTCATTTTTTTCACATTAAAATTCGCCAGATTGGTTACGTTGCCTTTGAGACCCTATGGTAGCCAAGAATGAAAATTACCCCTATGATGGCATACCATTTGCAATAGTAGACAACCCAAGGTATTGCAAACAGGGTATGTCCAGTCTTTTTTAGTAGCCACTTAGTCACAAACACTGGCCAAAATTGGCGTTTTTGCATTTTTCACACACAAACAAATACTAACGCTAACTTTGGCCAGTGTTTGTGACCAAATGGCTACTAAAAAAGACTGGACATACCCCATTTGCAATACCTTGGGTTGTCTACTATTGCAAATGGTATGCCATTATGGGTGTAAATTTCATTCCCGGGCTACTATACAGTCTCAAAGGCAGCGTAACCAATCTGGCAAATTTCAATTTCAAATGTAACGTGCTATATTTGACCCTGTAACTTCCCAAAACGCCATAAAACCTGTACATAGGGGTACTGTCTTACACGTGAGACTTTACTAAATACAAATATGTGTATTTTATTGCAGTAAAATCAAACAGTATTATGACACTGACCTTTAAAATGCAATTTAGAACTAAAAAAATCAAAAAAATCGTATTTTCTCCCATTTTTTTTTCATATTAAATTATGTTTCATAGCTAAATATTTGATATTAAATGAAAGCCCTGTTTCCCTGAATAAAATGATATATAATAAGGGTGGGTGCATTTACTATGAAAGAGGTGAATTACGGTTGGACAGACATGTAGCGCAAATGCCAGGTTTTGTTTACATTTTGTTTTGTTCACAATGTGTACATTTGGCTCCGTCCTTAAGGGGTTAACTCATGGATGGCATTGTGTCTCAGGGCTCTTTTAATCACTGAAAACAATCTCGGACACCTGTGATAATTAGATTGCCAGGTGAGCCCAATTTAAGGAAAAACTACTAAAGGAGGGTGTTCCACATTATTAAGAAGAGCACCATTTTCATGCAATATGGGGAAGAAAAAGGATCTCTCTGCTGCCGAAAAGAGTGAAATAGTTCAATGCCTTGGACAAGGTATGAAAACATTAGATATTTCACAAAAACTTAAGCATGATCATCGCACTATTAAGAGATTTGTGGCTGATTCAGAGTACAGATGAGTTTGTGCAGATAAAGGCACATTGAGGAAGATTTCTGCCAGATCCATGCATCGGATCAAGAGAGCAGTTGCTAAAATACCATTACATAGCAGCAAACAGATATTTGAAGCTGCTGGTGCCTCTGGAGTCCCACGGACATCAAGGTGTAGAGTTCTCCAGACTCTTGCAGCTGTGCATAAACCTATCTATTCGGCCACCACTAACCAATGCTCACAAGCATAAACGGCTGCATTGGGCAGAAAAATACATGAAGACTAATTTTCAAACACTGATGAGTGCTGTGCAACCCTGGATGGTCCAGATGGATGTAGTAGTGGATGGTTGGTGGACGGCCACCCGGTTCCAACAAGGCTGCGACGTCAGCAAGGCAGTGGTGGAGTCATGTTTTGGGCCGGAATCATGGGAAAAGAGCTGGTCGTCCCCTTTAGGGTCCCTGAAGGTGTAAAGATGACCTCTGCAAAGTATGTGGAGTTTCTGACTGACCACTTTCTTCCCTGGTACAGAAGGAAGAACTATGCTTTCCGTAATAAAATCATCTTCATGCATGACAATGCACCATCTCATGCTGCAAAGAATACCTCTGCATCAGTGGCTGCTATGAGGATAAAAGGAGAGAAAGTCATGGTGTGGCCTCCATCCTCCCCTGACCTCAATCCTATTGAGAACCTTTGGAGCATCCTCAAGCAAAAGATCTATGAGGGTGGGAGGCAGTTTACATCCAAACAGCAGCTCTGGGAGGCTATCCTGACATCTTGCAAACAAATTCAAGCAGAAACTGTCCAAAAACTCACAAGTTCAATGGATGCAAGACTTGTGAAGCTGCTATCAAATAAGGGGTCCTATGTTAAAATGTAACGTGACCTGTCAAAATGTTTAACGAAGTTAAAATGTTGTTATAAGTTTGATTGAAATAGCTTTTGATTTCAGTAAATATGCTGCAAACACAACAAATGACAATTTTCAGTGATTTACAACCCATAAAGTTTTTTGAAACTTACTGTGCGTAATAATTTGGAACAGTGCATTGTACATTTTTATGCTTAAAAAAAATACTGTTATCATTAGGAGGTTTGTTCAATAAAATTTGAATTGTACTCTTAATAGGTGATAACATGAGAATTATGCTGACTGTTATTTACATTAATTATTTAGGTAAATGAGAAAAATACAATTTACATAATAATTTGGAACAGGGTGTACTTTCCTTGCTTTTTACTGTTGTTCCTGCACTTAAAGAAATCCTAGGTGGGGACCATACCACCAACGCCTTATTAATAGAGCAGTGTTTCTGCTCTATACTTGTGAGTATTATTTTAGCCAGTACGCTTGAACTTTGACCACAGTGAATCTCTAAACTGGTACATTTAAATGAGGTCAGCTGTAACCCAGGGCACGGGTGTCCCTTTTATTTGCACTTTACATAGAGAGGAATGCAAATTCGCAAGCGTTCAAAATTGCAGAGTCTAGATCTGGTATTAGACTTAATCTGTGCCATGGTATGTTCTTGAGATCATTTAAAAAGGCTTCAAGATTACATTTTTTGAAAGACCTGGTGATTATAATCTTGGGAGGGGATTTAGTGGCCTTTATTTTGCGTATGCACTACACTAAACAGTGGTCACTGAAACTGTTAGGGATCTACAGAGGGGGTTAATGTTCAGATTGAAACACCCATTCCATTTCAGCCTTGCCCAGAATATTCTTGATATTCCCACCCCTCCATGGAATCACACATTTTGATACCTATGCATTTAAGTAATTTAGTGTCATTGTTATATAGGCAAAAGTGTTTGGATTCCTCCTGGATTCTGTCAGGTCAACTGGAGAGAATCCAATCTAGCAAGGTATGTTTCTAGCTTTTAATATCCACATTAGTATGATCACTGTGGCGCATATATTTAATCTAGTAGTTGTAAACTGCAAAGTGAAGTGCCAAGAGTGTTTTTTTTTTTTTTTAATTAGTGACAGAGTAAAAGGTCTGTCTTAACTATAAATGTGGAATATATTTACAGCTCAAATTATTGCTTGAGCTTCCTGATCAAGCTGGACATATTTCTTATATATTCAGATATAGAGATCTAGACTCAAAAGACACAAGATTTTCAGAACAATCTGGCATAATGTGTGAAATTATTGCTACCAAACCATAAGAAGAAGCATCAAAAGGCTAGTACCAATGGCTTCTTAAAGTCATAGTGGATAAGGAGCCTTGATTCCAAAGACGTTGTTTAGGGCATTCAAATGTATTTGCACACAACTCAGGCCAAGTCTGCTGTTTTTTACTAAAGAAAAGATGGTGTAGTAGATATAGTAATAGTATAGTATAGTATAGAGCCTAATTCTGTAAGAATCTATGATATTAATTGAGCGAATCCAAATAGGAACAAAGCTGGGATACATAGAAAGGAGTGGGAGCATAAACTAGTGCCTTTAACTCATTTGTGAGGAGTCCACTATATGCACACGATACGCTAAAGTATCATGTAAGAACTCATAATTCTGTATGTTTACTTTAAGTTTAAATTTGTGTAAGCATTGTAAAACAGCGTCAACATTCACTTTATGAGCAGCATGCTATTTATCAGTAATTGTCATCTAACATACAATGGGGTGTGGAATACCTGCCAGGATCTCACCTATTATCTGTTTCCACAAGGGCCAGATTAAGAGCCCATTGGGCCTGGTGCTGATAATTATTATGGGCCTAATAACAGAATGTTATCCACAGAAAACACAAAAACAGTTATAACTCCCAAGCATCATGTATCTGAGGGAAATCACATGATGCAGCTATAAGAAAACACACACCCCATGCTAATCTCTTGCTTTCATCTTTCCAGTAAATCCATACCCCCTAACAGCAGGTCCAGTGAAGCAGGATTTGACTAACATAACCAGAACTGTCCAAAGGGATAAACATGCTTAAAAAGGGGGAGTGTCTGCACAAAGAATTAGATGGTCAGTCTGGCATGAATGCAAGTCAGGGTTCCTGCCAGTCATGGAGGATGACCAAACAATGGCATACTGTGCAGACGGCACCCTGAGTTTTGCGTAAATGCGTGTAATGATGTGCTAGCTCTATGTATTCTAAGCAGGGTCGTCTTTAATAATGATTTGACCCTGGGCAAGCATTTGTTTAGACACCCTGGACCATGCCTCCCCCCCACTCCATGCATTGCAATCACGGCATCAACCCCAACGCAGTGGCAGAATTAAAGTAAAGAGAGAAAAAAGTAAAGAATTTTATTGCCCCCCCCCCAATTGCAAGGTTGGACAAAAGGTAGAACCCTATCTATCGTGCAACTCCAACAGTGCTTTGAAAGCTGGGGCTCTACCAATTTCCCATGTTTGGAGGGTTGTATTTAGCACTGAGCCGTGTTTGAATATAAGCATGTGTTTGTATGGAGTATGTTTTTGTAAATGTGTTTGTATGTGGTGTTGAAGTTTAAATGCAAGTGTGCATTAATGTGTAGTGTTGGTTTATGAATGTAGGGGTTTGTTTATATATAATTTTGGTGTTTAACACAGAGGTGTGTTTGTATGTAGTATTGATGTTTCAATGCTGTAGTGTGTTTGTATGTAGTGTTGACATTTCAATGCAGAAGTTTGTTTGTATGTAATGTTGAAGTTTGAATGGAGGGGTTGATTTGTATTTATGTTGGTGCACAGACACACAGGTAAACACACTGACACATATGCAGATACACACTGACTACATACAGATAAACACACACACACTGAGAACATACATGTACACAGACACATACAGATACACAGGAAAATACACTGACAGACATATTGACACACACAGGCACATACACTGGTAGAAGTACTGACACACAAACACACACACACATATACAGACATACTGACACACAAACAGACACATACATGGACAGACAAACTGACATATATATACAGGCACAATCACTGACAGGCATACTGACACACAGACGCATACACTGATAGACATACTGACACACACAATAATAACACACATACACTGACAGAAATACTGACACACACAGACAGGCAAATACACTGACACACACAGATACAAATACTGACATACATACTGACACACAGATATACTGACACACACAGACATACTGACACACACACACAGACATACTAACACATAGATGCATACACTGTCAGACATACTGACACACACACACACACACAGACAGACATACTGACACATAGATACATACACTGTCAGAAATACTGACACACACACACACACTGATACACTAACAGACATACTGACACACAGATACATACACTGTCAGACATATTGACACACTAACAGACATACTGACACACACAAAGACATACTGACACACACATACACTGACAAACATACTGACACATAGATACATACACTGTCAGACATACTACACACACAGACATACTGACACACACACACACACAAACATACTTACACACACAGATACACTGACTGACATACTGATACACACTAAAAGACATACTGACACACACACAGACATACTGACACACACACACATACACTGACAGATATACTGACATACACACACATACTGACACACACACACACACACACACAGATATATACTGACTCACACACAGATATATTGACACACACAGGCATAGTGACACACACATACAGACATACTAACACACACACACACAAAGACATACCAACACATATGTAAAATGTACTTTTTTAAACCCACCCTACAGTTTCCACTGGGGTCCAGTGTAGTGCCTGAAGCTGATGGAAGTGAGGAGCCTCCATCCTCACTGCCGCTACCTCCTCCCTCCTTCGCAACTCCTCTATTTATGGGAGGAAGTGACTCGCGGCTATCACTTCCTCCCATACTGCTGAAAAGCAAGGGGCGTGGTTGCGATGTTATAGACCCACAGGGCCCGACATGGGCCACCCGGTGGGAATCAGATGATGGGGAAAAAAATTGTCGAGGGCAGCGGGGCCCATGGGGCAGCTGACTTGGGCCCCCTGGAGTAACTGTTTGCCCAGCGTTAAAGAGGGCCCTAATTCTAAGGACTGTCCTCTAGCACTCGCTGATCCACTCTTTTCCTAACCTGTTATACAGTCTGGGACAGAGAAAAAGTGTATGTAGTGAGTGTAGAAAAAAAGGGAACATGCCACAGTGTTAGAGAGACCAAAGCATCAAGAGCATTTGCATAGTGCCCAAAGTTAAAGCTTTACTTTAACTAATTTAATTGTCAGCCAGTCCACACCATTTTGTTCCCTTACATCCCTCTTAAGTTTCCATACTTAAGCAAGAGCATGTGAAAATATATACAAAATTTTTTATCATACTTACCGTAATTTTCTTTTCCTGGCTATTATTCATGGCAGCATCACTTAAGGGTTAGCTCCGCCCCAATCAGGTACAGGACAGGAAAAATCAATTAATCTGGACCCAACTGGGGTATAAAAGGTCCCTCCTCCTTCCAACCCACAGTCGAGTTCCAAAGCTTCATAAATACTTAAGGGAGGGTTGCTGATGCTGCCATGAATAATAGCCAGGAAAAGAAAATTACGGTAAGTATCATACAATTTTCTGTATTCCTGGCTAATCGTGGCAGCATCACTTATGGGTAATACCCAAGCTTCACCATAGGGAGGGGAAAAATAAAAATTACTCTAAACCAGATAATGCTGAAATAAGTTTAATTAGATTGATTCAACAGAGGATAGAACACCTCTACCAAAAGCCGTAAAGGATGATGCCAAATCCAGTTTGTAGTGCTTTATGAACGTAAGCGGTGAAGACCAGGTAGCTGCCTTACAGATGTCGTCCGCTGGAACCTCTGCCCAATTTGCCCAAGATGTTGCCAAAGCCCTTGTAGAGTGAGACTTTATCTTACTAGGAGGAGTAAGGTCTTTTAATTGATAAGCCTTGAATATAGTATTGGAGATCCAGCGTCTCAAGGTGGAGGTAGATGCTGCTTCCCCTCTCCTGGGACCTATCGGCAGAACAAATAGCTGATGAGACTTTCGAAATTGATTTGAAACTTCAACGTATTTGAGTAGACACTGTCTGACGTCCAACTGATGAAGTTTCACTTCTTCTGGTGAAGAAGGAGATGGATAAAAGGAAGGGATAACAACTTCCTGCAGAATGTGGAAATTCAAGACTACTTTAGGCAAAAATTCTTGTTTAGGTCTTAAAACCACTCTGTCGTGGAATACTTGGAAATGGTTTTCATCACAAGAGAATGCATGGATTTCTGACATGCGCTTTGCTGTAGTTATAGCCACCAAAAACAAGGTCTTATATGTTAGTAAGACAATACCCAGCTCATCTAAAGGAGCAAAGGGATTTTCAGACAGAACCTCTAATACCATAGGTAAATTCCAAGGCGGAGAATAATTCCGTTTCGGAGGCCTTATGCGAATTGTAGCTTTAAAGAATCTGGCAATAATAGGATCAGATGCCCATGACTTGTTGCAGAGGGCAGATAAAGCTGATGATTGGACTTTCAGAGTACTAAGGCTCAGTCCTTTTTCCAGGCCTGTATGAAGAAAATTTAGAATATTGATGTTAGAGGGCTGCAGGAAATCAATGTTGTTATCTAGCGACCAGGAACGAAACACCTCCCATATCTTATGGTAGCAAGAAGAAGTCGACCCTTTTCTGGATTTGAGGAGGGTATTAACCACAGGCTCAGAAATGCCTTGAGCTAGAAGTCTCTCCTTTTCAAGAGCCATGCCCCCAATTTCAGCTGGTTGGGGTTCGGATGAACAGCCGGTCCCTGGGTCAAGATGTCGAGTCTGTGAGGAAGAGGCCAAGGAGGTTCCAGGCTCATCTTGTTCAGGAGAGGAAACCAAGGTCTGCGAGGCCAAATTGGAATGATGGCAATTACCTTCAGACCTTCTTTCCATATCTTTCTTAGTAGTCTGTAAATCATAGGTAGGGGAGGGAATGCGTACCCCAGGTTGAATTTCCATGTAAGGGACAGAGCATCCTGTCCTGCTGCTCGATGATCCGCATGTAGAGAGTAAAACTCTTCTACCTGGGTATTGTTGTATAATGCCATGAGATCGATCTGGGGTACTCCCCACCTCAGGGTAATCAACTGAAATACGTCCGGATGTAACTTCCACTCTCCCTGGAGAATCCTTGTTCTGCTGAGGTAATCTGCTAATAAATTTTCTGGCCCTGGAAGGTAAACAGCTTCCAACCCTTGTAAGTGGCGTTGCGCAAACTTCATTATAGGAGATAGTTCCATCAGAAGAGAATAGCTTCGGGTGCCTCCCTGATTTATATAAGATGCGACCGCTCTGTTGTCTGTATGTATTCTCACCCAAGCATTCCTCAGGAGATGACGAAACCCCTTTAGCGCCCTGAAAACCGCTCTCATTTCTCTTAAATTCGAATGAAGTTTTGACTCCTTCCATGACCATGTTCCTTGAATCCACGCGTTGTTCAAGTGTGCTCCCCATCCCAGCAGACTGGCATCTGTTGTTATGGTTATCCAAACTGGTTCTTCCTAGGTTTTCTTCTTTTGTCCACCAATACAGACATGTTGAAATCCTCGGGAGGAAACGAATCTTCTGATCCCAATTCCCTGTTTTTGTCTCGAAGTGCATTAGAAATTGCCTCTGAATAGGTCGCATCTTCCATTGGGCCCATTTCACTAGACCTATCGTGGAAGTAAGAGACCCCAATAGGCTCATGAATTCTCTTGCTGTGATGTAGGATTCCTGACGCAGTCGTCTGATTTTCTTCACGATTCGCTCCTTTCTTTCCGTAGATAGGGATACCAGGCCTTTCTCCGAATCTATATTTGCTCCCAGAAATATCATCCTCTGTGAAGGAACCAAAGAACTCTTTCTGGGATTTATCAACCAACCATGCTCTTGAAGGTATGAGATGGTAATTCTGGTGTGGAGATTCACAATATGTCTGGATGGGCCTATTATTAAAAAATCGTCGAGATAATGATAAAGCTCGATGTTCTTTGTTCTTATAAAGGCTATCAGGGAAATAAGGATCTTTGAAAACGTTCTGGGGGCCAAACTTAATCCGAAGGGAAGTCCCTTGAACTGGTAGTGATTCCCCGAAATCCAGAACCTCAGGAACCGGCGATGACTGTCGTGAATAGGGATTTGATAATAGGCATCTTTGAGATCGATAGATGTCATCCAGTTCCCTGGCTTTATATTGGGCAGGATAGTGGTAATCGACTCCATCTTGAATATTCTTGTCATCAATTTTGTATTCAGACCCTTTAGATCCAGAATTAGACGCCATTTTCCCTGGGGTTTTGGGGCCAGAAATATAGTGGAATAACGGCCGCTGAAACGCTCTCTGTAAGGAACTTTTTCTATAACCTGGTTCTGCAGCAGCTGGGAAATTATGTTGTTCAGAGCGATTTCTTTTCTTCCTTTTGAAACTCTTGAACGAATGAAAGTGTTTTGATAAGGGAATTCCTTGAATTCTATCTTGTATCCTTCCATTAGAATAGACAGAACCCAAGAATCTTGAATATTCTTGGCCCAAACCGGATAAAAGAAGCGAAGTCTGCCCCCTATAACATCTGGCTGGGCCAGCAAACGTTCAGAAGTTTTTGGTGGGTGGTCGAGATCCTCTTCCTCTAACAGGTTTAGATGTAGAGGACTGATAGCTTCTCCAGTTAGAATTTCTGTATTCTTTGCCGGGTCTATATGCTCTGCTGTCTCGAAAGGATCGGTCTCTGAATTTTTTATCCTTCCATTAAGATGCATTAAATCTTCTTTTCCCTTGTGGAAGAAAAGCTTTTCTCCTATCCGCTGCTTTATGAATTGCATCTTCTAAGACTTTACCAAAAAGGAGGTCACCTTGAAAGGGGAGCGCACATAGGGAAGCCTTAGAAGCGTAATCTGCCCCCCAGGAGTGAAGCCATGATGCTCTTCTGGATGCTATCGTGCCATACTTTTTGCTACCATCTTAGTAACATCCAGTGAAGCTTCAGAACAAAATTCTGTGGCTAATTTGAAATCCTTAAGTCCCTCCATCAGGTGATCTCTACGGACTCCTTCTACCCAAATCTTGAGAGCTCTGGACAAGGTGGTTAGGGCAATAGCGGGATGTAATGCTGATCCCAAAGCCAGGTATGCCTTGATAAGGTTAGCGTCCAATCGCTTTTCCATAGGTTCTCTTAAGTATGCCATGGAGTCTATGGGAAGAGTCGTTCTTTTTGCCATATGGATCACTGCCGCATCAATTTTTGGAACAGAAATCCATGATTTGCAGTCTTCTAGAGCATACGGATATAGTCTGGGAGTTTTAGTTTTTAATGTAACCTTTCTCTCTGGTCTATTCCATTGTTCCTGGATGACCTCCTTAATAGCAGTGTGGACCGGAAAGGAGGGCCTGCTGGACTTCAGATCTTCCAAATATCTGTCGGATTCCTTCTTTTCTGTACTTTCTTCAGGGATTCTTAAGGTTTCTCTGATAAGATAAACCAATTTATCCACAGCCCTGGAATCCAGGGATCTTGGACAACTATCTTCCTCTTCTTCCTCTGAAAATTCTTCCATTAAGTCAGAATCTTCTTCCGATTCTACATAACTCTCCACTCTAGGACGCTTAGAGGTAATCATTTTATTTGACGATTTGAAGCCTTCTGCTATAGCTTCTGATATCCATTTTTTTAAATCAGCCTGTGGGGAACTTTTCTTTTCCCATTCATTAGCTGCTTCCGTCAGGCAAGCTTTGCACAAATTATTCCCAGGAGGAGCCACTTGGTTACAGTTCGCACATCTATTAGACTTTTCTCTATATTTTCTGGGAGAATTCTCTTGAGACCTTTCTGGGCTGAAATAGAGGCCAATATATAATATATTATAGGCCTATTTTGGCACTCTTTTCCCCCCTTAAAAATTTTTTTTATTAATAATTTTATTGAGGCTCACCTATGTCTTCTAGAGCGAGATCTTGAGGCAGAGGGAGAAGCCATCTACAAAGAATAAATACTACTTAATACTGTATTAAGGAAGAACAAAGAACATTTTTTTAACTGGAAAATTATAAATAAAACAAGAATTTACCTTTAAAAGAGAATCTGGATGTAAGAGGCAGCTTTCCTAGTTACCAGATGACCAGGGAGGTTGTTAACAGCAAAACCGCTCAATTTTAAAACTTTTTATTTTTTGGCGGGATATACCTTTAAGCGCGAAATTAATGCGCGCATGCGCAGAGTGCCCGACGGACGCCGCCGGTACTGCGCTTGCTCTAGAAACCGAGCACAGAAGAGCCCAGGCTCGGGTGAAGAGAACTTCTGCAGTCTGAGCCTCCCACAAACATAATGCAGCTCAGGTAAGATGAAATAAGATAATCTAAAGCCTAATAAGAAAAACAAATGAAGACTTACAGTTTAGATGATTACTGGCTTCTCCACAATACTCTGCCCTCTGATCAGGGGGGTTTTGATGTTTAGCAGAGGGATTTTTAAAGCTACAGCTGACCCCACATCAATTATTATATATATATATATATTATATATAATTTCTCCAACTCCATGGTACAGATAATAATCTGTACCTAACTCAGTTAGTCCTGCCTGTGCAGGCTGTTTACTGAGTTCTTCAGATGAAGAGAGGCTGAACTTCATCTGGAGGCCCATGGTACACATGGGAAGGTGGCCCAAAAATTTTTTTATCCTGTTTGTCCTGAAAGGACAGGAAAAAAGACTGTGGGTTGGAAGGAGGAGGGACCTTTTATACCCCAGTTGGGTCCAGATTAATAGATTTTTCCTGTCCTGTACCTGATTGGGGCGGAGCTAACCCATAAGTGATGCTGCCATGATTAGCCAGGAAATATATATTTTTTTGGTTTTGGTTTTTGTTAGGCCAGGACCTGCAATTCCATTAGCCCCTATGTTATACTGGCCCTGGTGTCCACACTGCAGGGGTTGGGGTATTTCAAACACCATCTGTATAAGTATCTGGGGTCTGGATGCACCTCCAGCTGAAGGTACACTTGACGTCATATAAGTAATTTTTTGTAAATATGGCACAACCCACAATGGATCTAAACAATTCTTTACTCAGTGGTGAATACAATTGATCAATAACTAATCGGTGGTTTAGTGCCACTCTGAAATCTCCAAAATAAGTGTACCTATTTTTTTTTCCCCGGCAGGAATTATTGGGGAAGCCCTTTCACTGCTTGAATCCAGAATAATAATACCTTCATGTTGTAGCCATTCCAGTTCTGCTGCAATTAAAAATTTTTTTAATTAAAAAGTAGTATACTTGGCTTCCAAAATTGTGTAATAGCATTTGCCTTTAAGCAAAATTTGCTTGCCTCTGACTAAGCTTGGTATCCCATCAAATCAAATTTTTTAATTACAGCGGCCCACTACAAAGGGGGCGGGGCCAGATAGGGTGTGTTTTGTCATCACCAATGACAAGCACGCCCCATCACAAAGTGAGCATGTTGGTTCAATGCTCTTCCAGGGTAGACCATGTGCAGAGCTCTGCTGAAGAGCTCTGGCATGAGAAAAAGACCCTGTATTTGTTCTGCACAGCACAAGCAAATTCAATAACATGATTGCACTGTGTTTGTTTGAAATTTGTCTCTGGTGTCTCCATAGTTGGGATACCAGGAGACAAAAATGCTAGGAAAGCATATTGTGCAGTGTGAGGGTGCTGTGTGTGTGTGTAAGGGGTGTAGTGTGTGTGCGAGAGGGGTGCAGTGTGTGTGAGGTTTGTAGTGTGTGAGTGATGGGTGCTGTGTTTGCGTGAGGGTGCTATGTGGGTAAGGGTGCTGTGTGTGTGTGTGTGCTGTGTGTGTGTGCTGTGTGTGATTGGGTGCTGTGTTTGCGTGAGGGTGCTATGTGCATGTGAGGAAGCTGTGTGTGTCAGGGGTGCAGTGTGTGTGTGGTTGCTGTAAGTGTTAGGGGTGCAGTGTGTGTGTGCTGTGCGTGTCAGAGGTGCAGTGAGTGTGTGCTGTGCGTGTCAGGGGTGCAGTGTGTGTGAGTGAGGGTGCTGTGAGTGTCAGGGGTGCAGTGTTGGGCTAGAGTTCACTCTCGCGAGACCCGGAGCGTTGCCATGGCAACGCTCCGAATCTCGAGAGAGGAACCCGGCGGAGCTGTAAGTTAAAGCTCCGCCGGGTTCCTCTGCTGGCAGGCTGGCTCCCTCCCTCTCTCCCCCGGCGGCTGCGCTATCCTGCATGTGGGCCGGTGAGGGAGATCTCTGATCTCCCCACCGGCCCGCTGTAGACTACTGCAGGGCCGGCGTTCAGATAGCGCCAGCCCTGCAAAGACTGGCAGGAGAGATCCTGGGACCTCCCCTGCCGGCCTCGGCCCACGGTCACCGCGGCCCACCGGGCATTTGCCCGGTGTGTCCGATGGCCAGTCCGGGCCTGCCCAGAATTCTGGAAATTAGCAAGTGTTGTAGCCATTCACAAGAAAGGTATTAGGGAGGAGTATCAGGATCCTGTCTTTACAAGCAAGACTTTAATTCTGTATATCCTGTAACTTAAAAAAACCAAAACAAGTTTCTACATTGATTTTGCTTTACCACTAGTGGCCTCCCTTGCCTCTAGTTTGACCACTCACCTTATTATGCTCATCTGCCTGGACTAAATTGGGATCCTACAAAAGGTAATGCCCAACTCGCCACTTGCGCTTGACATTGAAGTTGATGATTGCCTGAAATGACTTCATATCCTGGCTCCTGAGTTAACCTGTGCATTTGCCTTATTGGCTTCATAACCTGCTGTACTCACCAACCTGCTTCAAACTTACCTGTACAACTCTTTATTCCTGCCTTATGTACAAACCAGCAGCAAACCAACCTGAACTCCCTATATTCCTACTGAACATCCAACTTGCTTAAAACAATACTGGACTTTAATTTACTTTGTGGCTATCTATTCACTCCTACAACGGATTTACTGATATTCCAAACTATATTTGCATCTATCAAAAAGGACCTGCTACTACTATATAACCTCTTATCAAAAGAGACTGAACAACTACAACCGTATTTAAGTATTCATTATATTTCTGTCTACTTTGGTTTAGTTGTTTCTTTATATCCTGTTCTGGGGCATATTGCCTAAATCCTGTTTCCTATTATCCCTCTATATTGTACCTATAATCTCTTCAATTATCCTTCCTATAACTTCTTTTATAGGTTTACCTTATTTCCACTTTAAGCTTGTTGTCTTAATCCTTTATTTCTTAGGCTACTTCATTCCCTGTAACTTCAGACAGTCTGTTCTGTTCACCATCTTTCATTCCTATAACTACAATAATAGGATATCCTGTTCTTACTAGAATGTCTAAGATTGCAAATAAAGATCCTGAAATTAACCTCAGTTTCAGTCTCATCCATGACCTGCACAAGATCATGACAATGAGTCAGGCAACTATAGGCCAGTAAGCCTTACTTCAGTAGTGGGGAAAGTGATAGAATTGGAAACCATGTTAAAGGATAGGATTGTTGAACATCTAAAATCACATGGATTTCAAGATCAGAGACAACATGGATTTACTTCAGGAAGATCATGCCAAACTAATCTAATTGATTTTTTTGATTGGGTGACTAAAATAATATATCAGGGCGATATCTAGATTTCAGTAAGGCTTTTGACACTGTTCCACATAGAAGGCTTATCAATAAACTGCAATCTTTAAAGGATCATGATAGTGTCAGGAAAACACAGCGGTTTTCCTGACACTATAGTGCCCTCAGGGTGCCCCCACCCTCAAGGTCCCCCTCCCGTGGCGATGAAGGGGTTAAAACCCCTTCAGCCACTTACCTTAACCCAGCACCGGGCTCCCTCTCATCCCCCGCCGACGTCAGCTCCCCCGTCCGACGTTAGCTGAGACGAATGCACATGAGTGGCAAGTGCCGCGCACGCATTCAAAGTCTCCATAGGAAAGCATTTCTCAATGCTTTCCTATGGACGCTCTGTGCGATGGAGGCGAAATATGCCTCCAGTGTCGCAGATGCGCCTCTAGTGGCTGTCCAGAAGTCTCTGAAATTGCTATGTTTGCATCTAAAGGGTTAAAACCTGAGGGACCTGGCACCCAGACCACTTCATTGAGCTGAAGTGGGGTGACTATAGTGTCCCTTTAAGTTTGGATTTCATTGTTGTTGAATGGGTTAGGCAGTGGCTTAATGACAGGCAACAGAGGGTTGTAGTCAATGGAGTATATTCGAAGCAAGGTCTAGTTACCAGTGGGACACCTCTTGGATCTTCTGTACTTGGACCCATTCTCTTTAATACTGTTATTAGTGATATTGCAGAAGGTCTTGATGGTAAGGTATGTATTTTTGCTGATGATACTAATCAGGGTCAGAGATGTGGCAAATTACATTTAATGTGGATAAGTGCAAGATAATGCATCTTGGGCGTAAAAAGGGCAGAATATAGACTATTTCACAACATCTGAGGAAAGGGATTTAGGAGTAATTATTTCAGATGACTTAAAGGTAGGCAGACAATGTAACAGAGCAACAGAATGCTTGGTTGTATAGGGAGAGGTATTAGCAGTAGAAAGAGGGAAGTGCTCATGCCATTGTACAGAACACGGGTGAGACCTCACTTGGAGTATTATACGCAGTACTGGAGACCATATCTCCAGAAGGATATTGATACTTTAGAGAGAGAAGGGCTACCAAACCGGTACATGGATTGCAGGATAAAACTTACCAGGAAAGGTTAATAGCTTGGAGGAAATTCAAGCCAGAGGGGATATAATAGAAAGATTTCATCACAGTAAAGGAGGAGACTATATATAAAAGAAGAAAAACTACCACAGCAAGAGCAGGGCCAGATTAAGAGCCCAGTGGGCCTGGTGCTGACAATTATGACGGGCCTAATTACAGAATCATATCGACCAAAAACAGTAAAACACTCCCAAGCGTCATGTATCTGATGGAGATGGTGCTGGAGAGATAGAAAACAGCAGGTATAAGAAAACACATACCCTAAGCTAATCTCTCTCTAATTTACGTTTTCATTTTTCAAGTAAATCCATAACCCCTAACAACAGTGTCCAGTCAAGCAGGAAGGTAAAAGGGTGTGCCATTGACACAAATCACGTAACCTGCCAAAAGGGGCGAACATGCCCAAAAAGAAGACATGTCTGCCCAAAGAATTAGAAGGCCAGCCTGGCATGAATGCATGTCAGGCTGCCTGCCAATCATGCAGCTGGCCAACTAAGGGCATACTATGCAGACAGCACCCTGAGCTTGGCATAAATGCATCTAATGATGCGCTCACTCAACGCTTTCTAAGGACTGTCCCCTAGCACTCGCTGGTCCACTTGTCTCCTTACCTTCTTAGTAGCAGGCAGAAGCTCCTGGTATATAGTCTGGGACAGAGAAAAGCTGTATGTAGTGAGTGGAGAAGAAAGGGAACATGCCACAGTGTTAGAGAGACCAAAGTCATCATTACCTTAAAGGATCACTATAGGGTCAGGAACACAAACATGAATTCTTGACCCTATAGTGTTAACACCACCATCTAGCCCCACTGGGCCCCTCATGCCTCCATAAATATAGCAAAATCTTACTATATTCAAGCCTTAAGCTGTAACTCTGCATGCTGTTAGACTCATAAAAACAAGCAGTCTGCTGACATCATTAGAAGTGGTGGCCTGATCCAATCACAGTGCTTCCCCATAGGATTGGCTGACACTGACAAAGAGGCAGATCAGGGTCAGAGCCAGCATGATTCAAACACAGCCCTGGCAAATCAGCATCTCCTTATAGAGATGAATTGAATTAATGAATCTCTATGAGGAAAGTTCAGTGTCTGCATGCAGAGGGAGGAGACACTGAATGTTTGGATGCATTTTAGGCAGCCATGACCCAGGAAGGATCTCTAACAGCCATCTAAGGAGTAGCCAGTGAAGTTATCACTAGGCTGTAATGTAAATACTGCATTTTCTCTGAAAAGACAGTGTTTACAGCAAAAAGCCTGACAGTAATGATTCCACTCACCAGAACAAATTCAATAAGCTGTAGTTGTTCTGGTGACTATAGTGTCCCTTTAACTATATTCATTGTCAGCCAGTCCACACAAGTTTTGTTCCCATACATCCCTCTTAAGTTTCCATACTTAAATAAGAGTATGTGAAAAGTAGTTAGGGTTGCCACCTTTCTTGGAAAAACATTCCAACCTTACTAATTTGCATAATTAAATATGTATGGGTGATATCACATGATGTAAATCACAAGGAGAAAATGCTGTAAAATCACCAAAAAAATACTTAGTTTGATTCTGCTGTATAGATGGATTCCTCCCAGTGTCCTCATGACTCAGTGCCCCCATGTGTCGATAACTCCAGGTCTCAGTGTTCCTATGTATCAGTGTCTCAGTGCCCCATGTCTCCCAGTGTCCCCTAGTGTCATGTCCCCAGGTCTCCCAGTGATCCTATGTATCACAGTGTCTGAATGCTCCATGTCTCCCTGTGTCCCCATGTATCCCAGGGTCCCCATGTCACTAGGACACTAGGAAGACAGGGAGACCTGGGGGCACGGGGAGACCTAGGGACACGGAGAGACCAGTGACACTGGGAGACTAGGGGACTCTGGCTAGGACACATGGGGACAATGGGAAAATAGGGGACACTTGAAGACAAGGGGGCACAGACACCAGGGACACAGACACTAGAGACACTGGCATTGAGACATTGAGACATGGGGGAACTGGGAGACATGAGGACACTGAGACACCAGGGCCACAAACACTAGGGACACTAGCTTGGAGACATGGGGACATTGTGACACTTGAGGCACTGAGAGACATGGATGTACTAGGAGACATGGGGACCGTGAGACACTGGCAGACTGGGGGCACTGGGAGACTAGTGGGCACTGAGACACCAGGGACACTGAATGGGAGACATGGGGACACTGTATCCCCATGTGTCTGTGTCATAATGTTTCCCAATGTCCCTTAGTGTCTCAGTGTCTGCCATAAGGTCTCCCAGTGTACCTTAGTATCTCAGTGCATGTCTCCTTGAAGCCTTTCACCCCATCCCTTACTTCCCTGAGCTGTAGACTGTCTCTGCAGAGTGAGAGTTGCTGTCTGGCCTCTCTGTGCTGTGTAGCTGCACCCCTGCAGATCAGTGAGTATAGATAGGCAGGGAGGGATATGCTGGAACTTCCTAACCCTGCCTGTCTCCACATACAGCGACCCCTGCTGGCCAGTGCTGGTATTGCATAGTAATCTCTTGTTTATACTGAGAAAAATACCAGCATTTGTATTGCCAGTATCACTGCAATATTGGCACCAGCCAGGCAGCCTTAAATACTGGCTGTGCCAATAAAATAAAAGCCAGGTGGAATCCCTAAGAGTAGTGTGTGGAAAAAAAAAGTGTGTGTAAAATAATTTTTTTTTTTTTTTAAATCAATGGGCCTATTCCATGGGCCTGGGGCTGGAGCTGCAGCTCCATCAGCCCCTATGTTAACCCGGGCCTGAGCAAGAGGATGTAGTCTTAAATTAGAGGGGCAAAGGTTTAAAAATAACATCAGGAAGTATTACTTTACTGAGAGGGTAGTGGATGCATGGAATAGCCTTCCGGCTGAAGTGGTAGTAAAGGACACAGTAAAGGAGTTTAAGCATGTGTGAGACAGGCATAAGGCTATCCTAACTATAAGATAAGGCCAGGGACTAATGAAAGTATTTAGAAAATTGGGCAGACTAGATGGGCGGAATGGTTCGTGTCTGCTGTCACATTCTATGTTTCTATACCCAATAGGTTTTATTATTTATTTTGCATATGTTTATATGGGTACAGCTGTTGGAACCTTCTAGTCCCAGTTTGTCCCAATTAACATGTGGGAGGACAGAGACTGTTTCTCCTGTATCTACTTTCATAATGAGAGATTTATCATCTCTTTAAACCTTTGTTTGTTGTTCTGGAATAGAGGCAAGGCGAGGGACAGTCCTACAAGGCAGAAATAATGAATGCAATGTTGGGGTTAAATGTATAAATTGTTGCCACTCACCTTTCCACTTCTTCATTATACTGGGCAGCACACTGCAAGCAGCTTTTTCTTAGTTTATTTCTGTTTGAGGTACTTCTGCTTACTCTTTCTTCTATGACCAATGTTCCCACAACCATAGCAGTTTCTATTCTTTTTAAACTTGCAAGTATTTGCAATGTTGCATTTGTCACCACATCTGTCATGTCATTGTCTGAGGTACTTGTTTTCAAGTTGGGGCACCCTCAGGGCACTATAGTGCCAGGAAAACGAGTATGTTTTCCTGGCACTATAGTGGTCCTTTAAGTGAATAACATTAATTATATTGTTGAAATTGCACCTGTCATGTGGTGGGATATATTAGGCAGCAAGTGAATAGCCAGTTCTTGAATTTCATGTGTAGGAAGCAGGAAAAATGGGTAAGCAAAATTGCATGAGTGACTTTGAGAAGGGCCAAATAGTCATGGCTAGATAACCAGGTCATAGCATTTCTAAAAAGGCAGACTTTGTGGGGTGTTGCCGGTATGCAGTGATTAGTACCTACCAAAAGTGGTGCAAGTAATGACAACCAGTGGACTGTTGTCATGGTCATGGGTGCCCAAGGCTCATTGATGCACATGAGGAGGGAAGTCTCGAAGAGCTGCTGTAGTTTAAATTGCTGAAAAACGTAATGCTGGCCATGATGGAAGGTGTCAGAGTAAACAGCGCTTCGCAGTATGGGGCTGCATAGCTGCGGACAGGTTAAAGTACCCATGATGACATCTGCATGACTTCTGTCCACTGCCTTCAAAATAGACATGAAGACATGAGCAGCAGAACTGGACTGTGGAGCAATAGAAGAAGCTTGACTGGTCTGATGAAAGATATTTTCTAGTAGATAAGGTGAATTACCAGGTGCGTGTGCGTTGTTTTGCTGGGGATTGCTGGGATTTAGGATGTTAGGTGGTAGCCTGGAAAGGGCAGCTAAGTGGCACACATATTATCCCTCCCAGTTTTTGAATACCTTTCCTGGTGGTTCAGTGTATCTGCTCCAGCCCAGACCACTCTCCCCCCAACCTGCACTTCAGCACACATCTTGCAATTGTTAGGGTGAACAGGCAGGCACCAATGTGAATGTTGAGTTCGCTATCACCAATGGAGCTGCTAACATAGTCTGAGTTCTGCAGGAGGGGCTCAGGGGGGCTAGATGGTGGTTTTAACACAATAGGTTCAGGAATACGTTTGTTTTCCTGACCCTATAGTAATCCTTTAATGCAGTATGTTAGAAAGCAAAACATTTTGCTGGGTTCATTCTGGGAGGATTTAATAGTATTATCCAATGGTTAGATGATTACAGGATAAGTAATCCTGGATTTCCAATCATAAAGTTATATGAGCTCTGAGTTGGTAATAACAATCTAATGAAATGATTTTCTATGAGAAACATTTGATTAGACCATGAAAACGTAAGGAGTGATGTGGTGTGACACCAGATGGGGTGTGGTAAAGGACGAGAAGAGCTTTGCCCGTTGCTGGACTCAAGGTGTTAACTTTTTTTCCATGTTTCAGGGTTATAAAAGGGAGGCAGACAAAGTTAGCAATGCTTGAAAAGACATTATAAATAAAAAAAGTGAAAAAGAGGTAAAACAACCCTTTAATTTGGACTTGAAAATGACTGCTTAAGTGTTGGCCCACACTCCTGTAACTGAAGGCTGATGTGCTGTGTGTGAGCTGCAAATACAAAGCCCTTGCACCACAACAGCTTTAACATACATAAGTGGTTATGGTGCTTGGAGTAACCCTTTAGGTCATATGCTTAGCATGCTTACACTGCATGTAATAGCTAATTCTATTGCATACATTGCCACGAAGCAATTAAGGTGTGTGTATGTGTGTGCTTATAAAGGAGACAGTGTGGGAGTTTGAGAGAACAAAAGAGAATGTAAATGTATTAGAGCAGTGGTTCGCAAACCAGTCCTAACAACCCACAGGCAGTCTAGGTTTTGTCAATATCTCCATTGGAATGAAACAGGGAAATACATAAATCATGGGTTGTGGATGGGCCAGTTGACTGGTTTGGGAGTCACTGTTTTAGAGTATTTGTGTTAAGTACCAGACAAATTGTTACACTCCTTACCTTTGGTCTCATGCTTCATGGTATTTCCATAATCCGTTGGCATTAGTTTCTCATTGAACACAGTTCAATGTTCTCTATCATGATAGCTAAGCAGATGGTAAACTCCTTTGAGTAGGGCCTTTGTCTGGTAATTATTTGTTGTTAAATAACCCCATTGTATAATTGTAAAGCACTACGGAATATGCTAGCACTGTATAAATGCTAAATACATTGTGTGTGCTGTACAATTTGAACCTTATCCCAACTAATATGAGCATTACTGAAATCAACCTAACATAATTGACACATAAATGTTGTTACAGATGCAAGTAATGTTTTACATGTTAAAAAAGATGGAAATAAAGTTAAACATCAGGACCTACTCTAGTGTTTGTGGGGCAAAGTGCAAGATAAAATGCAGATCTGTATATTTTTTTCTTAAAACCATAATGCCAACTTTGGAAAATGCAGCCTATTGGAAAGCTATCAATGCAAGTGCATTGAGTAGTGGATGTAGGGGAGGGACAGGGACTGCAGAAGTTGTAAGTACAAATGATAATATGGGCTGTAGCTAGTGCAGGGTGGCATAGGGGCTGTAGTGAAGTATTATTTACATACGGCAACACTCTGATATACTTGCAGGATACCTGCTGGCCAGTGACTCTTTACTCTTTACTGACCAGGGAGTGTCACAGAACACTCTTACAGGTTTGGGCGGGGAGATCGTTTGATCTCTTTACTAGGCATTTACCATTTTAGACGGTTTGTCTATTTTTGGATATGGGCCTGGAGCAGGAGTGCCATCAGCAGATATATTAATCTTAGATGTACTGGAAATGTATGGTATACATCGTATCCCAATTAGTGGAGCGCTATAAAATAGAGAGTGCAGGTTTTAAACTTACCCCATCAAATTTAGTGTGACAACAAACTTGAAAATGCAAACAGTACATATAAAAAAGAGAAAAATATAAAGTTTATAGTGCAGATTGCAGATGCTAAGGTTTTCCTTATGGGGCCAATAGCATATAGGCTCCAGACCATGTGAGTGGTTCTATTAATTTACCTATCACCGGCTGCACTATAAACTTTATATTTTTTTCTCTTTTCCATATGTACTTTTGCATTTTCAAGCTTGTTGTCACACTGAATTAATGGGGTAAGTTTAATCCCTGCACTCTATTTTATAGTGCTCCACTAAATGGTATACGTTGTATACCACACATTTCTTGTACATTTAAGAAAAAAAAGGGTATTCCACTGTGTGTAGAGCTGAATTCTAATTTAGGCACTTCATTGTATCACTCACTACCTCCTAGTAGAGGTAGGTTTTGGTTTTATTGTTTGCACACAATGTATTAATGCACCCATCACAGGGCCAGTTGCAGTGCACCTTCTGCACACACAAAGAGACAGCCCTGTTAGTAAATTGACACATGTTCTTGGACAGAAGTATGTGTGACCAAATAATACTAATATAGTGAAAGACAGGACTAACCAAAAGAACTGAATTCCACATGTCCTAAGAAGATTTTAACTAATTTTCTTATCAGAAAACATTTATTTATGAGTCTCTTTTAAATTAAACAAATCACGGTTTCAAGTCCTACATGGATCAATCCAGATGCTTACTTACACTCTTATAGTACCTTATAATAAAAATAATATCTACCAATGTTAATTGGTACTTCACATTGCTTTTTGTTATATATACCCTCTATAAATGTAGTTTACTGCTCTAAAATAAGATACTTATAATAATTTATTTTCTCTAAAATGTCCAGAAAAAAAAAAAAAGCCCAAGCTATCTTATTAAGCATTTTGATATTTTTTTTTTATACTGTACAGCAGACCATCGTTGAAATGCGCTGGGCAGTAAGGGCCGGCGCATCCATAAGGCAGCACAGGCGGGGAGAGGAACACTAAGGGACAGGGAAGGGAGGGGAGAGGGGCTGGTTAAGAGGCACAGAGGTGAAGATGTTATTTTTAGAGGGGGGGGAGGGTGGAAAATGCATCTTCGCCTATGTACCCAAAAATCTTTGCACCCTGAGGGCAGTCAATATCTATAACAAATCCATTGTCAGGCAATTAGTTTGTCCTTATTCTGTAGAATGTTACTGATGCCAAGTGACATTCCAGTTATGTATTGATGGTCATGTGTTATGCACCATTACGCCATCAGTTATAGCATAAGATTTGATGGAGACATTATATTAATCACCCTGCAGCAAATACATATATCTGAGGAAGGGCTAAACATATTTTGTGTACATCAAAACTTGAGCTATTTGGAGGAGACGTTTTACATCCTCAACTCTTTTTTCAAAGGTAAGGAGTATAGTTTTTTGTGTGTCAGAATACTTGGGAATATTAGTTAGGAAGTAGCTCAAAAACTAATTTCCTTGTTTTTTTTTTTGTTACTGTAACGTCCTGTTCCTCGCTGTGGATCATTCTGGCAATGGCTTCTGGTATCCAGTACTCTTTTTGCTGTCCTTGCTTGGTTTTTCAGTTTTTTTTCATATTGAACTGGAGAGAACTTTTTCAGCCTTTCTTTCTCTAAGTCGTCTATCGATACTAATGGAAAGTTGAATCAATGTGTTTAAGGTGGGAGGGAGTTCGGTTCGGGAGAGTTCATCCTTTACTGCTTCGGATAACCCGAGACGGAACTGATTACGTAAGGTTATGTCGTTCCATTGGGTTTCTGTAGCCCATGTTTTAAATTCTGCGATATAATCTTCCACAGGTCTATTTTTTTGTTGTAAGGTTCTAATGGTCAAATCTGCTGTAGTTTATTTATAAGGATCTTCATATAGGAGAGACATAGCTTCAAAGAATTCATCCAATGAGTCTAATATGGGGTCATCATTCTTTAAAAAGGAGTGTGCCCAGGCCATCGGTTCACCTCTTAGGAAAGAGATCACAGAACAGACTTTAGATCTTTCAGTGGGATAAGATATGTGTTTTAGGGCTACTAGTAATTTGCAGGAATTCAAGAACTCCCTGTATTTTGATCGATCTCCATAAAACTTTTCTGGGTTGCAGACAGCAGGATCACTAGCAGATTGAAGAAAGGCTTGTGGAGCGTGACTTTGTATGTCTCTGACATAGGCTAGTATTCTTTCGTTGGTAATCTGCAAATCTTGTAATCCCTGGGTAATTGTATCCACTCTATGAGTTAAAGCAGACATTTGGGAATTTATATCTGCTGGTTCCATTATAGAGCCTTGAACAAAATAACTGTTAAAAATCGTTATCCCCTTCCTCTGATAAATGAGTTAATTGAAAGGTTAAGAACAGCTACTATTTACACTAAACTTGACCTCCGTGGCGCATACAACCTTATTAGAATAAAAAAGGATGATGAATAGAAAACCAGAAAAACCAAGCAAGGACAGCAAAAAGAGTACTGGATACCAGAAGCCATTGCCAGAATGATCCGCAGCGAGGAACAGAACGTGACAGTTACATGGAATGGCAGGATACATCCGGAGCCTCTCCTTGTACATCTCCAGTATGTATCAATGCAGGCATGTATCTTCCGTGAGGCAAACAAGGCATCTGCCTTGGGTGGAATTTTGCAGGGAGTGTTGGTGGAAATGTGAATGTGTGTGTGTCTGTGAGTGAATGTATGTGTGTGTGTCTGAGTGAATGTGTGTCTGTGAGTGTGTGTGTCTAAGTGAATGTGTGTGTGTCACGGTCAGTGCTTGCGTCTGTCAGTGAGAGTGTGCGTCTGAGTAATAGTGTGTGTCTGTCATTGTTAGTGTATCTATTAGTGAGTGTCTGCGTCTGTCAGTGAGTGTGCATCTGTCAGTCAAAGTGCGGCTTTGACAGGAAGGGGTGGGGAAAATTCAAATTGGAGGGTGAGGGCGCTCAAGCAAAATCCTAAATACACCACTGTATCAATGTGTATATTTAGATATGTCTAATATAGGCCTTGATTTAATATTTTTGGATATGCCTTCTAAACAATTTAATATTTTTGAATAAACGTTTAAAAAAAAATAATAATATTAAAATGTCAAAAATATGACAAATATAAATGTGATATATATATACATATATATATATATATGTGTGTACATACACACACAAATATATTGTTTTAAATATAACATTATTGAAAAATAATAAATCAAGTAAAAAGTGTATCCAAAAATATTAAATAAAGCCATAATGTTTAATTGTATGCTAAAATGTTTGTTGAACCAATCTACTGAAACTACTGAAGAAAAATCCAACTGGCTTAAACAAAACCACAAACAAAATAACCATTAATGACAATAACAAAAAACACTTTTGGAAGCAATCACTGTAAAAAACTGAGGAGTTCTTATAAGAGCATTTTTGAAATTGTGATACAGAAATGTTCATGTTTGTTTCCTTGATACGTATTTTGCTGCAGGTGAGTGATCCTGGAATCAATGTGTGCACACAAAATTCTTGATCCATACAGAAAATGCATCATGGATTCAAATTTGCCATATATCAATTCACTTTAGGTTGTTACATAGAAGAAAAGAAAAACATTAAAATCTACTACCTGCTATCTGTATATTTGTCAGGAACATGACTAACAGTGCATAGACTATACACTAATTATTGGATGATATGTACAAAGAACAATTCTGGGGTAAAGTTCTATAAATGCAGCAATACCATGATAATTCCATTGGTTTCCGTAATGACTCCACATATTCTCTTTATATATGTAACTTCAATTGATTTGTATGACTAGATAATCAATCTGTAAAGTGATGGGTAAATGTGACTCTTAAAACTAAAATTGTGGAAGAATCTCCATCTTTGCCGATATTGTTTTTTTCCAAAAGTACTGAAAGTTATTTGTCAAAATTTAGTGGCTAACTCCATACATATATGCTCATTACATTTTTGGTGATGTATTTAAAGTATTGTTACCAAGATGAAAATGGTGAAAGCTGTTCAAAATGTGTTACTTCTGTTTGAAAGTATAAACCACTACACTGAGCACTGTAGCACACAAAACCTAACAGGATGTGGCATTGGCATTTATTTTACAATACATTTACAGCACCCACAACTGCTACTTAAAAGTATAATTTAGGGACTTCATATCATTAAATAATCTTTACCCAAATACATTGTGAATCTACCATAAGATTCTTACACTTGTGTGTAATGTTGTGCCGATAAACAGTTTTAACAAACTCAGATGTGAATATACACTTGAAACATCATTTTCAACCACAAACTGAACATAGCACATGACTGTGGCCAAAGCTAACTCAAGTTTAGAATTCTGAACCTTGGTTTAGAATTCAGATTGTTTAATATTCTGCAATTCAGTTTGCATTAGTTCAGGTGCAAATATAAAGGACCAAAATTAAGATTAGTCTAAGAAAGAACAGATCATATAACTTGTCACGTGACTTGCTGCTCTGATCCTGTTTCATTTTTCTTAGAAATAAGGGTGCTGAGTTCCTGGAGCAGCTTGTCCTGTATATTAGATGACACTGGAGAAGTCTTCTTCCACACAGGAGTCTTAAGTGAATCTGAAGTGGAAGGTGGTTCAAAAAATAGTGGAGGTAAAGAACTCAGATCTAAGGCACTTTTTGCTCCTTGGCTTCTTGCAGAAACTACTTGAATTCTACCTGATTCCATTTGTCTTTCAAGAGAAGCTGTTTTTCCAAAGGTACCACCAGCTCCTCTATCAGATATAGATACTTTTGTGCTCTCATTACTCACATGTTTAAGACTATCCACACAAATACTTCTATCCAAAGAACGAGTTTTATTGTAGTCGTCTGTTTCTGTTTTTTCAAGAGGACAGGGTGTTAGGACTGGTGCATTTTGTGCAGTATGTTTTTTCTGCTCAATGTTGAGTGGAGGCTTCTTTGATCGGTCCAAAGGTGGAGGCAAATACTGCCTTTCTGTTGGCAAGTTGCACTCAGCCTCAGGTGGTGGCTTGCTCTGGAAAGCTCCCACTTCTTCATACACTGGTTCGTGTTCCTCATCTAGTTGTTTTTCCTGAAGCTCCTCCAGAGAGTCATGATGCATCTTCATAGGCTATGGAATAAAGACAAGTTAATACACAAAAAATGATTTGCTAAACTATGTGAGGCCACTTTTTAAACACTTTCAGTAGGGATAGACATGCAGATGAATACACACATAAAATGAAAAATATATGAACAACACAAACACATGCCAAGTGCACAGTAAATGGCCATTAGACTGATATTAATTGTATTAGTAGGAAATATTAATATTACAGTACCCCCTGTGGAAATGTAATTAAAAAAAACAAAGGTTAAAAAAATTGAGAAAAAAGGAATACATAATGGGACTTACAACAGACTTATTTTTAATATGAACAGTTGTGTATATATGTGTATACAGTAAACATGTAAAGTTAAAAAATTACTCCAACCTTTTTATATAATGTTTATAATGCACTATGTGGCATTAGTAATAAGGTGCCCCCCTTTTAGTCTTGTGAAATCAATTTTAAACTTACATGGAATTCAGAGCCAGGCAAAGTTCACCTCGTTGGTTTCCACACAGACATTGCTTCTTACCTCTCTGAGGTCCAATCAAATACTTCTCATAGAGAAGCAGAAGACTAAGCCATTGTCACTGGTTCAGAGTGCATGTGCAAGCTCTGAAGTGGTTAGCGGGGGGTGTTGAAATTGGACAAGGGAGGGTGGGGATGAGGAAGGGGAAAAATAGTTGCATTTTAGGATTAAAGGGAGGCAGAGAGGGCTGGAAGGACTCAAATGATATGTATATATACATATACATACATACACACTTTCCCCTTGAGGTGAACTTCCCGTGCTGCCTGCAAAGGAAGAAGCTCATTAAGCCTGTCGCCAGGGAGCTGTACATTAGGCAGCCTGGAGAAGAGCAAATGTCTCTGTATGTGCAGAGTTTCAACCAGAAGTGATACACGTACTAGTTCCTTCCTCAATGACCACTTCTAAAAGCATAAGTGGTCATGAATGTTGGAGTAACCCTTTAAGCAGTTTAATTTGGGCAGGATACCTCTTTGACATACACTTGGTAAGCTAAGGACAGCTTTTTGAGAGAATCATGCACTTGACAAAGCATTATGGAGAAACATGCTATGTGTAACCTTCTTTATACTTACAAAAAACATAGACAATGTCCTTCGTGTATGTAGACGACGCTGAGAAATAGAAATAAATTGAAGGACACATAAAAAAAGAGACATGTAGAATAGACCAGACAGGAAGGCGGCATTAGTGTATAGATGGATTGTGGTTATGACAGAGATTAGCTCTTCTAATGCAAAATGAAACAATTAAATGTACAAACTGTCTTGTTCCCAAAACCAAAATTGAGATAAATGTAACCTAGCAAACCTAGAAATAAGATAACACTTTCACTATTCTTAAATGCTCACCCAATGATCATTTAGAGGATTCCTCGCAGGTCTGAGAAAAATTGAAGTCCTGAATACCACTATAAACAACAAAACCCTTTTCCTTGGTAGAAGACAACCTAGGCAATGATGCCACACAGTTCATGTGTATACTTGCCTTCAATTTGCACGCAACTAATTCTACCCACACACCTGGGCACAAGCTAGATATAGTCATCACCAAAGATGAAAGCTGTTGTAAGCCAAATATCACCCTATCCCCTGGATAGACCATCGACTCCTCTCTTTTCTTTTCACAGGCAGCTCACAAAAGACGAAAACTGCAGAACTCACCAACACATGGATCAGAAGGAAAAGTGTCATAACAGATGAAGCCAAAATAGAAGATCTGTCTGATGAAACAAAAATCCACACTAGACTCATTCAACAGCAATTTAAGGTCTGCCCTTGTCCATTATCTTTGAAAAATTTTCCCTACATCATGTGAACTTGATCCAAGTCTTGAGTCTTTCTCCTCAGGCTCTCTGTACATGCAATCCTATACCTGCCTCATGTCACTGTCAATTTCTCAATCAACTACTCTACTAAAAGATACCATACCCAAGCCCTTGCTGAATAAATAGTCACTAAACAACTAACTTTTGATTCATTACAAGCCTCCTTTGATGGCTACTGATATATAAAACTGATATATAAAACGTCACACAAACCAGCTTTAACACATATGAATGAAAACAAGATCCAATATATTTTACAGTCTTGCATCAGACCAAACTAGGTACTGAGACAAATTTGGTAAAAGTATGGGATGATAACTGATAGATTAAGGTAAGTTTATTTCCTTTATTCTACTTGATTGATCTGCACCCTTGACTATAGAATGATAATCACAATTTTAATGAGCAGAGTGTAATGTTCTCTTTTGTTGGCAAATTCTTTTTATATCTTGATTAATTGTTGACAATTGTATTCACATGTCTGCAGTTGCATCAAGTCGATTTCGATACTTTGTTTTTTTTGCAGAGTAAAGCAAGAATCCACTTCACACAAGTATGTGCTGGCAAATGGCGACAGAACTTTGATTTTATTAAGACATGGATGCTCCTATTATGCTACACTCTTTCTTTACTTCCATCAGTAAACATTAAAATCAGTATAAAAAAGAAACCAGTAAATAATGTGAGAGGTATATCCTCCCAGCAACAGGAACAGCCAATCCGCATCCTCTTCGTAGCATAATAGGCAGTGTCCACTATACTACTTCCTCTTTCTTTGCTGCCAACTCAGTTAAGTGACACTGGATCCCATAGTTCTTAACTGTGGGATCTTTCACTTTGTATTATCATTACTGTGGTAAATATAGATATTATAGTTATTACATTTTAATTGTAATATTTTCTTATTTATAATTATACAAATATATTTAGTTACTTCATTTTAACTTAATTTGATGTATTTACTTTATTTGCTTCAGTTATATACTTTATTGTATATCCTTTTATAATTTCTTCCCCTATGACCTCCCTGGCCCCAAGATTACCATCAATTGTGGCTCAGAGACCTCTTTGAGGATCTTTATCCCTGCACAGCGCTCTCGTGACGTTTTTTCCCTTCAGTCATCTGTCTGGCTGCCGCACTGCCCCCAACTGCCTGAAATTTGAGTTGGGTTTTGGGCACAGTGGCATCCGAACAGCTCTTGCATTTTACTACTACAATTGCTATATTTTCACTATTGTACTTTCATTCCCTTTGTTTTTTACTTGTGAGTTACTCAACCCCCTTCCTTTAGGTATTATTTTACTTTATTCATTCCCTTAGGCTTGTCTGTCTTATTATGATGCAGTCTGACAGGATCTTTCTTTGCCTTCTGGGTCTACAGCAAACATGCAGATTACTTTAGAAGCCTATTCAGGTATCTCTGGAGATTAGGCAGATTTTTCTGCTGATTTTACTGCTCCTGCTAATATGCAGGCTTTAATTGACACTTCCATGTCAAAAGCAATGACGAAGGCCCTGGTGTCAGTGATGGGAGTTATGTCTGATTCACTTTCAGATAGATCTGCTCCGCCTCAAGTCCTCATATAAGGCTGAACACTCATTCAAAACAATAGAGATGAACAATACCATACCTGTCACGGACTGCGCAACTAATTTACCACTGCGAAAAAGAGCCACTAGCCAGGCAAAAATGGCTAGACATTGGAAAAGGGAAAAAGCCCAGCTGGACTCGGAGTCTGAACTCAGTGATATTGAGGAGTCCTATGTGGAGAAGTCAAAGAATCTTTATGATCCTGATTATGAAATTACTGATGAAAAGGAGTAAAATCTTACGCGGGATACACTTCCCATTAAACCTACCAAGATTGAGGTAGATCATGCGGCCCCAGGGGAGACCAATAGGATTTTGGACCCTCATGGTGAACCCTTATTCGAAACCTGACGACTTATGTCACCCAGTGGTCTCCCTCAGACCATGTAGCCAAGTATATTGCATCCAGCGTATGCAAGCCTTTTGAGAAGGCAAAGTGAAATAAATTGCGAATTGAATGACCACACCCCAAAGTCCCTGATGACGCGTGTAAAACGCAATCAGTCATTCAATTCCGGAGAAAAACAGGATGGAAGCCTACTAAAGGCTTAGAGTTTTCATTGCGAGACTGACGGGATAAAATCCTGGACATCTTGGGCGCAGCAACCAAGATCTTTAAAGCAGTAGAGGATGATCTAGAATTAGATCGTGCCACCTTAAGTGGTGGGATCCAGACAGTGATCTGTTAAGTAGAGCCCTACAATTATTACAAGCTTCATCTCAAGGGCGGTGCATCATACATGGATATGGTAACTCTGGACTCAGAAGCGAAGGGCGAACTCCAATGGTGGCTTCTTCACATGGAAGCTTAAAATGAATGTGCCATATTCTGCACAGCTCCAGATTTGATCATTGAATCCAACGCAAGTTTGCATGGTTACACCGCTTGATGTGGAAATATTTCCACATAGGGCAGATGGTGAGATCTGGAATCAACACTCCACATTAATTGTTTGGAACTTCTGGCCCGTTTGCAGTCCACAGTTTCTCCCTAACTCAAGGCCAATGTGCCATCCTTATGAAGGTGGACAACGTGTCAGCTGTCTGCTACATCAATCACCTGGGAGGAACACAAAATACAAAATTCTGTCGAACATGGCTCAAGATTTCTGGCAATTTTGCCTGATGCATGGCATTTCAGTCATGGCAGAATATATTCAAGGTCTCTCCAACACTACTGTGTACTGGTATTCATGCCACCTCAAAGATTCCAGTGACTGGCACTTTCATGGTCTTCCAAGACATCTGGAACCTATGGGGTGGACTGGAAATAGACCTTTTTACTTTGCATTAAAATGCTCAACTTCCCATTTTTTGTTTTTTTTCAGTTGGAGACCAGATCCGACAGCACTGGCTACAAATGCTTCCTCCCAAGATTTGTTTTCTTCAAGGAATTACACTTTTCCACCTTTTGCACTGATTCCCTGTTGCCATTCCCATCTACATCACCAATCCGGCACCCTGATGATTGTAGCTTCTCCATTACCATCCTAACTATGGATCCCTCCTCTTCAGGAGGCGGCTTTTGACCTTTCACGTCTTCTTCCACCTCTCGATTGCCTACTTCAGGATCCGGATGATCTGCCTCATCCCCTTGTTCTCCAAAGCCTCTTGCATCTCATGGGGTGGTTGATTTCAGGGCACCTTGGTCGGTCGAGAGAGTTTTGAAATCAACTCTCCAACTTATCAAGAGCGCATAGGCACCCAACACAAGACAGGCTTATAAGTCTGCTTTGAGTAGATGGCATAGTTGGTGCATGGAATTAATTATGGATCCCATATCGGCTCCTTTTATGTCTGTCCTCCATTTTCTGACTCTTCTCTGTATGATGAAGGTAAAGCACTGTGAAACTTATTGATCGTCCGCTTCTGCTGGTCATCAAAGTTTCAATGGGATGCTTGTCAGTTGACATCCTGTCATATGTCAACTCCTCAGAGGAATTTGCTTTCCTCATCCACCCTTACCACGATACTCCGTCTTGTGGAACGTCTCTATTGTCTTGATTTTTTTTTCTCCTAATCTTGGCCGGATAATGCTTTGCTATCTCTTAAACTGCCATCGACCAAATTGGTCATGCTTTTGTGTTTAATCTCTTGCGAGAGTGTTTCTGACATACGAGCACAACGTGGTAGCTCATTCCTTTACTCCAGAAGATGCCCTTTTTGAAATTTCTCGGAGGACAAAAACCTCCTTTAAAACAGTTATAAACCCTGCTTTCCCTGACAGGTTGCATGCTTATGGCAGTATGAACTTCGTACCACTACGTAACGGAATCCTTTGAAACAGAAACACTTCATCTCCTTACAAAAGCCACGTCTTCTGGTGTCTACCTCTACCCAGTGGGTCAAATGGGTTATGTCTCTAGCAGGCATTGATATCTATAGGTTTTCTCCTCATTTGATTCGTGGGGCAACGGCTTCTAAGGCTTCCTCGATTAGTTTTTGCTTGGATGATATTACGAGAGAGGCTGATTGGTCTTCAGAGTCTACATTCTGTGCTTTCTACTTTAGACTTTTCAACATAAATGTAATTTCACAGCTTTAAACTAGCATAATAGGAACCTCTGTGTCTTAATAACACTCACAGATTTTACAATTAACATGATGTTAAGTCATAATTGTATTAGTGACACAAGGCAAGTATTATCCCTCCCTCTCATCCCTGGAGGTTTGGTCTTCTTTGGGTAAGTTGACTTCACGGTAAGTCTTTTTTGATAACTGGGTTTTATCCCTGTTGAAGACTGTCAAGAGCTTAAGGTTAGACTAAACTGAATTTCATGTTATGTATATATATATATATATATATATATATATATATAATTCCATGTAATGTGATTTTATACATATATATTATCATATTCCCCTCTCTGTTTCAGCTTGACTTCGAGGTTCAGGTTAAGGCTTGCATACCCTCTTATTGGAGCCCCTTTTTTCACTTGGATTTGTTGTCCTTGTTTGGGATCGCATGAAAGAGGAAGTAGCATACTGGACACCGCCTATTATGCTATGGAAAGTATGCTGATTGGCTGTTCCTGTTGTTAGGAAGATATACCTCTCATGTTATTTACTGGTTTTGTTTTTTATAATGTTTTAATGTTATTTTTCTTTGCTGCTGATGGAAATTAAGAAATAGTGCAGCATAATACTCGCCTCCGTGTCATTTAAAATATGATGACTTTACGTCATGTTAATTGTGAAATCTGTGAATTACCTGCTGGGACAATTCTGGGTATTCTTCGTTTAAATCACCCCAAAAAGCAATAAGAGAAACTACTTGACATTTTTGGGTTGGGTGACTGTCAGAAGTTATATCGATCAGATTATCAAACTCTTCATCAGAAAAATTGGCTAGTTTGTCTTTTATGAATGGATTTTGAAGATCCTAAAGTGTTGGAAAAGCGTTCAAATTCTTTTGCTCAACAGATGAGGTCCAAAACTGCAACTTACGAGAAAGTGAAAATATTTTATTTCTTGCATTAAAAATGTTAATGTTTTTCCTTGGCGTGATAAATATACGTAATTCAATTTTGTGAATATGATTGCCAGATATGCTACTTTGGATAACCACAAAATGTTTGTTAGTCGATCAGATAATAAGAAATGATAAGAAATATGCAAACAACTCTTGCCTCAATTCAAACATTCTAAGGGTTTCTGACATACAAGCAAGAGGGTAGCAAACGGACTTCTGAATGCAAAAGCAGAGCAGAGTGGTTACTACCCATATCACATTTAATTTTAACCCCTTAAGGACTGAGCCAAATGTACATGTGGTGATCAAAACAAAACGTAAACAAAATCTGGAATTTTAGTATATGTCTGCTCAACCGTAATTCACCTTTTTCATATTAAGTGCACCCACACTTATTATATATCATTTTATTCAGGGGAAACGGGGCTTTCATTTAACATCAAATATTAAGCTATGAAACATAATTTAATATGAATAAAATATAAAAAAAAAAAATGGGAGGAAATAAGAAATGTTATTTTTTTTAGTTCTACATGACATTTTAACTGTGAATGTCATAATACTGTTTGCTTTTACTGCAATAAAATACACATATTTGTATTCAGCGATGTCTCACGTGTAAAACTGTACCCCCTTTGCACAGTTTTATGTTTTTTTGGGAAGTTACAGGGTCAAATATTGCATGTTACATTTTTCAGTTTTTTCACATTGAAATTCGCCAGATTAGTTACATTGCCTTTGAGATCGTATGATAGCCCAGGAATGAGAATTACTCCCATGATGGCATACCATTTGCAATAGTAGACAACCCAAGGTATTGCAAATGGGATATGTCCAGTCTTTTTTAGTAGCCACTTGGACACAAACACTGGTGTAGCGGATGGCACCGGGCTGTCCTGCAAATATATTGTACATAACTGCATTCGTGTGATTTGCTGTGTTATATGTTTTTTTAAAAGAATTGTATTCCTCTGATTGTTCGGTAGTTTCATTCCCTTAGTTCATTCGAATGAAACTACCGAACAACCAGACCTCCCCTGTGTGAAGTGTGTCCTCAATTACCCGTTGCAACATTGTTGCGAACGGGTAATTGACTAGTAAGTAGCCGTCCTTTGTTCTCGGGGGTGGCCGCCATTCGACAAACGAACACGTGGCGGCGGCCATTTTAAAACTCCCGAACAGCGGTGTTTTGCCGTCGAGTGTCTGGAACTAAAATCTGACACTTGAGTAGGCGAACACCGCTGAGACCTCTACAAGCCCGGTCCGTTCGGTTCCTAACTACCGAACGGCCCCTCGTTCGGTAGATAGAAAGAACCGAATGAGGGGATTCAGGCGAACCCTCCCTAGTCTCTATAGCTAGAGGCTTTCGTGTATTTTGTTACCTTATGCCAGGACCGACCGCAGGGCCCATTCGCATGGAACCTCATTCGGCTGTCTCAGTTAGTGCGGTCGGTCATTTTATTCCCTCCATACATTTCCCGAACCCCTGGTCTGATCTGGGTGATTTTTGGATATGTTGTTCACCCAGATCAGGGCTATCCGGGGATGTAGGATTTAAAGAGGTACCCCTACGTTTAGGGGTACATCCAGAAACGGGGGGAATTACTGTACTGGATAAGGGGATTATGATGCTGGCTGAGGGGAGGAGATGTGTGGGAGGTTACCAGGACAGGATTGGCTACTGTATTAATGATTGTAAATCCCTCCCTTGCATGGGAGCATGCTTTAAAAGGAGACTGTGGATTAAAGCTTTTAGTTCTGCTCCTGAAACTGTGTGTCGTCCAGTTATTGGGATTGCTGTTGGGATATTGCTGTTCTTTTACCTGCTGGAAACCTTGCCTATGGATTTACTATTTACTTGTTCCTGAGCCTCACTTGGATTATAAGCAGAGATAATCTGGGGAATATTGCATCTCCGCTACATTGGTTGGCAGCGGTGGGATCCAGACTCACAGAGGAACAAGCATAAATGGAGTACGGATGGAGATTGATTTTGCCACACTAAAACGCTCCACGCTAAAAGACCTCCTGGAGGCAAGGGGTATACAAGCCAGCAATAAGAAGAAAGCGGTACTCATTACTGAATTTATGGCGGAGTACCGAATGGACGGCGATTCGGTTCCCGAACAGGGGAATTCGGGAGAAACACCGGAACAGAGGGAGTTCCAGAGGCAGCTACAATTTCGGCTGTCTTTCTATGGGGAACACCCTCCAGCAGAGATTATTTTTTAAAAATAAAGTCCAGGAATTTATACTGAGAAATCAAACAGCAGCCCCAGAACGCAGCTTTGCAGTAAATATGCCACAAGAAGGTAAGCCTAAAATACCATACCAGGCTTTTAAAACATATGTGGAGGCAGAGGAAGATATAGACGCTTTCCTGCAAGATTTTGAAAGACTGTGTGCACTGCATAGGATCAGCGCAGAGGACTGGGTACCTATTTTGGCAGGAAGGTTAACTGGGAGGGCAGCTGAGGCATATCGTACTGTACCCAATGAAGAGATAAGAAATTACAGTAAAGTTAAAGAAATTATATTGGCCAGGTATGCTATAACACCAGAAGCATACCGGCGGAGATTCAGAGATTTGAAGAAGGTGGAGAAAGACTCACACGCAGAGTGGGCATGCAGGTTACAAAGGGCAGCCCTTGGGTGGGTGCAAGCGAGCAAGGCACGGTCCATGGAGGATGTATTACAAATGGTGCTGATGGAGCAATTTTATGAGGGAGTAACCAGCGAGGTACAGGAGTGGGTAAGAGACAGAAACCCTACCTCCCTCACCGAAGCAGCCAGGAAGGCAGATGAGTACCTGGATGCACGCACGCAGCAAAAACCTGCAGCTCCAAAAGTCCCTTTTAAAACCTTTGGGGGGACCAGCTACACCCCAGCTCCATCGAGACCCCTGCCACCACCACCACCGGCCGCTGCACAGCCACGTTTCCGCCAGCCCACGTCTGGCCCCTGCCACCACTGCCAGAAATGGGGACATTATAAAAGGGAATGCCCCCAGCTGCGGGACCGTTCCACCTGGATCCGGCCCGGTCCACCACCACCACCGAGAGCAGCCGCAGCCCACCACTACCAGGATATCATGGCCACACCATATGGCTCAGCGGTTCCCATTACAACTGTGGAACAGTGGGAAGTACTGCACGAGGCGGATCCAGTCCAGGCCAATGCTGACAACCGCCAGCATCACAGGCAGATCGTATATCTGGAGGGTAAAGCAGTTCAGGGGCTACGCGACTCAGGGGCTACCATCACCCTGGTAAAGAGTCACCTGGTCTCAGACCAGGCTAAACTAAACAAGACTGTGGCCGTCAGGGTAGCCGGGGGAGCAGTATACCGGCTACCTACAGCGAGGGTACACTTGCATTGGGGAGTGGGGGCAGGACATGTGGAGGTGGGGTTGATGCCGCAGTTACCGGCGGAGGTTTTATTGGGGAACGATCTGGGGAGGCTCACATCTGCTTTTGAGCCCCAGACACCCACCACAGGAGAAGCTCACCCTGTGGTTACTCAACAACAGGCCTGCACCTAGGACTACAACACACTCCCGGAGGTTCAGGTAAGAGATCCTTCCCCTTCCCTTGACTGTGTTCCCTGGGCCCCTCCTAACGAATTTGCAGCTGAGATAGTGACTGACCCCACCTTGCAGGTGTATAGGGACAAGGTGACAGCAGACACTCCTGGGGGGGAGGGCGAAAGGTTTATCTGGGACAAACAGCTGCTATATAGGGAGACGGATAAGAGGGTAGCCGGGTCAGACCCGATCGTGGTGAGGCAGTTAGTGGTACCCCAGCGGTACTGGGCAGAGTTACTCCGGATAGCACATGACATTCCGCTATCTGGACATTTAGGGGTCAGCAGGACCCGGCACAGGTTAACACAAAGTTTCTTTTGGCCTGGAATTAGCCAGGAAGTGCGCAGGTATTGCAACACGTGCGATACATGCCAAAGGGTGGGGAAAAGGGGGGACCGACGCAAGGCCAAGTTACATCCCCTTCCCATAATCGAGGAACCCTTCAGTAGGGTAGCAGTTGACCTAATAGGACCCCTCATAAAGCGAGCCCATCAGGTAAAAGATTTATCCTGACAGTAGTAGACTATGCCACTAGATATCCAGAGGCGGTGGCCCTGACGAATATACAGGCTGAGACAGTAGCGGAAGCCCTGATGCAGATATTCTCCCGGGTGGGAATTCCCAGGGAGATTGTCTCCGATCAGGGTACCCAATTCACCGCCGAAGTCACGCAGCGCCTCTGGAAGTTTTGTGACATTAAGCCTGTCATTAGTTCCCCTTACCACCCCCAGACGAATGGGCTCTGCGAACGTTTCAACGGTACATTGAAACAAATGCTCCGAACCTTCGCAGAAACCCACAAGGACTGGGAGAAATTCCTGCCTCACCTCCTCTTTGCTTACAGGGAGGTGCCGCAGGAATCCACTGGGTTTTCCCCATTTGAATTATTGTTTGGCCGCAGGGTACGAGGGCCTTTAGATTTAATCAGAGAGCATTGGGAGGGAGAACGGAGCACCGACGGTACCCCCATCATACCATATGTGTTGGCATTCCAAGACCGCCTGGAGGCCTTAACCCAGACGGTACGCGAGAATTTGCAGGCGGCTCAGACACGCCAACGCACATGGTATGATCGGGGCGCCAGGGACCGTAGCTTTCAGGTCGGGCAGAAAGTGTTGATTTTAAAACCTGTCCGACACGATAAGCTGCAGGCCGCCTGGCAGGGCCCTTATAAGGTGGTAGAGCAACGGTGTGACACCACTTATATAATAGGCTCGTGCGTTGGTACTGGGGGGCGACGCATGCTCCATGTGAACATGATGAAGCCCTACCAGGAGCGCTCTGAGGAAGTGACCGCCATATGCGCGCCTAACTCAGAGGAGTTTGACAGTCTGCCTCTCCCGGATCTGCTGGGAGAGGGTCAGTTATCTGGAGACTTAGGGGAAGTCACCCTGGGGGACCGGTTGAGCCCACAGGAGCGGAGCGAGGTACAACAGCTGTTGAGGGAGAAGCAGGATATCTTCTCTAATGTACGTCCCAGAAGCGGTACGGGCGAACATGCGCAAGGAGATCGATGAGATGCTCCAGCTGGGGGTGATTGAGCCCTCTGACAGCCCCTGGGCGTCCCCGGTAGTGCTAGTACCAAAACGGGACGGCACGACCCGTTTTTGTGTAGACTACCGGAGATTGAATGAGAAGACGGTATCTGACGCCTATCCCATGCCCAGGATAGACGAACTACTGGACCGGATGGCGAGGGGGCACTATCTCACCACTATTGACTTGTGTAAGGGTATTGGCAAATCCCCTTGGCACAAGACGCCATCCCTAAGTCGGCCTTTGTCACCCCATTCGGCTTGTACCAATTTAAGGTCATGCCGTTTGGGATGACAAACGCCCCGGCTACTTTTCAGCGGATGGTGGACCGCCTCCTGGATGGGTTCCAAGATTATACTTGCGCTTACCTCGATGATATTGCCATTTTCAGCAATACCTGGCAGGAACACTTGACCCATATAGGAGCGGTCCTAGACAGGATTAGGGCCGCTGGTTTAACGCTGAAACCAGCCAAATGCAGCATAGGAATGGCTGAAGTACAATACCTCGGCCATCGGGTAGGATGCGGCAAGCAGAAGCCAGAACCAGCCAAAGTAGAGGCTGTAGCTCAATGGCCTACCCCTAGGACTAAGACTCAGGTATTAGCGTTCCTAGGAACGGCTGGGTACTACCGGAAATTTGTCCCGAATTATAGTGCCCTGGCCAAACCTCTCACTGACTTAACCCGTAAAAACCTTCCCCGCCAAGTGACCTGGACCCCGGAGTGTGAGCAGGCATTTCAGCTGTTGAAAGATGCATTGACCAATGCCCCTGTCATGGCAGCTCACAATCCAACTAAATGTTTTCTTGTCCACACAGACGCTTCTATGTTTGGATTGGGAGGAGTACTGAGCCAAGTCGGGGCCGATGGCGGAGAACATCCTGTGGCTTACATCAGCCGGAAGCTGTTACCTCGAGAAGTAAGCTACGCCGCCATCGAGAAGGAATGCCTGGCTGTGGTGTGGGCCCTGAAGAAATTACAGCCGTATTTGTACGGGCAAGCTTTTTCCCTGCTCACGGATCACAACCCGTTAGTATGGCTAAACCGGGTGGCTGGGGACAATGCCAGGCTGCTGCGCTGGAGTCTGGCGCTGCAGCCCTTTGACTTTAATATCCAGTACCGCCCGGGTAAACAGAATGGAAACGCTGACGGGTTGTCAAGACAAACTGACCTAGAGAAATGATCCGTGAGCCTCCCCGGACATCCCCAAGCCGATCCGTGTTGGATCAGACTGTGTATGCCGGCTTGTGGGCAAGGGGGAGCAGTGTAGCGGATGGCACCGGGCTGTCCTGCAAATATATTGTACATAACTGCATTCGTGTGATCTGCTGTGTTATATGTTTTTTTAAAAGAATTGTATTCCTCTGATTGTTCGGTAGTTTCATTCCCTCAGTTCATTCGAATGAAACTACCGAACAACCAGACCTCCCATGTGTGAAGTGTGTCCTCAATTACCCGTTGCAACATTGTTGCGAACGGGTAAATGACTAGTAAGTAGCCGGCCTTTGTTCTCGGGGGTGGCCGCCATTCGACAAACGAACACGTGGCGGCGGCCATTTTAAAACTCCCGAACAGCGGTGTTTTGCCGTCGAGTGTCTGGAACTAAAATCGGACACTTGAGTAGGCGAACACCGCTGAGACCTCCACAAGCCCGGTCCGTTCGGTTCTAAACTACCGAACGGCCCCTCGTTCGGTAGATAGAAAGAACCGAACGAGGGGATTCAGGCGAACCCTCCCTAGCCTCTATAGCTAGAGGCTTTCGTGTATTTTGTTCCCTTATGCCAGGACCGACTGCAGGGCCCATTCGCATGGAACCTCATTCGGCTGTCTCAGTTAGTGCGGTCGGTCATTTTATTCCCTCCATACATTTCCCGAACCCCTGGTCTGATCTGGGTGATTTTTGGATATGTTGTTCACCCAGATCAGGGCTATCCGGGGATGTAGGATTTAAAGAGGTACCCCTACGTTTAGGGGTACATCCAGAAACGGGGGGAATTACTGTACTGGATAAGGGGATTATGATGCTGGCTGAGGGGAGGAGATGTGTGGGAGGTTACCAGGACAGGATTGGCTACTGTATTAATGATTGTAAATCCCTCCCTTGCATGGGAGCATGCTTTAAAAGGAGACTGTGGATTAAAGCTTTTAGTTCTGCTCCTGAACCTGTGTGTCGTCCAGTTATTGGGATTGCTGTTGGGATATTGCTGTTCTTTTACCTGCTGGAAACCTTGCCTATGGATTTACTATTTACTTGTTCCTGAGCCTCACTTGGATTATAAATGGAGATAATCTGGGGCATATTGAATCTCCGCTACAACTGGCCAAAGTTAGTGTAATATTTTTTTGTGTGTGAAAAGTGCAAAAAACTAATTTAAACAGTGTTTGTGACTAAGTGGTTTCTAAAAAAAACTGGACACATTCCATTTGCAATACCATAGTAAACAATTGAGAACTAGACCTGTGTGGATATGTAGGGACAATCCAGGAATATACTTGGGAGAGACTTTACTTGGGAGAGACAACACTTTAATAACAAATTTTCAGAACATTTGTTGTGTAAATCTGTAATGTGTTTCACTATCTTTGATGCCCTAATTGTCACTTTTAAATATATGCCATTTTCAGCAAAACTATGAATTTATCAGTCTTTCTTACAACATTGTGGACAGAAAAGTGTTCTGTTGCACTTCTGTTTTTTTCCACCATGCTAAATAAAGAAGCCTTCTGAAGTGAAAATTCATGCGAAAAGGTTGTGGAATTTACTGTGAAATAAATCACTTTTTAGATCACTCTTATGTTAATAAATGCAATCAAAATAATGACAAAACCGTTCATTTTCCCAAACTGGCTGCAATCTTTTGCTGAACAATACCAAAACAAACGTGCTTATATATAAACACAATTTTTTGGATAGATTTAAATGTCACTGTACATAATAAATTCAGAAACACACCACTTTTTAAATTAAAAGAAAAAAATATGTAAAAATATAAATAAATTTAGATTTCTTCCTGGTGCATAACATGCTGAATTTAACACTATCCACTTAACATTATCCATGCATAACATACCGTGATTAAAATGCATGCTATCATAGCACCTTCATGGCTGTAATTTATAGTTCATTTGAGACAGCTTAGTGATACAAGCTGAAATACTAAATTCAACACAATGTTTTACTAATACATTTGCCTTTTCTTTCTTTATAAAATCCACTATGTTATTTTTTGCAAATTTCCTCAGCAAACTAGTCATATCTTATATGGATGTTTTTTGTTGTTTTTTTTACCACGGTCTTAGTCAAATATGCTAATCTATCAATGTAAATTACTGCAAATTAAAAATAACATTTTTTTTGGGGGGGTGGTGATGGGGGAAGGTGGAAACCATTGGGTAAATTTATATTTGTTTACAAAAATGTATTTTTTGCTCATGACTAGTGACATCATATTTATCATACATTGTACATCTTTGTTCCTACCACTGACAGTTGCCTCTTAACTAATTTTCATTCTGACAAAGCATCACAATAACACTCACCAATGTCTGGTTAGCAGAGACCATGGTGGTGTTTGTGTCATCCCCTCGTATTGGAACAAGTGGCATAGTGCCAAATTTCTGCTTGGTGACATCTGAAGAAGAATGTCTTCTTAGAATCACAGGGCGGAGATCATCATGCTGTAGAATAAAACAGTAAGAAAGGTATATCGTAACAATAAGAATCCATATGTATTATAACATCAGCATATATATAGATTATTATATAGATCTATGCACTTCCTTTTCATGTGATCTTACATGGAGTATAGACATGGACCTTCGAAATCTCTACAAAACTGGTGGAAACGAGAAATATACATGCCACCAGGGAGGTTTTATAGAGTTACCTAAAATCATAACCAGTGTAATATTATTTAATTGTATGGTTATTCATTGATGGGTGGATAAGATACCGAAGATTGTGTATTCACAAATAGCTATGTTATTTACATTTAAAATTACCTGAGCCTTCAAAATGCTTGTGATCCAGTCCCACATTTCAGGCTGCCCTGTGCAACACAAGCACCTGTAGATGCAAAAGGAACAAATAATTCATCTGTGACAATAAACAAGGTATTTAGTTTGTCACAAATGAAATCACCACTACTGTATTAGTAGATAAAATGTAGGATATATGCTTCAATTTAATATCAACCTTAGTTTCTTTCAGTTTTAGTGTAAAAAAAAGTATATTTCTGGGCTGTTTGAAAGAGAGTAAGTCTAGCAGACATATGCCTTGATTTAATATTGCTGGATAAGCTTTCCAAATGATTTAATATTTTGGATACATTTTTCAAATTATTTATTATTATGAAAAATAATTTTGCAATATTTTGATATATTGATTTATATATATATATATATATATATATATATATATATATATATATATATATATATATATATATATATATATATATTCCAAATGATTTTATTTTCAACATGTTAAAATAACAAAACATATAACCTATATATGAAAAAAATCAATATATAAAAAAATATCAAAATACTGGAAAATATTTTGATACTATTAAATCATTTAAAAAGTTCATCCAAAAATATTAAATCATTTGGAAAACTAACCCAACAATATTAAACCATAGGCCTTGATTTGTTAAGCTTTCCGAATCAGTCAATATTCAATATTCAATATAAAGTCTCCAAGTGATTTATCTAGAAAAGTCATCATTAAATGCTACTAGAAATTTTGTAGATAAATCACTTGTAAATTTTTTATTATTGAACAGTATTGAGGGCATAGTTCCAAATTACAACTCAAACTATTACAGTTTAACTCAAACTACTAAGCTACAAACACCAAATTAAAAATCAACACGATATACACAACAACAACAAGCCAAAATATACTATAACTTTATCTGTGTAGTCTTGCCTTTTTTCTGTTTTTTTTTTTTTTTAATTAAATACATTAACTTTAAGACAGATCCTGGGATTCCAATTTATAAAGTAAGGGAAGGTCGGATTCCATCCATTACCCCTAATAGTAGTGTTATTAGTGCTAGTAGTACCCCTGCTAAGTCTGTGCCTCAATATAGTTTTGAAACTTCTGGCATGTCTCACTCTCTACCACCAAGGAGGAAAATTATTTTGTATCTGATTTTTTTGTGGTGCACTTGTGCAAGAATCAGGTAACGTAATACCATAAGTTCCAGCAGCAAGCAGTAGTGCAGCTTGGCCCAGCACCAGCAGGTTCCATGTGAAACTTGTAGAGCCTTCTAAGGGTTGCACCCTTATCATATCCTCCAATCACGGCCTAAAGTGAGCATGTGTTTTCAGTACAAGGGAATACACTGAATCCTCAGCGCTCACACGTCATCTCATCTGATGGAGCAGACTGCCCAAGTTGGGGTTCTACATTTTGACACTAATTTAGATTCAGATTTCTCTTAGTCTTCTAGCTGATATGTGTCAAAAATCATCTATGATGGTGTGTACTGGAGGATAACAGAAACAGGAATCATTGTCAATTAAGACAATATTAAGTGTATGTTTCCTCGCTTCTGGCTGCGTCGTAAACTCCTGCTACCTTTGCCATCAAAGCCAATAATTCACTAAAAGCACTGCTGGCAGATAAAGACTGAAGGTGTGCAAAAGCTTTGCTCTTTGGTTGAAACAGGTGAGCGGGCAATCAACTGCTCACTTTTATCTTTGGTGGTGGTTAAATCATGTTTGTTTTTTCCAGTGTATTTAAATGTGATTTTCAGACAAACATACACCAACAGTAACATTCTTTCTTGCTCTCACAAACATGTAAGTTACCAATCCATATCACACCTATTATCAGTATGACCAAAACACAGCCATCCATTCCAGCCTAACCACCATATTACACATACACATCTAGACTGTCAACGAGTGTGTGATGTTGTGGAAATCAGACCGTATGTACTGACTGTACCCAGATAAACATACAATCTAAATTCCACAACGTAACACACTTACTGATCCATTCAAACACCAGAAGAGGAATATGATGACTGATGGAAAAGGACTACAATCAGAAACAGAGGAAGATGAGTACGGTGACCTGACCAAGCACCAGTGAAATAAAATACACCGGTCCTGCTGCTGTACCATAAAGTTTATGCATTTCTGTATTGTTGGTGTATTTTGCTTTAATTATTATTCTTTTTTTTTTTTTTTATTATTCATGGAACCACAAATTTGTATTCCTTACACTATAGAATCTCTTCATAAAAGGGCACTAATTTGATATCCTTATGTATGATTTTTCATATTTAAGGACACTGAATAACATAAGGGATTTCAAATTTAGATATTTTTGATGTTTTGCAGATAGCTATCTAATTTAGTATTCTTATCCTTATATGAACTTACAATACTTAAGAATATCAAATAAGTGAGCTATCTAATAAAAAAAACCTCTAAATTAGGGCGCTATTGCCTAAACAGCATAAAGAATTAAGAAACTACTTAACTCCCTAATTAGGTTTTGTACTGGAACTAAATACATAAATAAACAGAGAAATGCCACATAAGTATATCAGATTTGGGACATGTATCTATCTTTAGTATCTCTTAAAAAAACAGTGAAAGAATTTGGCAATGTTTGAAGCATACCATTTGTCTAAATGGAAATCTTTAATTGAAACTAACATCCGAATTTCAGCTAAACCGAATGACCCATTGGCTAAAATTATTTTCAGAGAAAACATTCTTTCTGCCATGCCCACATTTAACATTCAGCATCAAAAAGTATATTTAAAGAGGCTGCTATTAGTATTTTTGTAGATTCAGTTATAGTCACTTTTACATAGGCATACAGACTGCTGCCCTCTAGTGTCTGCAGAGATACAATGCCAGTTTCAGTTGCTTTATAAAGTACTTACAGTTGATGTTTATCCAGGTATAGAGTGAAACCCCATCTGAGGAAAAAATAGAAAAACAAGTTAAAATTTTTATAGTCTTACAATTATAAACCCACATTAAATATGTTTTACAATGCAAAAATAATACACTGGTTACCGAATAGATAATTGGACTCTGTTCTCAGAAGAAGCAGACCTGGCGTTACCCTCTCTGCTGCCCCTTTCCTTAATGTGCCCCATATATATATATATATATATATATATATATATAAAGCTTTGTGTATTTGATTGGATGGATGAATGTGATTAGTTTGGAGTACATGATTGGATGGATACACATGAGTAGTTTGGAGTATGAATGTATGGTAATTAGGGCTAAGTGGGTGGTGGGATGGCAATAAGTTCAAGGGAGGGGAGATATATCTGATGACAAACAAAATATGCACAGAATTAACATTAGGCAGCTGGAAACAGAATTCTGGTCTGCCAAGTCCAAGTCTTGTGATATGGAGGTGCAATTAGCCCCAGCATACAATTAAAAATATTTCATAATGTACAGTGTTTCAGCACATACATACTCGTACTTGTCCTAAATGGAAGCAACATAATTATTTATTATTTAGGATTTTGCACATTACATTTTTTTATGCTTCCAGCAGTGCTTTAGCTCATATTTTTGATGACTTGCACCACAAATACAATCCATATCAAAGCTTAAATGGACACTCAATCAGAATTAGGTTGTTATGGTGGGAGGAAGCCTTCGGGTGCCAATTTACGTAAGGGATTAAATAGTTTGTGTTTAATCCGGGACCTTATTGTTCTGCCTATCTCTTTCAGCCATAGACTGAAGTTTGAATCAGGAAGTGCCTTTCAGTGGTGCCCCTGTCCAAGGTATTCTAAATCAAGTTTCAGACTACTGCCAAAGAAGATGGGCATAGATAGTGTGTGTTTGTTAACAGTTTAACTCTTTGAGGACCTCCAGGGACCTCCTTGCACCATAACAACTTAATAACGATGCAATTGTTATGGTGCCCAGAGTGTTCTTTTAAGTTTCAATATCTACAAAACATACATTTAATTAAGTGTTAATATTAAAGGAATCCTATATTCACCCAGACCACTTCATCTCAATGTAGAGATCTGGGTGCAGTGTCTCCACATTAGGTCCCCAATGCTCCTTTATGAAGAGCAATGGATTGACATCGGCCAAGTAGGCAACGTGGAAGGGGGAGAGATAATCAGCACCGAAAGAGCTTCAGCACTGGATAAGGTAAGCAAATTTTTATTTTATTAAAATTGTATTGGGGATTGGGGACCTGAAAAAGAATAGGAACAGGGGCACTATAGCTTTAAGAATACTGGATTGTATTCCTAACACTATAGTGTTCCTTTAACAATACTAATTCGAAACATAATACATAGACTCAACAAACACTCCAAAATGTAGTAAAATAGATTCATCAGAAAAATTAGGTCCATTCAGTTCAATTCTCTCTCGCTGAACTTACTGAGATGGAGGTTTCAACTTTTTTCGAATTCCCATGTAAGTCTTGGCATTTTCAAGTGGCCACTCACGCTCTGGCTTGGCACTCTGCAAAACCAAACCAAAATCCCATAGTAAATTTGACCTACAATCTACATAATCATAAATGTAAGATTTGATTAACATTATCCTAAGAGTCTTTCAGATGTTCAGAAGCCAGCACATGTCTCAATATACAAACAATATACAAACAGCACTCTGTACCACAACATAAATAAAGCAGATATTTTTACTGCATATATTTTAGGCCACGCTATTTCTCATAAATTACAAACCAAATGTGATAAATTCAAAGTGAATTTAAAATTTAAGGTCACCACAAATGAACTGGAAAAAGCATCTCCAAATCAGCTATGCTTTTAGTTCAGCTACTCTGACCTTAAATTTGAAATTCACTTTGAATTCTCCCTTTAGCAAATAACCCTGAAAGTGTGAATTTGAGGTATGGAATATTAACTATATTTCCAAGAAAACAGTTTAAAAGTATGTGTGAATATAATGGTGCTTCTTGTAGAAATAAATTAACATATTCTCATATACAAATATAGAAGCAATAGCACTCTTTGGACACTTCTAAGATCACACAAAACAAATGTTAAAAAAAACAAACAACTACTTCAATATTTAGGTTATATACCCCCCTCCCTACCCCCACCTTTAATGCAAGTACAGTGCTAAAGTACAGTCTATAAATGGTAATGCTTACCCCTGAAAACAGGCAGGGGGAAGTCAATTATCATATAAATGCAAGAGATAAAAAAAGACACAATAGTGCAATAATTCTGAAATAACAGAGAATGTGCAAAAATGCTCATAATATATAGAGCCTTTTATATGATATGGCTCTGAATGTAAGCACTTCTCTGCCCTTTTAGCAGCAACAGTACCTCTTCTGATAGCCAATCAGTATCTTCCAGTGAAGATACTAAGTGGTTATCAGAAGAGGTACTGTTGCTGCCAAAAAGGCACAGAAACGCTTACGTTCAGAGCCATATAGTATAAAAGGTTCTATATATTTTGAGCATATACTATATCCAGGTTTAGGCACATTCTCAATTATTTTAGCATTATTGCACTATTGTGTCTTTTTTCTCTTTTGTATTTATATGAGAACTGACTTCTCAAAGCCTGTTTTCAGGGGTAAGCGTAACCGTTTCTAGATATCACTTTTTAGCACTGCACTTGCACTTACAGTGTAAGGGTTAGACACTCCCAAGCCAAGTAATAACTCTATCTATACATCCCTTTTTTAATGGAGATGTTTACTTAGACAAGGCCTTTTACCATACCTTTTTCTCTTTAAGCACAAGTAGCTTTCGATCCCTGATGACAAAGTATCTGTCTTGAAACTTGCATCCCAGCAGCTTTGGGGACACTTCCCTGCACTTTAACAATCCACATTTAGGAGTTTCTCTTTTTGCACCTAGTATGGGAGCAAGAGATGTCACAGTAAGTCAATCACCATGTGAAGATTTCATTTTAGATCCAAAATTATTATTCTATGTTGATCACAAAAACACTCACCTGTAAAAAGACAGCTTCCTTCACCAATGGGAATCTTCTTCACAAGTAAGAAAGCGGAACTAGGCTCTGCTAACTTGCACCACTGCAGAGCCTGTTCTAGAACTTTTTCCTTTGGATGTAAAGGTCGTTCTGTAGAACAAAGATAATCATATAAATTAAACTGGCATACAAATATGGTTTAGAGTGTGTGAAGTTGTTAAGAAACAAATACATTTTACATTCAATTAATAATCATGCATAATAGTTGTAGACATATATCTAAATTAATATAATAAGACAATATTTGAAGAGGAACTTGCTTGTGGTCACTGTTCTTATTTTCTCACTCCATTATATATAACTGAAGCATTTACTGGAGCGATAAGTGCAGTCAAGGTATGTATAAAAAACACCTACATACACAGCATTTCTGTTTCCAAATGCCAATATTTTCCAGAAAGTGTCATAAAAATGCATGATCATTCAGGCATTCCTTCAAAAGTCCTGTATGGCATCTGTTTACTCATCTGCAGTGGTTGCCAGTGAAGTTAAAAGATGGTGGTGCACAAGATTCTACCTCCAGAATGTGACTTGGTGGGCTTTAGCAATTTAACTTTGTACATTACACACTTCAACAACAAAAAAATGTTTTAAAGAGAGTACCTTTCTTAGCATTAAATTCTGTATGTATCAGGGAATTTTCCAGTACAGCGCCCTATGGTTAATTAGAAGGTTTAAAGCCTCTGCCTCATGGGACACCTGATAGAAGATTCATATTTCAATTATATGTTGCAAAAAGTCACTGTCGGTTGCTAGGAGCATATTTAACCACTGTATGTTGGAGATTTCACAGAAGCTTGTAATAAAAAGGTATCATTGTGTTTCATCAAATGGACAGTGGTGGAATTTCCTTCATTGGTGCCAGTTTTATTTTTAGCAGTACTCCACACCACATCCAATGAGAATTCATGCTCTTTGCAACATCATACACTTGTACATACCCATATTTAGGACAAAAACAGCCACTTTAAATATGCTAATAATGAATGACAGCCATAGAAGACAATACACAGACCTGTCTGTCAGGGTACCCAGGATTTGTCAATGCAAATCCAATAGGTAATATGGGAAATTGTGTTAGAGTAGACTAAGCATGTTTGAGGGATCTATATGCAGGAATTAGGAGATTACAAAAATGCCTCAAAATCTTTCCCATCTGCATCTATCAATGGAGTGGGGAAGGAAATTGCAGAATTAATCATGATAGCCACAATTTACTTTTTTCCAACCTGAACTTTTCACTTACCATACCCAGAGACAATTTTTTATTGCAACAAATAACGACCCATGCAATGCTGCACAAGTTACCTAAAGGAACACGACAAACACCCAAAGCACTTTAAGTGTTTATGTGTGAAGAGTGTGTCCTCTTTTTTTTCATTTTATAAAAGTGGAGATTTTAGTAGAAAGCACATTTATAAGTTAACCTTGCTAAACCCGCTTGGTAATCAGACAACCAATCATGTTGCGCTCCTGTTGTTTAGCTAAGTGGAGCTAAACCCAATAGCCAGTCAATTGCCCAAACAACCTGCTTCACAAAGACTGTGTCACATCCTGCACTGTTCTGCGGAGATGTCTGGCCTTGGATTCTGGTATCCAGTACTCTTTTTACAATTCTTGTTTAGTTTTTCTGGTTTTCTATTCCATGTCTGGTTTTCTTTATGCTGGGTTTTCAGGGTTCATTCCTGTATTCCGTTACTGGAATTCCCAGTCTCTTGGATTTTTATTAAAGGGACTCCCCAGGCAGCAGTTTTTACTCACCTGGTTCCAGCGCCGGGAGCCTCGTGAAGCCGCGCCCCCTATTTCGTCAAAATGACGAAACAGGCGGGCACGAGCAGGGAGCAATCAGATGCTTCCATTTGGAAGCGTCATTGCTCCCTTGTGCACATGCGCGGCTTCGCCGCACATACTCTGAAGTCCTGAGCGCACTACCACGAATGTGCGCGGCCGCAAGCTGATCTGACTGACAGCTCAGCTCGCGGTCTTTGCCCCCCTCCTTCCTCCCGCTGACAGGCAGAAGAGAGAAGTCGCGCACACAGTGCCTTCTCTCTTCTGCACACGTCAGACGTATTTTAATACGTCTTACGTGTATAGGGCCTTTTTAGGGCCCTGCATGATAGGAAGTCCCTCTGGTGGCCATCTGAGTGACGGCCACTGGAGGTATTCCTATCAATCAATGTAAACACTGTATTTTCTCTGATTGCCTGCAGGGAGCTATAGATCTCACCTGAACAACTACATAAAGCTGTAGTTGTTCAGGTGACTATAGTGTCCCTTTAAATGTTTGTTTTATGTTGCCACACCCTTTCCTTTTCCATTTATCCTTTTGTTTCAGTTGGTTCCTGCAGGCGGTTGCTGCAAGTCCTCTGCCCCTTTCTTGCAGGTAAGTGCTGTGCGTGTTTTATTATTGTTTATTTAGTCATGCATATCTAGGTAGATAGGAACACACTGTAATTGGAGTACTTTGCCACAGTGGTGGGCTGCATACATCTTGGCCATTTATGCATGTCTAAATCTCCAATGTTTTACATATATAGTACTTAGTTATGTCTCCTCTTGTTTTGCCTTGCATCTCTGGTCTTGTTTTATTTTGTCTTCTATTCCCAGTTCATGTACAGTCCTGTCCTGCCCTGTTCATGTTTCCCTCATGTCTTGTGTACGTGTTCTGGGTTCTGCTTTCTGTCCTGCTCCGGGTTCTTCTAGTCTTGTCTTGTTTTCTTGTTAGGTGCCTGTCCAAGTCTTGCCTTGTTTCTGTACTGGATACATGTTTGCTGCAGAGCCTCCCTATCCAGTTCCTGGGAGGTCTGCATATCAAATAGCACCTAGCTCTTGGGCCCTGGTATGTGGCCGCACAAACACTGGTGCTCAACACCAGGGGGCGTGTGGTTACCCTGCACCAGGCCCTGATGGTCCATTACCACGCTGAGACTCCCATCATCATCTGGCACTCAGGGGTCCCGGTTTCCGTACTGCCACCCGTGACAGACTGCTCATTAATCTGCATTGGGAAATCTGTGATTGGACAGCCACAGAAAGCCTGGGCTGTGGAAGAAGTGGAGGGCTTACAAAAAAGCAGCAGATAAGAGATCCACAGCTTTTGCAAATTGTTTTTATATATACCCCAATGAAAACGGCATTATTAAATGCATACATGCTTTTTATTTGGCGGTACTTCTTCTAAATAGATTATATATATATATATATATATATATATATATATATAATTCCCTACTAGACAGACTGGAAGAATAACTGTAATTTTGATAGATTGGTTTCTTGCTATTGATATTTTAGTACAAATTAGCCATCATATCTATTAGAAACAAAACATTTCAAAGAATATAAAGTAAGTCATTGTTTGAACAACACTGCATCAATCGTATTTCTATGTACTTTTGGTTTTATCTTAGGAGGTGCAACTGATATCAGTGTATTTTTGTAATTTGTAAAATTGTACATGTTTTGAGACTCTATGTATGCATCAGTGTTATCTTTATCTTAGTTATGAATGCAGTAAAACTTCAATAAAAATGTATTCACTCAGGTGCCTATCCAGGGCCCCCATCCAGAGCAATACAGGCAATGATGCTTAAGCAAAGAAGCCCATCTGGATAATGTAGTGCTGTTCAGTATCCTAACTGTGTTGCACTGAAAATTAGCGACACAATGAGCAATGCACTATATCAATTTGCTAGTTCCCCTTGCACTACTGTTGCAATGCTTTGGGGATGTTATGTCATTAGCACATAGGAGTAGAAGGAGAGCCTGCAGCTGGTTTTAACAAACTGTACCTGCACGTGTGCCTGCTAGTGTGTAGTGGTTAGTTTCAATCTATGAATGTTTTTTTGTGTATGAGCCTGATAGTATGAGTCTTTGCATATGTGTAGCAGTGTTTATCTGGGTGTGTGCATAGGCATGTCTGGGAGAGTATGCCTGTGGGGCAAATTGTTATGTAAGGTGCTTCAAGATTTGTGATGTTAGTCATTTGCTCATCTGATGTTTCGTAGACTTGACTGAATCTTACCTAGTTCACCATTTTCAAACACTTCAAAGGTCAGCCAGATGTCTGTGCTTCCTGAAACATTCCGCATATCTAGGACCTGATTGGTTAACTCCTCTGCTGTCATTACTGGAGACACCTAAAATGCAGCGTTTGAAGATGTCGAATCAATACCAATCTAAATATGACAGCAATCTAAATATGATATTTAGATTCTCGAGATCACAGCACATCCATTCAGTCTGTACAAAGTTACCAGTATGTACAGTAAACATACCACTGATACTTGATGTGTCAGCCCAAACAAAACCAAAAAGCAGAACATTTTATAGCATAGCTATCTTTTAGTCAGAATACATCTAGCTCATATATTATCGTTACTAGCCAGAACATTTACAGATTAAATAAATGATCTAATGACAGTCCAGTCTTTTAATAAACACAGACTTCCTTTGGCAATAAATATACACTCAAAGCCATACTTTTTACATGGATATTTGATCTTCCTTTAACATTGTTACAAATATGCAGAATTTCTGTTTAAACTTAATTTGTTTTACTTGGCAAATAGTAGGAAAGGGGAGAGCTATGAAAAATATACGTGTGTGTTTTTCTTTATAGCCTTTTGTAAACGGCTAATATGCAAATGGAGCTTGAACTTCATCCTAAAAAAATTTAAGTTTGGGATCATCTCATGGGAGTGCAGTAACACTCATAGGGCTATTTACTAAAGTGAGAATTTAAAGTGAATTTAAAATTTAAGGCTAAAAAGACAGAACTGGAAAACTTCTCGACGTCAGCTACACTTCCAGCAAGCTACTTTGGCCTACAATCTGTATATAAGGCAGAAATATATAATTCAACAACCATATTTACTATACTAATACAGTATCAATAGTAAAGTCAATTTAAAAAAAAGAAATGCATACCATCATATTTTTGCGTTGCAACATACCAATTGTGGAAATATATTTAAATGAGATAAACGCAATGCCACACATACAGCACAGACGCCTGTGGTTCTACCACAGATCTATACTAAATCTGTTGTGTAAATGCAGAACTGACACTATTAAACATGGCTTGAAAATTACTGACCTTTAGGGTGACACAGCAGTCTGGCAGTTTCTTTTCCAAGTAAACTTCAATAATAAGGTCACCAGCTTGTGACAACTGTCAGGTGAAAAACAAAGGTTGAAACATACATGTTTTAGGTAATGTAATATCTACTGTAGTGAAATAATCTTGCGGTGAAATTTGCATTGTACACTTCATTATATAGTACACATTTTTTTCCTCTTTATATATTTTCAACGTTAACAAAAAAAGAGCTGTGAGTATATAGCAGCCTTAATTCTGTGCACATGATTCTTACCTGAACATCTTTCCAGGTGGTAATCAAACTGTTTTCTAAGTCCATCTGTGTCACCTGCTCCTCGTCAATCTGAAAATAGAAAAAAAATTAACGTTTTGTTCAATTTATGGTAGTGATATGTCGACCAGTGTGATAACTAAAAAATGCCTCATTGACTTAGCATATATTGTTATTTAAAGAGAGTTTGCACACTTTTTAATTAAGAAAAATGATACAAAGATTTACATTTGATGTCTCCACATAAATTGTTCAAATACAGAATGGTGTATTTGCATGCATGCACAGAAGGGCTGGACATTTTTTTTCTAGTGGCAAGTACAAGCAAATGGCCTTTTTTCCACACACAAAATTCTGTGATTCCAGAAAATATTTCACTAGTTCTGTCTAGCCCTGGAAAACATTGAGATTGCAAGTCACGAGCTTAAGTACAACACAGTACAACCGAACTCCTGCAGTACTTTGTTGACAGAGATCACATTGGTGTTCAAGTAGCTTTAATTAGAAGAGGGCTGTATGCATAATGTAAATTTACTTTTCTGCTTCTTTTTCTTTTAATTTTCACTTACATTAATTTCTTATCTATGCACGTAAAAACTGCAATGTCTTAATGCCTTTGATCTACTTCAAGGAACACTTACACCGAATACACAAGCATAGTTGTCAATTAGGTCCTCCATCACCTTCACCTCGTGCTCCCCCTTCCCATCTGTCTGAAATAGGCTGGGAGCAAATAATAGTGAAAGATTCTTGGTACACATCTGGTTTAAATCTGCACATTTCTGAACACTGGGAGAGAAAAAATAAGGAAAACGTACAGCTATTAGATACGGAGCTATGTAGGATACTAAAATTAATTGGTTTTAGTGGTTGGAAGAAAATATTGTGAACAGGCACAGCTGGAGACAGAATACAAATGTATCATCATTGTATCAAAACCATGGAACATTTTCAGTATGTTTACTGAAATACACCCAATGATGTACTGGAAAAAAATCAGATTAGGTACCATGTAAATTAATCAAATGTTTTTGGTTTTATCACAGTTGGAAATTAGTTGGAAACTAATTTAGAAAAAAATGTGTATAAGTAACACAAAAATATTCCAATTAAGACTGTTAAACTGACAGTGACACTTCAGAAAATAAAGGCTGACCAGGTCCTCACAGTGCTCCCCGCCACTTCCTAAGCCCCCCCTAACCTCCATAATAGCATAAGGGAGACTGAAATCTCCTGAATGCCACTACTCGCTATGCCACGAGTAGGGTCATGTCTGTTGTAAAAATAAACCCACCCCTTCCAACAAATGGCCCCATGGTGGGGCATCTATTTGCAAGCGGGGGGGACATAGTGTCCCCTCCGAGGCCCAACCCGTGGCCCGCAAGTTGGAGCAATTCAACTAAATGGGGGACATAGGGTTCTCCTTGGCCCCCACCTATGAGTGGCGGGTGAGGGCCCTAAATGAAAATGTGGGGGGGAGGGGGACTTATTGTCCTCCCCCCTGGCCCCCAACCCCTGAGCGGTAGGTAGGGGCCCTAAATAATAATGGGGGGAACCTATTGTCCTGCCCCCCAGCCCCCACCCCTTTTATTTGATAAATTCAAATAAGCCACTGGCTGCTCACTGTTTACTAGACTATATCCCAAGAAGGGGCAGAATTTACTAATACTAAGTAAACTTTACTTAGTATTAGTAAATTTGTCTGAAAGACCGTGGGAATTAGGGAGTTATCTACTAAACGGCTGCAAGATGCAGCGGCAGCACGAACACGATCAGAGTTTCATTCATTCAAATGAAATTCCGATCCAAACAAAGTCCAGAGTTGCGTCCTAATATGAACAAACTGTTCTCATTCTGTTAGGACGAAATTCTGTAGTTTTGCCAGCATTCTGTCTAAATGACAGGACGTTCGGGAATAATGACAGGAAGCATCGTGATAGCATTTCACAGAGGAAAGGTAATAACTGTGTGAAAATTTCTCTGACCACAGGAAGCGGAGCACACTTTGCTCCTCCACTGGTCAGAGATGGTCAGGCGTAGGAAGCCTCCATAAGACAAAGCAGTCCCTACTTTGTCTTATGTTTTAAAGAAAACTAGAGCAGATAGGAAGAAATGAAGAACAGATCCTGACATAGGGAGAGAAGAGGAAGCAATTAGAGAAAGGTAAGTACGGCATGACAGTGCAGCTTTAAATAGCTGTAAAAACTCACCTTTATTCAAGGCCTGGTGGATCTCAAAAAAGGAGGCATGGTGGGGCCAGAAACTGTGATAGACTCCCTTTTCATTTACTGACTGCCTCCCACAATCTATTGGGGTGACACAAACTCTGGGCCTTGACAACATTGTGAGTGGGACATCAACCATATCTTTGTTACAAGATCTAAATAAAGTTTAAACATATGCCTGGTTGCACAAGAGACCTATCTTATGTCATATGTCCTCATTGTAATGGCATGTGTAACCGAAGTATCAAAATGAGTTGCCAAAAGCTGAGGACAAGCAATAAAAATACTGCCTGTTTTTAGTCTTCTGCACATATAACCATGTTTGTTAAACATCTTCTATCTCTCAAGCCAAATTTTATCAACTGATTAGGTGTTTTACCGGTAAAGATGACCAATTAGTGCAGTCAGTGTAGCTCTGTTGACCTTTGGAAGCTGGTTAATTAATTCCATGTAGTTCTCCAACCTCTTGGATTTTTCTGAGTGCTCTGTGATGGCAATAAAATCAGTCAACTAATATTAAAACAGCTAAACAAATTCTTTAAATTATAACATAATGCAAATTACAGTTGTTGCCCGGTCTAGACAAATTTACTATATTTATTGGTTGTTAGGTGTGCAGCAGTTTCCAGTTCTATATTACTTAAAATTCTATATCTTAATAGCAAGAAAATATATTGCATACTGTGAAAGCTTCAATGAGAATAGCAATATGAAATGAACAGTATGCAACTTGCAAAAAAGTAATACTACTCTACAAAGTCAATTTCAGTTCAACTATATACTGCAGTCAAGGCTCAAAAGCTCTCCTCTCCCACTAACAATTGACGAGTTAAAATTTAGCCTTGGTGAATAGAAATTCAGAATAGAAAGTGTTCCAATGCCTACATCTCCCGGGCTTGTCATGGCAAGTAACATTTAGGCCTGGCTAGTATCGTATAACTTAGAAACAATAGGATTTGGTAGCACACCCTGAACATGCATTTCTCAGCATTGTTGCTGCTGTGAAGACCAAAAGTTATACAAACTATACAATAATAAACAGCACATACTCAAAAATACAGCTTTACATTTTACAAGGCTACTTAAAATCACCTATGCCAAAAAACAAATATGGGGATTCAGTCAGTGGTGGATCTTCAGCAGGCAAATTAGGCACTCACCTTGGGTGGCACATTCCACGGTGGCAAAAAAAGGGGGTGACAAGCTGTCATCCCCAGACTGATATTTTTGTTCCCAAGCAGAGCTTGAAAAGGGAAAGGGAGTGAGACTGGGAGCATTTGCAACAGGATAAGCTGTCTTTCTCTTAGAAGGCAGCAGTCAGTCAGCATAAACACTTCAAGGAACACTATAGTCACCTAAATTACTTTAGCTAAATAAAGCAGTTTTAGTGTATAGATTATTCCCCTGCAATTTCACTGCTCAATTCACTGTAATTTAGGAGTTAAATCACTTTGTTTCTGTTTTATGCAGCCCTAGCCACACCTCCCCTGGCATGATTGACAGAGCCTGCATGAAAAAAAAACTGGTTTCACTTTCAAACAGATGTAATTTACCTTAAATAATTGTATCTCAATCTCTAAATTGAACTTTAATCACATACAGGAGGCTCTTGCAGGGTCTAGCAAGCTATTAACATAGCAGGGGATAAGAAAATCTTAATTATACAGAACTTGCAATAAAGAAAGCCTAAATAGGGCTCTCTTTACAGGAAGTGTTTATGGAAGGCTGTGCAAGTCACATGCAGGGAGGTGTGACTAGGGTTCATAAACAAAGGGATTTAACTCCTAAATGGCAGAGGATTGAGCAGTGAGGCTGTAGGGGCATGTTCTATACACCAAAACTGCTTCATTAAGCTAAAGTTGTTCAAGTGACTATAGTGTCCCTTTCAGTAACTGCTGCACATCCCTCCAGATCATCAGCTAGTGGAGCCTTCCAGCCCCTTTCCCGACACCAGCATAACAGCCGACACCCCCCTTGACAGACCACGCGGTTGCTTTCTATGGCAGCCTCTCCTCCTGGGTCATGCTTCCTTAGTAATGTGTTAGAAGGAGTCTGGGAAGGCAGGATCATAATGGGTGAGCAGGATTAAATGGGTGACAGACTCAAAAACTGTTCTGCTCGTCCCAGTGCTGCCCTGACTTTAGGGACCCTGGAAATGCACATAATGTCAGTTTGGATATATATATTTGTTAGTCCTCCCTAATCTTCCATTCTATTATTCTGTTTAATTTATTTGCTTGTTTCTAATTTAATTTAGTTCCCCATTTCCCCCCCATTTTTTATTTAATTGGTTTGATTTGTCTTTTACTGTTTATTTCTTGGCTGTTGTGTTGGGTTTTTTTGTTCCAATTCTTTAATTTGTTTAATTACAAGGGAGTTAATTAATAAACTTTAAAGATTTTTTTTCTGCCTTTAGCTCTCTCAGTTCCAAAACTGCGCTCCTTAATAATTAATAATTATGTTTTCCCTTATCATGCAAGTGCTATTTGTTTTTTAAAATAAGGAGAACTGAGTAAAAGTCTCCTAGTTTATACTGTAATAGAAAAACCAGGTTCAACAAAAAGTTGGGAGCCTTTTCTTTATAGAAAAAGCTCATATCTATATACGCACAGACTATAATGCTGTTTTCTATAAATAACAGGCTCCCATCTATATATACATAGACTATACAACGTGAATAATGTCATACTCCTACCTATATACACACAGATTATATGGTTCTCTCAATACGTAAAATGCTCCTATTTATATACATGCAGTCTATATAATGTCACAATCCAATCTAAATATGCACAGACTATATATCTGTTCTCTATACGTAAAGGCTCCCATCTATATATACATTCTCTATATGGCTTTTATTGTCTATGGCTGAATTATGTAATTCAGTTAGGTAATAAAGCTTGCACTTTAATGTATTTCAGTCATAGTGCAATCTTTATTGGTTATCTTACTTACACTAGAGTGCAAGTTTTATTAGCTATCTGAATTACATTAAAATGTTAGCTTTATAGTCCAAAATAGGTGCTGTCTCTCCTAAAGAGGGATACTTGAGAATTCTGTAATTTTGTGTCAATAAGATTGCTCCTGGAAATTAATGTGTTCTGAGAGCTAGACCAAACAGTTCTACTTTTCCATGTCCAGCCTGAATAACTTGTCTGTAAAATTATCAAAATGTGTAGGAGTGAAGTGTTTTCCTTTCTTCTAAATGTTGGTCTGTGCTAACCGTATCCTATCCTGGAATTGTAAATACTCTGAATAATTGCATTATTGCACTAAGGATTCTGTATGGTTTAATACTGGAGGCTATCCAGGGGGTCACATCATGAGTTACTACTGCACAGAGTGACACCAATCCTTCTGATGCCACTGACTCCCATTTGCCTCCACAACTTCAACTCACTACAACTCACTACTAAGCTGTCTGCCGCCCTCCCCTTAGACCTGAGCGCCAGGTATAGCACGCTATACCTAGTTTATGCATTTATAGCTGATTGCTATGATATACCAAGTTTATGCATTTATAGCCGATTGCCATGATATACCTAGTTTATGTATTTATAACTGATTGGCATGCTATACCTAGTTTATGCATTTATAGCTGATTGCTATGATATACCTAGTTTATGTATTTAAAACTGATCGGCATGCTATACCAAGTTTAGGCATTTATAGCTGATTGCTGCGATATACTAAGTTTATGCATTTAAAGCGTAGAGGCCTGATATACCAGATGGCACTGGCAAACAGTTTGTGGACAAAGATGGCACTGGCAAGTTGTTTGTGTGTAAATATGACAAGGATTAGCTGGTTGGGGACAAACCTGGGACTGTAAAGTTGTTTTGGGAGAACTATGGTATTGGAAAGCAGTTTGATGGCAAAGTTTGCTTCGTAAACTGTTTGAGGACAGAGATGAAGAGGTGGAGCTTAAAAAGGAAGAGGTGGAGTTTACAGAAGGGTTTGGTCTTAAAAGGAAGAAGTGTGGCCTTGACCGGAAGGGGTGGAGCACATTCAGATCGAGGGGGGTGCATAAGTTTAGTCATGCATAGGGCAGCACAAAACCAAAATACACCACTGGATTCAGTTACACCATATTGTAATATTGTGTAAAAGGAACACTATAGTCACCTAAATTACTTTAGCTAAATAAAGCAGTTTTAGTGTATAGATCATTCCCCTGCAATTTCACTGCTCAATTCACTGTCATTTAGGAGTTAAATCACTTTGTTCCTGTTTATGCAGCCCTAGCCACACCTCCCCTGGCATGATTGACTGAGCCTGCATGAAAAAATAAAAAACTGGTTTCACTTTCAAACAGATGTAATTTACCTTAAATAATTGTATCTCAATCTCTAAATTGAACTTTAATCACATACAGGAGGCTCTTGCAGGGTCTAGCAAGCTATTAACATAGCAGGGGATAAGAAAATCTTATATAAACAGAACTTGCAATAAAGAAAGCCTAAATAGGGCTCTCATTACAGGAAGTGTTTATGGAAGGCTGTGCAAGTCACATACAGGGAGGTGTGACTAGGGTTCATAAAGAAAGGGATTTAACTCCTAAATGGCAGAGGATTGAGCAGTGAGGCTGCAGGGGCATGTTCTATACACCAAAACTGCTTCATTAAGCTAAAGTTGTTCAGGTGACTATAGTGTCCCTTTAACCCCATCACTACGTTACAGTACCTCAATATCAGTGGGTCCTACACTAACACTAATTTTAACATGGGAGACAAACAGCAACTTAAATAGGGGTGAAAAAGAAGTTCTACAAATCTCAGCAAACAAATATTCTAAATGTGTGTGTATGTGTGTGTATATATATATATATATATATATATATATATATATACACATACCGTATTTTTCGCTCCATAAGACACACTTTTTTTCCTCTCAAAAGTGAGGGGAAATGTCTGTGCGTCTTATGGAGCGAATGTGAAGCTTTACTTACCTGTCTTGTAGCGTGGGCCGGCAGCACAGCGCGCTCCACGGTACAGGAACTTCAATTTCAGGTTCCGGTTTCCGGCGGGACTGAAAAGAAGTGCACACTCAGTGTGCACACTTCCTTTCAGTCCCGCCGGAAACCAGAAGCTGAAATTGAAGTTCCTGTACCGCGGAGCGCGCTGTGAAGCCAGCCCACGCTACAAGACAGGTAAGTAACTATGGGACAAGGGGAGGGGGGGACACTATGGGACAAGGAGAGGGGGACACTGGGACAGGGGAGACACAATGGGACAAGGGGAGGGGACACAATGGGACAAGGGGGGACACTATGGGACACAAGGAGAAGGGGGACACTATGGGACAAGGAGAGGGGGGGACACTATGGGACAAGGGGAGGGGGGACACTATGGGACAAGGAGAGGGTGGGACACTATGGGACAAGGAGAGGGGGAACACTATGGGATGAGAACACTATTGGACAAGGGGAAGAGGGGTTAACAATCACTATGGGACAGAGGAAAGGGGGGGTTAAAATAACTATGGGACAGGGGAGGGGGGTTAAAGATCATTATGGGACAGGAGAGGGGAGTGTGTGGTAAAGAACAAAAAATTCCTTTAAAAAAAATATTCTGAACAAACTGTCCCATAGTAACAAACACTACGGAACAGTTCAGAATATTTTTTCAGGGTTTCCTCCTCTAAAAACTAGGTGTGTCTTATGGTGACGTGCGTCTTATGGAGCGAAAAATACGGTATATAGTTGCAAGAAAAAGTATGTGAACCCTTTGGAATGATATGGATTTCTGCACAAATTGGTCATAAAATGTGATCTGATCATCATCTAAGTCACAACAATAAACAATCACAGTCTGCCTAAACTAATAACACACAAATAATTAAATGTTGCCATGTTTTTATTGAACACACCATGTAAACATTCACAGTGCAGGTGGAAAAAGATATATTGAACACACCATGTAAACATTCACAGTGCAGGTGGAAAAAGTATGTGAACCCTTGGATTTAATAACTGGTTGAACCTCCTTTGGCAGCAATAACTTCAACCAAACGTTTCCTGTAGTTGCAGATCAGACGTGCACAACGGTCAGGAGTAATTCTTGACCATTCCTCTTTACAGAACTGTTTCAGTTCAGCAATATTCTTGGGATGTCTGGTGTGAATCACTTTCTTGAGGTCATGCCACAGCATCTCAATCGGGTTGAGGTCAGGACTCTGACTGGGCCACTTCAGAAGGCGTATTTTCTTCTGTTTAAGCCATTCTGTTGTTGATTTACTTCTATGCTTTGGGTCATTGTCCTGTTGCAACACCCATCTTCTGTTGAGCTTCAGCTGGTAGACAGATGGCCTTAAGTTCTCCTGCAAAATGTCTTGATAAACTTGGGAATTCATTTTTCCTTCGATGATAGCAATCCGTCCAGGCCCTGACGCAGCAAAGCAGCCCCAAACCATGATGCCCCTACCAACATACTTCACAGTTGGGATGAGGTTTTGATGGTGGTGTGCTGTGCCTTTTTTTCGCCACACATAGTGTTGTGTGTTTCTTCCAAACAACTCAACTTTGGTTTCATCTGTCCACAGAATATTTTGCCAGTACTGCTGTGGAACATCCAGGTGCTCTTGTGCAAACTGTAAATGTGCAGCAATGTTTTGTTTGGACAGCAGTGGCTTCCTCTGTGGTATCCTCCCATGAAATCCATTCTTGTTTAGTGTTTTACGTATTGTAGATTCGCTAACAGTGATGTTAGCATTTGCCAGTGACTTTTGTAAGTCTTTTACTGACACTCTAGGATTCTTCTTCACCTCATTGAGCAGTCTGCGCTGTGCTCTTGCAGTCATCTTTACAGGACGGCCACTCCTAGGGAGAGTAGCAGCAGTGCTGAACTTTTCTCCATTCATAGATAATTTGTCTTACCGTGGACTGATTAACAGCAAGGCTTTTGGAGATACTTCTATAACCCTTTCCAGCTTTATGCAAGTAAACAATTCTTAATCGTAGGTCTTCTGAGAGCTCTTTTGTGCGAGGCATCATTCACATCAGGCAATGCTTCTTGTGAAAAGCAAACCCAGAACTGGTGTGTGTTTTTTATAGGGCAGGGCAGCTTTAACCAACACCTCCAATCTCATCTCATTGATTGGACTCCAGTTGGCTGACATCTCACTCCAATTAGCTCTTGGAGATGTCATTAGTCTAGGGGTTCACATACTTTTTCCACCTGCACTGTGAATGTTTACATCGTGTGTTCAATAAAAACATGGCAACATTTCATTCTTTTGTGTGTTATTAGTTTAAGCAGACTGTGATTGTCTATTGTTGTGACTTAGATGATGATCAGATCACATTTTATGACCAATTTGTGCAGAAATTCATTTAATTCCAAAGGGTTCACATACTTTTTCTTGCAACTGTATATATATATATATATACACACACACATATACAATCAAAATATTTGACCTCAGATGTGAATATACAACAAATTCACTATATGCTAAGAATAAATTTGAAATTTGACAATAATTAACACATAGTCTACTAGGAGATAGGTTTGCCAGCTTCTCTTCTGAAAATCATCTCATAACCATGTATGCCAGTCTTCTACCCCTTCAATTCCTTCACTTGATATATGCCAATGCAATGGATTAATTAAAATAAATGCATAAATAGTTGTTTAAGTAATATCCTCCTCCTGTTTTATTTTTTTGGGTCTGGCACAAAAAAATTAAAGAGTGACAATGTGCAAGTGTTCCCCTATATGCACACATACATTTATGTCTGACCGGGATGCGTGTGTGATGTCACTGCATGCCTGGGTATGAGAGCTGAAATGTAACAGTCTCCTATCCATAGAGTTTAGAGGGGAGGCTGGAAACTGCACTTCCAAGCTTTTTAAACTATCAAAATAAAGTATTTTGTGGCCACTAAGCAGGAGGGAACTACTGTAGGCACTATAACAAGCAACCTTGTAATTTCTACTCTCATGTCGTGACAATGAAATGTTGAACTTTAACAGGATTTCTTGGATAGGAATACAAGCACCCTCTTATTTCCAAGCACCAAGTTTGAACGTAGTTTAAAGGGACATTCCACTGCCCAAATACAATATAAATAAAATTTACTGTTTAGTAGATCTATCCAAAATAAATTGTGCATGCATTTGATTATGCATTTTTGCATTTGGGGTATCTCCAAAGACAGCTTGCAAATGCTGCAGCCTTTGCAAGCCTCCCTTCTAGCCCCTCCCAGACATTCTGTGGCTGTCCAATCGCAGACTTCCCAATGCAGCTCTATGAGAAGTCTTTGCAAGGCAGGTCCACTGGGCAATTGCTGCCTCTTGAGTTTAGCTCCACTGAGCTAACCAAACCAGGAAGAACCAGTACCAGTTGTCTGCTTGAAAGCCACGTGATTGTAACAAGCTAAATTTATAAAAGTGTCAATTACTATTAAAATCTGCCTTTTTTTTTTTTCAAAATGAAAAAAGAGGACACGGTATTCACACTTAAAGCTTTTTAGTAAGCTAAAGTGCTTTAGGGTCTGTATAGTGGTAAAGGAAAACCTACACTTTAAGTGGAGAGATCTGATACAGATTTCAAAGATGCATAGACACACTTTTCTTCTATGTACTGCTCGGCCAGCCGTGTTGTGCACATCTAATTCAAGCCTGAATTGAGGCTTATTAGATGTGCTCAACATGGCTGGCAGAGAAATACATAGAAAAAGAGTGTGCCTATGCATATGTGAAACCTATATCAGATTGTAAGACTCTAAATAAGGTGAGCATTATACTCATTGTACCTTTTAACTTGATTTTATTAACAGACTGCACATTGGTTCCCTTCTCTCCTTCGCTTTTACCTTGAGAAATACCTTGCAGCGGATTGGAGGTGTGATGCTGCCCTAAAAGCAGAAAAGCCCAATTTCGGAGCCAGTATTTGTATATAGGCTACTTTAAATGTGAGTGTTTTACTTCACCACCATTTATGTTATCATATCCTACGTGCCACCTGAACTATATTGTATTTTTTTTATCTTTTATATGTACCACAAGCCATTTTGCAGAAATTTTTTAGCGCTCCACTTAAAGGTGTAGGTTTTACTTGTACCACTCTATAGATTTTGGATTTTGGGTGTGGATGAGAGCTGCTGTTGTTTATTTCTAGCACTTTGTTGTACACACATCCCTTCCAAAAGGAGGTGTATCTGGTCTTGTATAAAGTGCTTTAGGGGTCTAGAGTGTCCCTTTAAGTAATGAGTGTCCCACCCTCCATTAAAACACTAGTAAATGCCTCTCTTGTATGCCAATATAGATGTTTTCCATAACCTCACCTTATAAAGGGTAGTAATACATATTTTATTATTCAGTGCTATCAAATTAACTATTCTAACAATTTGCCAATGAAAATTGACATCCATAATAATTAATACTACAATTTTAATTTCATGAAAAGATTTCTAATTATAGGTAAGAAAACTTTATTTCTGATCCTGGCTTATTAGAGGGTATTATGCTAAATTATATTTTATTTGTTTTTAACACTGTGCCAATTTATTTGCTTTATGGCACATTCTGGTGTATTTGGGAGCTCATTACTAAGATATTTGTCCCTTGCTCACAGATAATTAGATTAAACGTAACATTATTTATTTATTTTTTATTTAAAGCTGCACTGTCACTCATCCTACAAAACTTGTATTGCATAAAGATAAAATATTTATGAAATACTCATATTGACTTTGTTGGAATTGCACTGACTTCCCAGTCAAAGATATACTGATACAAAGCAGGGACTAGTTGGTATAGAACACAATTATTTTACCTGCTGCTTCTTGCCATTTAGGGTGCAATTCTGTTGTGAAAATTGGATCATCCAACTCTCTAAAAAATCTTTTCAGCACATCAGTGACATCCTCAATGAAGTTGTCATTGATACGAAGCTTGACGTTTCGAGCATCCTTGCGAAACTCATCCATGAGCAGTTTAATCCTTGACTTGGCTCCATTTTTGCGGTAAATTCCTTCATGGCAAAGACCTGTTTAGAGGAAAAAAAGACACTGTTAACACTTTTCAATGTCACTGTCCATAGGGCTGTTTATTTTTAGTATTTTGTTAGTATTTCCAGAAACATAATTTTTCAGAAAGTCCTGGCAGCTTTCAACCAATAAACCCACTTTGACATTATGTAATAATAAAATAACTTATATATTCAAGTTGGACTACGTTGTAGTGTTTGTTTTTAAATGTAGGTGTGCATTTGTGTGTAGTGCTTGCTTTTGATTGCAGTGTTTATATATAATATTAGTGTTTTAACCCCTTAAGGACGGAGCCAAATGTACACGTTGTGAACAAAACAAAATGTAAACAAAACCTGGCATTTGCGCTACATGTCTGTCCAACCGTAATTCACCTCTTTCATAGTAAATGCACCCACCCTTATTATATATCATTTTATTCAGGGGAAACAGGGCTTTCATTTAATATCAAATATTTAGCTATGAAACATCATTTAATATGAAAAAAATGGGAGAAAATACGATTTATTTTTTATTTTTTTAGTTCTACATGACATTTTAACGGTCAATGTCATAATACTGTTTGCTTTTACTAAAATAAAATACACATATTTGTATTCAGTAAAGTCTCATGTGTAAGACAGTACCCCCTATGTACAGGTTTTATGGCGTTTTGGGAAGTTACAGGGTCAAATATAGCACGTTACATTTGAAATTGAAATTTGCCAGATTGGTTACATTGCCTTTGAGACTGTATAGTAGCCTGGGAATGAAATTTACACCCATAATGGCATACCATTTGCAATAGTAGACAACCCAAGGTATTGCAAATGGGGTATGTCCAGTCTTTTTTAGTAGCCATTTGGTCACAAACACTGTAGAATTAATATATGTATATATATATATATATATATACGTATGTGTATATATATGTATATATCTATATAATTTTTTAAAAATATTTTTATTTATATATAGGTATATATATATAGTGATATATACGTATATATTTATGTATATAGATATATTATTTCGTTCTACGTGTATTTTGATATATATATATATATTAATTTCACAAAACAGTTAGAACGAAATAACACACATCTATATATTTTTTAATTATTTATTTTTAATTATTTTTTTAATTATATTTTTTAACGTATTTACATTTTTATTTTTTTATATTATATATAAATATATATATATATATATATAACAATAATTTTATATATATTTAATCAGTATCAGTCTACGTGTAATTTGATATATATTAATAGTAAAATACACCTAGACGGTGTACGTATGTGTATGTATATGTGTATATATATACTTAGATCATATATATATATATTATATATATATGATCTAAGTATATATTTTTTTTTTTACACTATTTATTTATTTTAATTTTATTTTTAGCCAGCAGGGGGACCACCTGTCATTACAGGCAGCCCCCCTGCTGGCAATGCAGGAGGCAGCTACCCCCGGCCATGTGATTGTGGGGTCCTCGCAAGGACCCCACTCTCACATGGCCGGGGGGCTTCAAGGAGGACGGACGTGCCGCGGGGGGCTCCCTGGAAGTCCCCCCCACCGGGTAAGTACCGAAAGACCGGAGGGCGTACTATTACGCCCGGCGGCGTTTAGAGCCGCTTAGAATAGGGCGTAATAGTACGCCCTCCGGTCTTAAGGGGTTAATACAGAGGTGTTTTTGTATGTAGTGTTGACGTTTGCATGCAACGGTTTATTTGTGTGTAGTGTTGCTGTTTGAATGCTGAGCTGCACGTACATATACATATAGTTTTTTTCGTTAGTACCTATTTTCTATCACTTTTATTGTTTAAATAAAGTACTTTTTTCTAAGTAAGTATCCAGCCTTTTGGATTTCTGCTTTTATTCTCACCTGGCTTCCTGGATATTCATCAAATCCATAGGTGGGGATCATTCCACCCAAGTGCTCCATACCATAGTAGGTTCATGCTCTGGAAATTGTAAGTAGAATACTTACCTGTATTATATGTTCATTTTATAATTGGACTACACCATTGGTTTTCCTATCTGTGCTTCCCTCCACATATATTACTGACTGCAGCGCAAAATATCTGACATCATATCCTTGGACGGGGATTTTTCCGTCCTGGCGTGCAATATTAGAGCTAATTTAAAGCTCTGGAAAATGTGAGTGTTCTATTGGCACTGCCTTTATATCCACTGCATTTCTTACCGCATTATACTATTTTAAATTTCTTTGTTAAAGATATGTCTCACAATTATCCTCCTCCGTTGATTGTATGTATAATCCTTTTTAATTACTAAGCGCGGCTCACCATTTGTTTGTATTTATCTGCTTGTTATTCACAAGGTGTGGGAACTCCTTGTAGGTGGACTGCTGCTATTTGTGATAAGAGAACACTATACACATTATTTTTTATACAGATACAAGCACTGACACACATGCAGATACTGAGATACACAGATACACACACTAACAAATACAGATACACAGACAAACAGATACACACACACACTGACACAGACACACAGATATACACACAGACACACATACAGATACACTGGTAAAAACACTGACACATACAGACACACAGGTACTCACAATGACATACATACTGATACACAGATATACACACTGATACACATACACACACTGAGACACAGAATTAATGGTGACAACTGCAATGTGCAGTGACTGCCCAGGAGTGTTGGCACCCCTTATTTCAGACTGACAGGAACACATGTATTTCAGTTGAACAATGCACTGATCGTGTCACACAATAAGAAGTATGATAAATGTATAAAGGTTTTAAAAAATACATTGTGCAACCTGTCTTTTAGGAAACTTGGAATTTAAATGGCTGTTCAGTCTGTTGTACCACTTTAACGTAAAATGCATTTTCAAATTGTAAATCATTCTCTACTACTACTTAGTGGACTTTAAAATAAATACAGCCACCCACCATATTGTGTAAGAAAGGCAATGCAACTGTCTACGATGATGGGAATGTCATTCCTGCTTAACTGCTGCTCTCGTAAGATGTTTCCACTGCTGCATGCTGCCACCTGGATATCATTGCTCCATGCCACAAAATCAGTCCGTGTGATTCCTTGCAAATACAATGTCCTGCATAGATAAAATAGCCTATATTAATTAATAGTCATTTTTAAAGTGGATCTTTCACTTCTGAGTTTTTTCTGAGATCTAGTTTGCAGTTGACCTTTTTAATTTCTCAGTTCCAGGCTTTAGTTTGTTCATTGCTACACTATTTTGTCTTGTTTGCCATAACACCTCTTCTCTGATGATCAGATTTCTCTTTACTCCTGACCTCGACTCACTGACCTTATTGTTAACCCATACGGTTAACTCTCAGGCACCTGTATCGTTGGATACTAACCCTTAATTCTAGTGCTGAGTTAAAAACCTAATGTGCCTGGTGCTAATAATTGATGAAAAACTACAGAATCTCATAGACAAAGGAAAGACTAAAATAGCCATACTTCCTACGTTTCCAGGATTATATGGGCTAATCTGAATTTGGGATGTTTCCAACTAATTTTAATAACTTCTTTGGTATCCTATCTCTCAGGGACACTAGAGAAAACACCACTTTTTCCAATTTTTGCCTTCATGAAACCAGTATGTGAAGAGGTCTGGCTGTGACATAGGTGTTTTAGTGAATCACTTGTCAGTGGCAAGTTAGTGACATGTTTATTGTCATTCAAGATTATTATCGCCATTTATATAGTGCCAACAGATTCCGTAGCGTTTTACAATATTATTACAGGGGGGACTTAACTATAAATAGGACAAATACAAGAAAACTTACACGAATGATAGGTTGAAGAGGACCCTGCTCAAACGTGGTTACAGTCTATAGACTAGCACACTTGTACACCAGAAACATAAAATGCATACAATAGGTGGAGAGATGGGTAGGTCGTGATTTGATAATACAGAGGTACGTATAATTCGCAGTTGGGAGAAAAGAAAAAATGACCTAGTGCAATATTGTTTGATCTTAAAAATATATGAAAGATGCCTCTATGATATATACGTACCTTTGTATCATCAAATCATGACCTACCCATCTCTCTGAACAAACACACTCCACCTATTGTATGTATTTTATGTTTCTGATTTATTGGTGTGGGTAAAGAGGATACCATACAGGTGTTTTAGAGTGTGTTGTATTTACACACCCACACTTTGTGTATAATTTGCCACACTTGTACACCAAGCTAAAAGCATACCAGGTGACTGACTGCTGGTTGCCAATTGACCATATATATTTTGAGTAATGCTGTTTTGAGTTCAGACCATAAACAATAAGTCTGCATTAGCGTATTTTCTCTCTCTCTTGCTTGCTATCTCTCTCTCTCTCTATATATATACATTCACACCCATCCAGACATTTCCAGTCAATTGGAAAACCCTTCCCATTTATGGCTATGCTCACAGGTTTACATTTTCTTATTGTCTATTCCAGTGGTTCCCAAACCTTTTAGGTTCAAGGCGCCCTTAATATTTTAGTATTTTTCCAATGCAACCCAAGTCCCTGTTGAGCAGCAATGTTTCCCCGGTGCTATAATCATAGCAACGGGGAAACATTCCGCAGCACTCCTGTGTGCACACAGTTTGGGAACTACTGGTCTATTCTATTAATTGTATTAACTATTTTGTATGATTATCAAAAATTGTATTCTTAAAAAAAAAACAAAAAAAAAAACAATAAACAACCAGTATTAATGATTACCTTCTGGAATAAAACAAACAAACAAACCTTTTTTAAAGCGGGAGGGACAATTGCACATTTAAAGAATGTACACACCCTATGTCGATGATTCTCCTCCAGGGCTCAACCCAATGTATCTGTACCCATCTTACAAGTCCCACAGTTCTTACCTTCTCACTATCACTATTCACCAACTTTTGAATCCACTCTTTTCAGGATTCACTTTTCTAATCATATGCCTCCCTTCTTACTAGCAGACAGAAGCTGGCTCATGGTGGGCTACCTAGTGAGTTTAGCAGACAGCAGAACAGTGACACCTGATGTCAGGATAATTCTGGGGTCAAGAAGAAGCAGGGTCATTTCCAGAGCGCACAAAGTCCACTCTAATTTTACTCTTTGATGGTCAGCCAGTCAGCAATAGATATGCTCTCGTGCGTCCCTCTTAAGTTTCCACACTCCCTTCCCTCTGCACAAGAGCATGGTATTACATTACTTTTTTTTTTCAAAGACCTAGAGCTGCAGCTTTTTCTAATCCTATATGAATCCAGTTTTGCTTAATGTATCAGTAGGAAAGGTAAATTTGATGATGGTTTATATTACCAGTCTTGGGAACAATATTTAAACTATTACTTCAAATTAATTTAGATGCATTTTTAGTGGAACTTTTATCTCCAGGAAAAAATTCTGTATATTTACATTAGCTTTGGTACGCTAATAGTCTGTTCACTTTTTTTCAACAAATAAGTTAAATCATAGTCAAGACCATTCAAATCGTAGAGCTGTAAATTAGGGTATATGCAGTGGTTATGGTTGGATAATATTTCTCTACATCATAATATATTAAGTTAATTATTTGTTTCTTTCAACACAAATGTTTGTCAGTTGTAAGATTCTGCTATGAATGGGAAAGAGTATTCGGAACAGTGGCCAGCAGATGGCACTGGTTTCCTACATGTTACTATGTCAGGGCATTTGGTTAAAAATATAACATTTGTTTATTCAACAAAATCTATTTTTATTTTTTTTGTTTAAAAAATAATTATCAGGATTAAAATTTCAGCACAGAATTAATCAGAAACATCATGAGAAATGTTGTTAGAACACTTACTACACAGACTCTTAATAACATTGCAGGCTCTACAAAATATCTAGGTAAGTAGTGAGGATTACCTGAGTTAGCATGCACAAATAAAACTTTAAGAACACACAGGGGAATTTTAACTGTATTTGTGGGTTAGTAATGAGCCCACATAGATGTTTTTTTTAAAATGTCATGTAGAACCTTAGATATAATGTAATGAATCACATCAGAATTATGAGAATTCATTCAATTCGGCTTGATTTTAATTTGTTTTATGGCCTTTGTTTTGCACATTATGTAGGGACACAACCCTTTCTGTTAGCATACTGCTGGCAATGTTTCTGTTGAATAAAAATGATGCTTTCATTGCAAGCATTAAATATTGAAAATAACATAAGCTTACAATATAGACAACATACCGTCCTTTTTCGACAAGTATTAGAATATCTTTCTTCTCTGTGTTCTCCGATACTGGTGATACAGCTGGTAATAGAAAAGATGCATAGCCACATTAGATTAAACACTGGAACACAGCAGACAGTCTTATATAAGGTGATTCCAATGAAGACACACATCTTATAGCTACATTCTTGCTTGTGTGCTACATATTATAGTGAGATGGCAATGTCTTTGATACCATATTCCTGTGCTATCTCTTTGTAATCGAATGGAGTATGTGAAAAAGAGTAGGGTAATACATTTTTGCCCCGGAAACAAAGAACTCATCTTTCTCAAGTGAATGAACAGCACTTATTGGATTTCCTTAAGCCTTTTTTAATGGCAAGGAAATACTTTATTTTTCCTTACAGCTGTCTCTAACATGCTGTGTTATGGATAAAGACTTTTAAAGACTATTATTCTATTCTATTTATTGCTATTATGATATAGCTTTTCATCAAACAGACTGTTAACAATTGGACCCTAACCTAATATTGGACATTATTGTTTTATTTTATTTTAACATTTTATTGCAATTTCTATTCACAAGCATTGCACAATTATTATCCCTAAGGCATATACTACTCCTGGATACTTTATTAAATTTTATTTAATAATTTCTCTTCTATTTGCACTATTAGGGATTTTTAGTGGAGTCTCTTTATTTTCCAGTAGAGTGGTTTAGCCTTGCCATTATTTATTCTCTAACCAGAGGTTTACTTTTAAAGTAATCTCACCTATTAACCCTTATGGATAAAGATAATTGGGATATTACATCATCATCACTTCGTAGCAGGACAAAGTAGGAGAAAAAGATCTGTGGATTTAGGGGATGTATCCCTAAATCACCAGGGATATGAATTCTTCACTCCATCCCAAAGCTACTAGGGAAGAAATTGCTCTTATTAAGCCACAACCTGGTATAGATGCTTGTAAGAATGTTAACAATTTATCAAGGGACTTACTGAGCTCTTGAAGCTGACGTAGATTGACACTGTCCTCCGCTGCACCCTGATCTTCAGGACAAATGAAAAGATGGCATTTTCGCAACAAAAAAAATCCTTCCATCCATTGATCTGGGTTCAGCATTGCCTTGTATCGCATCTTCCCAACACGCTGGAACTCATGTCCTAACAGGCAATGGCAACTCAGTGGTGTGAACCACTGCACAATGGGAGAGAGGTTTAGATCATTATTTCTAAATAAGTAATAGTTTCCCATTAAATTTTTATGCCATTTCTTTTGGTACTGGTGAAATTAGCTATTAAATAATTAAAGTAAATGAATTATTAGAATCTAAAAAATTAATTTTGGTAAATAAAATGAAATATAGCTTAGAATCAAAAATTTTAAAGATGCTGCTCCAACTTCTCTTCAGAGTATACAATGTTGATAACGAAATCTAGCATCATGAATTTCATCTGTATTATATCTAAATACTGAAACCATGCACAAACCTGACTGAGCAAGTAGCAAAAAATAAAAGGAAACAAAGGCAGTATCCAACTTGCTACCTAGTCGCAGTATTAGATGGATTCCACCACCAAAAATACACACTGCATGCATATAATTATCATACCTGCTTCACGAGCCAGACGTCCTGTGATTCCCTTGTCAGAGGCGATTACGTTGTACCAACAGAGGTAACAGGGGCCTATATCAAGCCTTTGTGACCTCTCTTCATTGCCCCATAGTGGTTATTGTTATTTTGAGAGTGTGTTCCTCTATACTTAGTATTTCTGATTACCTGACTTGGCTTTGTTTAATTGTTTGTTGTGTATTCTGGTATCCCTGACCCTTGCCTTGGTTACATTTGTTTATCCATGTGTGTCCAATCCTGACCTAGACTTGACCTAGACTTGTATAGAATCTGACTATTCTATATCCGATATCTCCTATATACAGTAAGCCCCCAATAACGTCGGGTAACACATCTTTTCTGTGAATAGGGTTCTACGTGCTTCACTGCATGCATGTTAGGGCATTGGGCTGTTCAAGGTTACATGTTACAGCCCCAAACCTGTAGCCTGCAAACCAGCAACCCTATTTCGATCGTAAGCATTCTCTGTTTATTTGTCTGCATTTTAAAAATAGGAGAGAAGAAGTAGACAAGAAAAAAGAGGGAGATTACCCTTAGCAGAGAGAAACATAAATTAACGGATAGAACAGAAAAAGGAGATAAAGAGGGAATTTGGCATAATGGAAGAGGAAAATAACTGAGGCTAAAGCTGATATAAAAAGCAAATTGGGAGATGATATGTACTCTGTAAAGAGCTGAAATGAATTAAATGCATTATATAGCATTATTTAGTTATAGTGTTATTTATATTCAAATAATAAAAGCAAATATGCTGCAATGTATGAGTATATATGTCTATATACTAACATTCACAGTACATATTTGATTAATTGCAAATTTTAAGCTGAAATAGCGAAAAGAGAAAAAATATCCAACTCTGCTATGTTCCCAGCCCTGCTATTGTGGTGAAATTCCCTTGTCAATTATCCACAATTCATGGTTTAGTAAAAAAGGACATGGGTATCGTAACCCAAAGGAGCAAGAAAGTGCCATGGTTCTACTGGGTTTGAGACAGTTTGGAAGTTGGAACTACTCTCTTTTTTAAAGTTTTGTTCGCGACTTTCTACCTAGTTCCCTGTATGCTCTGCTCATCATTTCATTACATGGAATCGAACAACATCAGTCAAAAAAGTGCATAATCCTTTACATAAAAAGGTCTTTTGATTTCTGGAAAAACCTACCTTTCCAATTGCACATGTCCAGGTTTGAAGGGTTTCAGCGGCATCTGTTCCAAATTGATGCATTTTTTCAGAAGATAGGATGATCTCAAATGTGTACCGATACCTAAAACATATCAAATTAAAATTAAAGGTATGAAGCTCAATAATTCTTATTCAAAGAATTGGTGAAATTATCACTGTTTTTCTATCATTTATACTATAATATATGTCTTTTCTAGGAGCTACACTTTTTGGTGTTTATGAGTGTATGGCAGAAGGTGACATACAATTCCCAATAATCTGTTACTTAATCTACTATGAATACTTTTAGAAAACGGATTATACAATATCATATTGTCTTTACCTATGTTACATTTCCAGTTACAGAAACAGCTCTACAAGGAATATGAAGTCAACTGATATGCCATGAATAGTCCATGCCTGGTCCATATCCAAAAGGAAAATATTGCTGTTTTTCTCCATGAGATGTTGGCAGGGGAATTGCCAGATGGCAAAAAGATCAAGGGTTTTCCAAATAGTACGATATGTCCAGACTACATCCCACATATATACTTAAGCCCATGCTAAAGCCAGTCCTATGGCATGCACTAAGTCAACCACAAACCCTAATGTGTTCAATCAAAGATGTGGCATTAAAATGTGATTTACAGAGGTCAGAGGATTAAGTGGACCTTCACTTATAAACTCCCCACCTGCTTTATTAACCACAAGCCATGCTGGAATACCTTCACCCCCCTTCATTAAAAATAACTCACTGTTTTGTAAGACTGCTGTGTATATAAAAGGTGTACTCTATTCTTGTTATAAAGTACTGTTAGACAGGACTAAGGATACCAGGAGTCTGTATTACTATACATTATCTGACATATATGTGTCAGTCTACCAAAATGGCAAGAAGTGATATCTACATATTTTAGTTATGCTTATACATTGTGCACTCTTTTTGTACTGTATTAGTTTCATTTTCAGTGAGTGTTACCCAAATGCTAAAAGGTTTCAATCCATTTTCTTAAACATGTCAAGGTTATATTTGTCCCCATCCTTTATATAAAATTAGTCCTGTTAAACACACATTTTTCTTCTTAATTTCCTTATGTTGTATAAAGCCTAAAGTAGGAGCCAACAAGTTATTGAAATGCAAATAGAAATAGTGGTGAGAGCACTCAATAAATATGAATACAAATGTTTTACCAATATTGTCATAGACATATACCGAAAAGACAAAAAGGATTTACCCTGACCACTACAGAAGTCGATTGCATCAAAGATTTATCTCTGCTTCACACCTTTAGTCTGAGTTAGCTTTTCAAGTGACTCAGAAATATGTGAGTTTGACCATTTATTTGCGGTTTTAATATAAGTGCCAACTATATTACTCTATGGTCTATTATTTTTATATTTGTTAGGTATATGTCTATGACAATATTGGTTAAAAAAATTATTCATATTTGAGTGCTCTCACCACTATTTCTATTTGCACTTTGTTACACTATATTTGTGTGTGTTGAGTGATCCACACAGGTGACAGTAGCACCAAATATTCACCAGTTCCAACGCATTGTATATTTTATTCAAGTTATTGAAAAGGTTTAGTACCGTTCAACCAAAGATGGACTGTTCAATGCTTCATGCTTGCTTATGCCCATAGAGACAACTTCTGATGGTTCGATCTTCCCAACCTCTGTCTTTTTGTCATTCTCATAGAAGATAAAAGATCGTTCCAAGACACACCAATATTTTTGGAATTCTGCATAGGACATAAATTAGGCATCAGTTGTTTAATAATTTTTCATGCATGTCTTGAGTTAGTTGGTCCACCTATCATAGTTCTATATATACAGAACCGGTGAGGAAGATCTCCTACATTTATGGTGCCATTTTAAGTGTGGCTGTCACAGTGCCCGATCGCCACCTCAGTGTGACCACACCAGATCAATGCGGTCACACCATTACAGTGCTCGATCGGCACCGCGATGTTACTGCATCTGATCAGTGCGGTCACACTAAAGGAGGGAGGTACGTATGTGCATGCGTAGTCATGTTTTCGCTGTGCAAACACGTTCTGGAGTCATGGGACCCAAATTAGCAAATAGCAGGGATTATTTAAATCCAAACCTGCAGTTGTTCAGTGCCCTGTCGTGGTTTCCATCCTCTTGGATATCCGAGAGCATGTTCATGATTCTGTTTATTGGTTATTGATCTTGGCTTGGCTTGGCTTGGCTTCCCATATTTCTGGTATCCCTGACCCTTTGGCTTTGTTCTTACCGTATTTGTTCATTTCTGTATTCCTGATCTCGGCTTGTGACTGTTTACTTTATTATGTTATATCCGGCTATTCTAAGGCCCGGTAATACGTCGTTACTGTTTGTTATTTATTACGTGTTTGACTTAATTCTGCGTGTTGGGCCACTGGTTCGTCCTGACAGTGACACATAAACAGCTTAAATGCTGTCTTGTGTTAGCCAATGAACTTCAGTTCATTTATCCATCATCCCACCAGATTTTTCATCCCATCATCATCATTCCATCATCCAGCCAGGTTTTTAGCACTTTGTCATCCCCTCCATATATCTTCTACAAGACTATCTCAAAGACACTGACACAAAATGCAATCTCATACACCAAAACCTGTAAAAAGTGCATCCTAACAAATACAAACAAACATACACAGAACATCCTCAGCTACTGACACCATCATACACAGACACTCTTTCAGCTATTGAGTGCAAGACACACAAACATAACCTTACACACTGACACCAACATATACAAATGTACACGCCACTGACAACTACATATAAACTAACTCTCATATATGAAAGTAACCATATATACATACACATTCTCAGCCACTCATACCATCAAAAACACAACACATACACTTTTTGACAGTTAAGCACTCTCTCAGCAGCTAAGACCAACACTCAAGGTTCATGCAGGCTCCTCCCTGCGACTGGACACCTCCATCTTAGATACCTCTCAACCATTGTTATAAGCTTTGTGCTTTGCAACCAGCTGTCAGCATAGAGAAAGCATTCAAAGAAGAAATGAAACAGTGCCTGTATATGATTTGTTAATTTTCAAAATTTGCCCTGGCTTTGCCTTGTCTGAACTGTATATGATTTAATTTGCTAGATCTTTAAAGGAACACCCCAAGCACCAAAAGGACTACAGCTCACTCTAGTGGGTATGTTTCAAGTAGTAAAACTATTTAGAAGGGAATAGTTTCTTGGTGTTTGCCACTCCTTGCCTCCACTACCAACTCTGCCAGAAGTTCATATACCAGAATCTATGTTAGCTTTCCTGCACTAAGCCCTGCTACATGTCTCACTGACTGATGCTCTCAGCCAATGAGCTAAGCCATGCATGCATGGTTTAGATTAGGAGAACTAAATGGACTTCCTCTAAGGAAATTCTGTCATTTGTAATAGAGGTGGGGAGCAGCACACTCCATACAAAAAGAAATGTCAAATTGTTCAAAATCGGTTTGACTACTTATAAAGGGCCAGTTTACATTGAACACCATAACCACTATGGCAAGCTGTAATGGTACTTGGAGTGTTCCTTCAATATAAAATTAACCCCTTAAGGACACATGACATGTGTGAAATGTCACGATTCCCTTTTATTCCAGAAGTTTGGTCCTTAAGGGGTTAAAAGAAAACTGAGCAAATTTGTCAAAACATTTTAACATAAGTTAAAGGTAATTTTCAATGTTGTTTTAAATTACCGGTATGTAATTTCCAGTTCTCCTTAAACCCAATAACATTTATACTTTTTGCAACATTTATTAATCTGTTATTGGAGAATACACATTAACATAATGATCAGCATATCTACTTTTAGTAGAAGTCTAAGTTAATTATATGCATGAGTGTGCAAAGAATGTATGGGAAAATCATCTGTTTTTAATGTTACTGTATTTTTTCATTAGAACAGGAAATGACACCAACAAACCTCACCAGCTGATTCATTAGCAATATTATGTTATGTTCTTTCACCTTATAATAATGTGCATTGGTGTGAACGTAGTTTGTTTCTTACCATCCTTTGTCTTCTTGCCAGTAACAGTTTTGCTCAATAAAGTTGTCTTGTTGAGATACCCAGAATGCACCACAGGCTGCATGATCTCGTCATAGACTCTGGCATTGTTGAGGTCATCTAGTGCTAGTCCATCCACTGTATATATTTAATAGACACGAAAAAAAGGACACACAAATACATTACTCATTATTATTTCTGCTACATGTAGACATACTATAAATAAATGAATGCTCTTGGGGAAACTTCATTACTTAAATAGCACTTACTAAATGGCTAATTCTAAATATTGATGTTTTTTTATGATGTGATAGCTCTACACTGGGCTTCCTCAAACTCCAGCCCTCCAGATGTTGCTGAACTACAATTCCCATGATTCTATGAATGACATAGATAGGCTGAGAATCATGGGAGTTGAAGTTCAGCAACATCTGGAGGGCCAGAGTTTGGGGAAGCCTGCTCTACACCATAAACAAATGGTAAATCTTTTACTAAACAATATAAACTAAAATAACATAATTTCTCAGTGAGAGAAGGATCCCCATCGTGTAGGTTAAGGGCAGTGTTGCTACTACAAATTATTGTAAGCAGATGCACGAGACATGAGAAATATGATGTTTCTTTAGCCAATAGGAACTCACTGTAATTTGCTTGGTGACCCAGTTTTGAAACTAAATTAAGAATATAAAAATATTTCAATATGTAAGAATAGACAGTCTAGTGGCTTTACAAAAAGTAACTTCCATATAATACTATTTGTCAGGTGGATAGTCATAGCGTTATAGCTCTGGAAACCAATGCATTGATCATATATTACTGTTTATGCTGCTGTTGCTTGCTCTCCAGTTCTCGGCAGCCTGCATTGATTGAGAGGTGTTGTCCAAGCCAGTCGAATCTGCCAAAGATTCCGCATCAGAGAAAAATTGCATCACAGACTTCAGCAAGTTTGGTCCTGCAACGGCAGTGCAAAGCACCTACAAAACAAACAAAAAATGCTTCCAGCTTAACTCACCAACTAACAAGGAGGTAACCAAATTACGAAATTAACTACAAACACAAAAGTGAAAAAATGTTTTTTGTTTTTTTTTAAAAAGGGAGTTTTGTGATTCTGTCGGGGACACGTCTGCTTGTATTGATCTTTTATTGGGCAATTGCAAGGTTGCTGTTGTAATAAGAGAGATGTTCTGATGTTTTGCTTAGTCCACACGACTGTTAATTTTTTCTGCACATTAAGAAAAATCCCAATAGAGATAAAAAAGAAGGCACAGGCACCTGTCACAACTCTGAAGATACTATTCAATTTTTCAATAATCAAGAAACAGTATTCCAACATCAGAATTGTAGAATAAAAATGCAAAGACCATACACATATCAACTTTAAGCAGTTAAGCTACAAATGTCATTATTTGGTGCAGTTGCTCAAGAATTACAATGCTTTTTAACTGTATAACACTGTATCCCTGAACTGCAATTCAGTTACAGATGCCTGCTGGTTGATTTAATTTTGGTTGGCGACTGCATGCTGGCTCACAGTGGAATACCAGCAGCATGCCAACTAATTAAATGTAGGCTGTTGTGGTGTCTGGTTTACATAGCAACTACAGCCACAATCCAAGTGCAATGAACAAGACCCAGCTGCACTCCAAGACCTATGAATCTGCATGCCAAATTCCTTGATCTTGGATTGTAGCTATATGCTTTTTCATTGCAAATGGATTGTATCTGTATGCTGGGTCATTGCACTTGGTCTGCATATGCATATAATCACCACACATGATTCAACCACAGCCCATTATTGCAGCATTGTAGAGCATCCCTAGGTCAAAGACACTAAACTAACTACATCCTATCTTAAAGTGATAGGATGTATATTCAAGATGCAGAGTTCAGATTTCTTATATTTGTTTAAAGGACCACTATAGTGCCAGGAAAACAAACTCGTTTTCCTGGCACTATAGTGCCCTGAGGGTGCCCCCACCCTCAGGGTCCCACTCCCGCCTGACTGAAGGGGGAGGAAGAGGGTTAAACACTCACCTTTCTCCCTCGGCACTGGGGACTCTCCTCTTCCTTCGGTCGTCATCGGCTGGATGTGCATGCGCGGCAAGAGACGCACGCGCATTCAGCCAGTCCATAGGAAAGCATTCTCAATACTTTCCTATGGACGCTGGAGTCTTCTCACTGTGAAAATCACAGTGAGAAGCGAGGAAGCACCTCTAGCAGCTGTCAATGAGACAGCCACTAGAGGCTGGATTAACCCATATGTAAACATAGCCGTTTTTCTGAAACTGCTATGTTTACAGCAGGCAGGGTTAATCCTAGATGGACCTGGCACCCAGACCACTTCATTGAGCTGAAGTGGTCTGGGTGCCTATAGTGGTCCATTAAGTACCACTTCAGTGAATGTACATAGTCAAAGGAATGCATTCACAAATTAAGGCATTGACTTTGACATTTTCTTTAAGTGACCTGTATTTTGGCTTTGGTAAATAAACTGTAAAAATATGCTACTGCATTGATCTTGCATTTGCTCCCCCGAGCTAAGAATAGCAGTGCAGGGTCAGCTCATTACTTAGTGTCAGCTGAGCAGTCACAGCCCAGCAATGCGTGGCTTAGCTCAGTAAAGAAAGCTTCTGGCTGTCTCGGAATCGGTAAGCAGTGCCTGGCGGACCCTAGGTAAGCTGTCAAATTTTTGGAAAATTGGTGCCAGTGCAATCATGGCACCATAGCCACTAGTGGTTGTGGTGCATGGAGTACGCTTGGAGTAATCCTTAAAAAAATAATCTATCATAATCTATCAAAATAGTCTATCAGTTCCTCTATTTATCTATATCTCTATCTAATTATGCTGAGTTGGCATGGTTCTAAAAAAAAAAAAAAAACAGCTGATGAATATCACAGGAAACTATGATATTTTAAAAAGCTGATGAATATCACAATGGAAACTCTGCATGCTGACTCAGTGAACGAAACAATGTAACCATAATGTCCTCTTGCAGCACAGGCCCCGCGAATTCTGTAGATATTGACTATATGGATATGTTTGTATATCATGAGAGTAACATATATACTGTGGTTCAAGAAATAACATATCTACTGTGGTTCTGTATGAAACCAGAGTTGTGGATATGTATGAGATTGGATAAATCAAAAACTTAAAAGGGATATCCACAGACAAGTGTTATTGAACCACTACTTTTTTCCTTGAAAGGTGAACACACGTTTGCCTTTAAAAGGAGGAACTGTGGACTATAACAAATAAAAGCGGAAGAATGGTTCTAATTGTAAAAGGAATTGATACTTGTAAGCCAAATGAAGAAATTGCATGTTGTCCACTCATTGTGTGAGTAGGGAAATTATGCGGTCATATATGACTCAACCTAGGACCAAGGATTTGCACCCTATCCTAGTTGTAATGAATTAACATTTTTGAATTGTAAATAATAGATAAAATACCAAACATTTAGGAACCTAGGTGGTCTAAAACCATGTATCCACTCTAAACCATTTTCCTTAAGAAACACAAGAAAAGAATGCAGCTGTCATTATCTCTTCAAAGTAAAATCAATAAGGAATGATTTAGCCATGGAAAAAACACTTCCATACATTTTTTCTTCATGTTTGAAGAACTTTTTTTCAAGACACCTTACATTACGAAGCACAGATTTTCTTTATTATTCATTACCTTAAGTATCTCCTCTTGGGAAGTATAATGTGGATGTGGGGCTCTGAACCTGCCTTCCCGGTATTTTTGTGTGATGAAATCTCGTCTTTTTTCCATTGTATCATCGTGATTGAGTACCTCAGATGGCAAAAGTCTTGCAGCCCAGAAACGGTTAGCTCTGTCATTCCCCAAGATGATGAATAGCTAAAAATGTTTAACGGCAATAGTCAAACTTACGTACAACACCATTGCTGAATACACATTCTATGGTGCTAGGCAGGGCCAGATTTACCTGCCAGGTGATTGTAGAAGCAGAATTCTAATAGGCCCCTTGCTTCTCCCTCCCCATCCCACAAAAAGGCACCTAGACTGTGTTTAATTTATTAACTGCATTGCAGGCATCAACATTTCTTTTAAAAATATGTTTCTATAATTGAAAACTGAATATTTATATATATGTGCATATTTCTACTTTTAATGTATTGTGATAGAATCTGTGAGTTATTCCAATGAGTTATTTGTTGTATTGTGTAGTCCAGCCACCCTCCTGTGACTAGTAGCATAGATGCACAAACTGTTATGCAGTTTGCATCACTCAATCACAATCCTATAATATAAAGAGTGCATCTCTGAATGATGTCCCTGCTCTGACAAGGCATTTCCTGTGTAAAAGACTGTTAGTGGGGAGACGGGAATTGATCCCATCCACTTCCTGTCCAACCTCATGCACAGTTACCAGATGGTCTACAACAGCATTAAGATTTACTCCAACTGCAACTCTGCTATAAAGCATATAAGGCCTATTTGGAACATAGAGAAACCAGGCCAAGGCGCCTGGTACTTATGTCATCCCGCCAGTCTACACATTTCCAGATAATCTGACATTTCAATAAATTTGTTTATTTATTTTTTTAAAAATAGAGAAATATCCAAATTACTATACTATCATGATTGTATGAATACATACACATTACCCAATCATTAATGAGGAGCACAACATTTCACTTTTTCAGATTAGGCAACAAGTCAGCCCATCGTTCATATTGGGCTCTTTTCATTTACATATAATAATTATTGTAGTTGAAATTACAACCAATGGTGCACCTATATGTCTTTCCAACATCGAACCATCATTGTTCCTTTAGGAACTCCTGAAGAATATTGTCACTTTTAACTGGAGGACCCGGATGTTTTGCCTTTTAGAATCCCCAATTCGAGTACTCATGCTATCATACTTGCTAAATTCAATATCGCCATATATTAACATTCATAATCCATGCATTGGTTTGTAAGACTGTTCACCTGGCCATTACCATATCATATAGAGTAGTGATTTTCTACTTTTTAGCAGAAAAATCAATCAAATAAATGTAACAGTTTGGAATTAGTTTGTATTTGTGTTTTTGAATTCCATTTAATAAATATCCACTTAGAAAATTGGTCCAATAAAATAATGTTTAAAGCAATAAGTGTGACATTAACTGGGACTTTCTTGGCAGAAAAAAAGGACATGTATTCATTGACCTGAATCTTTACAGGGCATCAAGTTGTTCAATTTATGCACTTTAGCAAGCCTGTTAAAATAATAATGTGGGCTATTGTATTTAAACTTCTTTTTAAAACATATCTATATTACTGTAGAGCTAAGAGCTGTGGTGGTACACAGATATACAAAAAAAAACCTTCTGCAATCAAAAACAGAAGGTTTTCTTTACCTCAAATAGGGATTTTCCCCTCCTAAATAGTGAGGATGAAGTTTTGCTGTTTACAGTTAATCGATGAGGGAAAACGCTCAAAATGCTTTGTTATTATAATGAGGTTTTTGTTCTGAAGCCAATCTCCATAGTATTTCTGTTGTACAAAAAAAGAATGGTTTCAAACCTGCACAATTTCATTGCTCCAGATACTTGTGTCTAATTTGAGGCTCTGCACCTTGGAAATACTGGTTCCGAGACTTCGGTGCTGACCTGCAGAAAAAAGAAAATATTGTCATCTAAGGAATGGAAAGGATACTTTTTGCCAATTAGCAAGCAAGAGGCATAAATCTATCGGTACACTTACATGCTAATTCACTAGTCAGAATGGCCCTCAGCAAATTCATCTGGCTGCATATGGGGCCATTCAGACTACAAAATACAATCTTCTTTCTTTGAATTCATCTTTTCTTCAGCCATAAAAAAAGACTGAACTAAATTCCACAATATGTGATACAACTATTAAAATAAATCAATCTCCAACCCAGATAATCTGACAGCGAACTACGCAGAATGGGCTTGTAACCTATCAATCAAAGTAACTTGACAGGCAAGTCTCACTTCTCTTGAGACTTGCCATAGGAATGGGATTAGGGACAACCAGCCACCCAGTGAGGGGAGGTTGGACAATGCCACTAATAGGCATGTCCACTCCCCCCCATGCATAATTATTTAGATACCTACCCAGTGGGCATAGAATTTGATCCATTTTATTGGATTCTATCCATCCAGACCAAATCCGTTGTTTAATGAATAACCTTATAAGTACAAAATAACAAAAAAGTATAAATGTGGTAACCTTCTGGTGAAATTAATTCAACGATGAAAACATAAATTTTGTCGTCAAAAATCTTACTCAAAGTACTTGTGGATTTCTCATTCTTTTTTTCCTTTCTTTTGAATATTTTAAAAAATTATGTGGGTGAACCAAAGTGGAGCAAAAATGCACCTATCATAATATATAGAGATTTTTTTTTACTGCCTTTTTCCCCCCTCATTTGCTCATTTCTCCGACGGAAATCAGAAACACAAAATAAACAAAATGACTCATCCATTGCCCATTTCCTTTGTTTTGTGATACATTTATATTGTGTTTTGGAGTGTGGAATTTTGATGGATCATTGATGTGATTTGTTCTGGAACCAAATGCACAACTCTACTACGCATAAACCGCCACAAACCTGCACACTGCTTGCATATTACAACACACAGGTTGATTGAGGCCCAGTCAGGATTAAATGCTTTGCAGTCAGCACACATCTTATTGGCCTTATTCGACCAGATCTTCTCAGCCACTTCGTAGTCAGAAAGTGATTCAGAGATACATTCCAGCAAAGCCTCCATCCATTCCTTTTTTTCTCGCTCTGATTCTGCAGAGAAACTAAATAAATAATAAAAACAGTAAATAAGTAAACAGAGAGATCATAGCTGCTCCTATTAAATCTCATATGGTTATCACAGGCTACAAAAAAAAAGGTAAAGAAAAAAAATGTTTAATTTTAAAGTAGACCAATATAATTCTTCACTGAATGGTGCAAGTAGGAGGTAGTGAATAAAGGTAATATCTATCATAAAGGCAACTTTACAATAAAAAACGTTGACCTAAATTTGTCAGCCTTGCCTACTTTGAGCAACAAAACATTCTGGGCCATTATGGAAAACACCATGAGACAGAAAACATTAGCAAGATCTATCACAGAGCATTTTTCAGATCTCATAAAGCAGTGCACCATGCAAAAGTGTGTCAGTAAGATCTAATGTATGCTTCCCCCATATTGCTATTTATTTAGTTGTACTAGTTTCTACTGTGATAGGCATACCTCTTAAACTATAACTCTTTCACTGTTCATACTTGTCTTGGTACATTCCCTATCTCATCTCTAAAAGGGACACTATATTCATTCATATCACTTCATCTCAATGAAGTAGACTATGTGCAGTGGTCCTGTCATTTTAACTCTGAAATTTAAAATACTGCAGTTTTAGAACTATTAACAGCCGCTAGAGGTGCAACCGCAAGTAAAACACGGTCATGGGGAAGACTGAATGCATGCGCATTAGGTCCCAATGCTCTTCTATGAGGAGTATTGGGTTAGGGCTAGGCCATTACAGAAGAGGCCATGACTCCTGTACGAAGTCACAGGAAGCAGAGAGTGTCAGTGTTCCTTTAACCCACTTGGTTTTTTTTTCTTTTATATATATTTATATCTCTATGCCAAATTATCTGTTTATTTGTTGGTTGAACCGTATTTTCTCTTTGTATTTATTGTCATGTCATTTATCCTGTTGTAGTTTTTTTCTTATGACTTAGACATATATTTGCTTCCTCTTTGATCTCCATTTACAATTTAAAATAACTTTTTAGAAAAAATATTCATTTAAATAGAAATATGTTATCAACCATGCTAATCAGTATTTAATTAATTCACATTTAAATGTTATTAAAATATCCTGTGAGATCCACTGAAGGAGTTATTTTTTCAGTAAAAGCAAACTTTTCTAATGCACTTGGAATTTTTAAAACATTCACAAACTTTTGTTAATATACATATTGATTTCCACCCTACACTGATTAAGGGATGCCTTTAGCGGATCAGATAAGAGAAAATCATCTCTCACTATCCCTACAATGGGAGATCCTTGATCTCAAAAAAAAAAAAAAAAAAGTAAATTACATTTGGGATGCAGCGTTAGGTCCATGACCCCCTCTCCTCTGAGATTAAATGTAGTTTTACTCACCTTTTGTCACATGCTACAGATCTCAATGTTCTCCCATAGCTAAGCATAGGAATTCTATTGTGCAAGAGCAGCAAAACGCTGCACCAATCAGCTTCTCCTCATAGAGATGCATTGAATCAATGAATCTCTATAAGGAATGTTCAGTGCCTCCATGCAGAGCGTGGAGATGATAAACGCCTGTGCTGCACACTGTGGTGTAACAAGGCCTTTTCTCTGAAGAGGCAGCGTTTACATTGAAAAGCCTGCAGTGACATGCTACAGACACCAGAACCAGTACATTAAGCTGTAGTTGTTTTGATGACTATTGTGTCCCTTCAAGGTTTATTCCTTGTAAAATGTGATGAACTTATTAATTATTAGCAATGATTAGGTAAAAAAAAAAGTAAGCAAATGCATTGCAGTTCTTTTGTGTTTTATTATGAATATTATGAAGTCGAAACATATTAAATGAAGAATGGTGTCATATAAATATTGTTCATTGTTTCTAATTACCTGAAGATTTTTTGTGGGGTAATCAACTCAAAGTTCTTGTTTCGTGCACAACGGATTGTTGAACCATGCATGTCAATTACAAATATCCCAATGCCCATTTTGAAAAACTGCAACCATAAAAACAAACAAACAAAAAACAATAGTATGAAAAGTCAGAAGGATTAACAACATCCTATCAACAATTTGCGTGTAGGTAAAATCGCACATTTGTAAACGAAAGATTGAGTTGCCAAAATTCTCCTGTAACTATAGAAGACAGATCTGAGTCTTTACAGCCTCCATTAAACTTGCCATTCATAAAGTTAGTAGCATGTTTGCTGTATTTGTACTAAAGAAGTAAAGGTCGATTAAGACATTAACCTATTCAACAAACAGAATTGATGTATTTAGTTTAATATCAACATCCTGGATCATTGACTTTTCTCTCTTTTTTCTTCACCCCTTTTACTGAAAATGCTATATAAACTTCTTTGAAAAATGTAAATACAAATATAAACTTAAAAAAAAACTAAAAACTTACTGTCCACTTGTAGTATTGTAGAAATATTATTTGTTTGGGAATAGAATTTTTTTTAATTAGGTTTATTTTTGCAGATAGAGTCAATGAAATGTTTTTTTAAGTGTTTAAAGCAAAATATGTTCTAGGGGGCGCTTTCCTCAAAGCAAATGGAGAGATGTTATTTCACACAGGCTGAATAAGTAATTCAATACACCAGTTCACATGTCTTTTAAAAGATTAAAGGCCCTGTTTACTTATTAAAAAGTGATGTATGGGTTTATAAAGAATATTTTATGATCTACAGGGTGTGCCATCATTGCTCTGGAGTGCCATTATTTAAGAAGTGTACACTTTCTCTAACTTCTTACCTGCTCATTTTTATGAATCCACAGCTCATCAGTGGTAAGGACGGCAAATATTTTAGACTTATGACCTTTGAGCTCCAAGTAGCCAGATCTCTTACATGAAAAGGTGCCTTGTCGTGTTCGTGGGAACAGCATGCACTGTTCTTTTACCCTGTTCTGAATAGTAGAGCACCACTCATTGCGTTGAGCTGCATAAATCAGAAATAAACAAGACACCGGGCAGTAAAGTTTGAGATAATTACAATGTCTAAAGCACAAAGCATTTACTCTTACTGATCAGATACAAGACATTTATTTTTGATCTATATGAATTATTAGCCATGCATTGGACATACACTTACTGTATTGGATGCAACTTATTGCTGAGCTATGATTAATGCTTATCAGTTCTTAGAATGATGAGAAAAAAACTACAGAAAAAAAGTTGCAGCTATAACCCTCCAACCCACTAAATACATCAGTGATAAATATTTACTTATACATATCCAGCACCTGTACAGTACATTTCCGGTACTTGTATGGAGAACATGAAAAAGGCTGGTACAGGCAATACAAGTCACTACCTTCATAGGATCTCTATTACTCAGTTATTACTGACCTGTTATTAGAAGGACACTCTAAGCACGAAAACAATTTAAAGGAACACTATAGCGTTAGAAATACTAGCAGGTTTGTTGTCTGTCTGTGACATCATCCGGTTCTTGATCCGATGGCCAATACAATGCTCCTCATTGGAAACTGATGTGCACCCCCAAATGCTTCACATAGAAAAACATTGAATTCAATGTTTTTCTATTAGATCCTGCGTTACCTGAACTGGGTAAGGAGTACAGCCACTAGAAGTGGATCTAATTGGTCTGGATGACTTTAATGGTCCTTAAAGCTAAATGTAGTAGTTTTGGTGTATACGTATTCCAGTCTAACATTTTTTTTTTATTCTTTATTTTTGTAGTGCATAAGCTTTTAACAGTCGTTTGTGAGGTACCCCAAAGGCATTCCTCCAACCCATTATAGACAGTTGAACAGAGAGGTATATGAGATAGCTAGCACAAATTTTATGTTTAAAGGTAGTTAAGTATTAACATGGTAGGAAACAAGCTTATGTAACATTATACTGGATATCGCTGTTCAGTCGTTTGAGTGCATATCTACTAAGTGTATGAATAGAGTTAAGTGCAATGCTATGCTGGGGCGCACAATGTGTAAACATGCTAGGTCTAAACATTATTCTTTAAGAGTAATTTAAGTAAAAGACAGGGTGTCTGCTGCATACAAGATAGATCCTTTGTGTAAGATGTCATATGAGCTTCACTATCCTATACATTAGCGTATAAGAGATATGTGTGTTAGTATAGAGCTGTGACTAATATATATCAGGTTAAGTAGGCAGTGGTAGTAATCTGTATGTAATCAGGCTATTTGCAGTTAACTGTTTAAACACAAAAGGGTGAGCAAACAGTTCAGGCTGTGTTGTCAGGTACGGTGGGGAGCATAGGCGGCATTTGTCAGAGTCTCGCACGTGTTGGTCCCGCACCTTACTCCCACTCACCCCTCGATAGTCCCTTTGCAGAGCCAAAGTCCAGTGATTTTAACGGGTCAGGCGAAGCAATCATCCCTGGTCCTGCCTCTGGATGTCCTTAGGGCACTATGGTTACCGCCTGTGTCCTGTGCGTGCTGTGAGCAACCCTGTAGACTGCTCAGCCGATGCCCTGTAGTGGGAAGCTGCAGGTGTACAGGTGTCTGTCTCCCTCAATTGCCAGCGCACCAGGGGTTAAGGCCTTCGGTTGTTTTTCTCGCCGGACCCTTGCAGTATTTTTTTTATGCCCTCACCCTCTTACCATTGCAAAGGAGGGGAGCATGAATGTCCGTTGTTCCCTGGTGGTTTGGTAGTTGCAGCTCTCAGTCTGCACCTTCTATGGGTGCTGACTGCTCATCATTCTTTCTCTGCTCTGGTGCTTTTCTGGCAAGACAGAGCATTGCCATGGTAACCTGCGGTAATGCTCTAACTCTCAAGAAAGCGTCAGAGCATAAAGGAAGTTTAGCTGTGGGTTCTGCACACACTGGAGGTGTGCGTCTTAGGTTGCCGACCTCTGTTATGGAGTAAACACACTGTGCTGTAAGATCTGATTAGAAGTAAACCTTTTTTTTATGGAGACTTTGTGAGTAACAGTGAGCAGAGCTGTAAAAAGGGCTGCATAAACAAAATGATTTAACTCCTAAATGGCAATAAACGTGTCTATAAACCAAAACCACTTCAGTGACAGTTGTTTTCCTGCTTAGAGTATCCATTTAGGTTATAGAAGCCACAACATGACTTCTGTTCACATCAGTTTGTCATGTTTTAACATAAATTAAATTGCTACAGTGCTCACAGTGCTCAACTATATTTCCCTGTGCTGGACTGGGATTTATGTTGTTGTGCTCATCTATCCTAAAGAAATCAATAAGAAAGTGAAGATTGGTAGGCAGGTCTCACCAGCTTCCTGTTTTTCTGAATTCTAGACAGGCAATTCTCACTGCAGGAAAATGCACATCCCTAGGGGGATTTCAAATGTATCTTTTTTATTATTATTAGTCTTTTTTGTGCAAATTTTGAATCCATTATCGATACATACAATAACAACAGTGGTCAGATATGAACTGAAGTTGTCCTTTAACAAAATGACTGCAAAAATATAAGTTAGCTATTCAGATTTGTTTTATGTTTACAGATTTTCTACCGTAAATGCTCACAATTGGTTAGTGTAGAATTTTTGTAATGCTTTTTGTTGGTCCAAAACTCCAGTTTTATATCAGATTGCTAATATTTTTCACATCTGCTAAAATTCACAACATGCATTCTGGGAGTCCATAATATGTTCTGGTTGCTCTCACATGCACACAATCTGTTTTTTCTCTAAGGAAGGTAAAGGAAATAATTGCTTCATTTGCAAATAACGTTTTGTGCTTGTGTCTTCCTTATAGCCCATTCAAACATAAAAGACACAATGAATGTGCTCAGCATGACACTGGCATTCAAACAGTAATGTAGACAGGAAATGGACTTAAGAAAAAATCAGTGATAATGATTGAGCTAGGGTCTATGCACATAGAAACCTATATAGAATCTGAATAGACTGGCAATTTAAGAAAACAACTTTGTTTCAATAACGTTTCTCTATTTCAAAAGTGTTTGTTTTATTGTATTTTCACAAATAAAATCTCACCTTCACTCTCAGCTCTGAAGACAAAAATCCTGTGTTTTGTAACTACTTCAAACTTGTTCTCTTTGCTTAAACGAGCCATTTCGATTGATGTGAGGGGTATAACCCCTTTAGGATACAGCTCCTATAATCACATAACAAGAATATTACTTGTATAGAAGAGTATAAAATTAGGTATGTAAATCCCTGCTCATTGGTCAATAAATAGTCTACAGTGATTGAATAGTATTAAAATATAAATATAAATATGTATACAGTACTTGGAAGGCAACTATGTATCACTATCAAACTTTCACTATAATTTATAAAGTGAACATGCCTTTTTTTAATTTTAAAAAAGCATCTGACCGGACTGTTTTCCAGATTCTTTGAATATATATTTTAAAAAAAACCTCAATGTACAAAACTGAGTGAGGTAGTTCAAGAGAGAGGGAGATCGAGGAAAGAGCAAAAGCTTCCTCTTACAGTCAGCGCTGCCTGGAAGGGGAGAAGCTGACAACATCTGTCGGCAGTGCACGCTGATGACAGATTTTTTTTTTTCTGCACAGAATTAACATTGGGTCACATGTGCCAGGGATGCAGCTAACTCCTGGCAGAAAAGTGCAAATATCTCTGAATGTGTCACGTTATTCCTACCACCATGACCACTTCTAAAAGCTGAAGTGGTCATGGTGGTTGGAATAACCCTTTATGTGTAATTCTTAAAAAAAAATTAATGACAAGTTCTTAATTAAAAAAATATAAGTCACTTTTACTGTAAAAAAAGGGTAAGATAGGAGAGTTTTTAATATGCCTTCTTATAACTATAATGAAAGAAGTAAAAATTATTTTTAGCATAATTTTTGCAATACTTTGTGTAAAAAAAAGGAATGAAAAAGAGCAAACAGCAAAGAAAGCTAAGAAAGATTGCAAAACATAAACCCCTGAACAGAAAGGATTTATGGAAGATATACAAATATGTTATTTAAAAAAAAAAAAAAAGGCTTAGCACTTCTTTCAGGAAGAATATGACAACGGGATAGAGAAAAAGTGCTTCTGTTTATTTTTTTTTACTGGTTTAGTAAACTGACTGATAAGAAAAAAAAATATTTTTATACATGAAGTATCTGAAGATCTCCTTTAACTTTGCTGTTGGCAATGAAGATATATGTAATGTATTCTTCAAAGGGAAAACATATGGTCCTGTATTTGCAATTGATATTGCAGTATCACCTTACATGTTACCTTGAAACTTTGTCCATCTCTGTTTGGTACAGCATTAGAAGAGAACGAGAAAGATATTGTATAAAAAAGGTGCTTCTATTAATAAAACGTGAATATTTATAGTCAATATATTCTATCCAAGTTATAGCATACCTTTTCGTTACCGAAATACATTAGATTTTGTCCATCGAATTTAACAAATCTTTTCTGGAAAACATAATTCCTAATTTAAAGAAACACACAATTACAAATGTAATTTTAAACAAATATTTCCATATATCCACTATTACATTATTACATTACATTTTAAGTTTGGCATAAAACTTACACACAAAAAACAAGTAGATTATAGGCGCTAGTAACAAATGTCTAAAACAGTAAAAACAAATATAATACTAAGAAATATAGCATAAAAAGAAGCTGCACCTAAATACGTGTAGAGCTCAAACCAACACTCATGAACATGTAAAAACCAAAAATAAGGTGCACTGTGTCTTTAATACCAAATTTGCAACAAAACCTCAAGCGCAAAATGTAATAAAGTGCAGAGTGCAAAGTGATATAAAGTGCACTTGTGTACAGTGAAAATATTGCATAAAATATCTTTATACATACATATGTGTCTTCTCCAAATATCATGACCATATATAAGGGAGAGACACGGAGAAACAATAATCGTGTAAATCCGTTAGAAAGAGCAATAATTAATAAAATGTAATAAAGTGTACACTCACAAAGATAGAGCAGAGAAAGCCTGCTCTGACTATCATCAGCTTCTTCAAATATTCCCTCTTGGGAAAATAACTGTGTGGATGAAATGATCCACTTCACAAATTTATTGCACAATCCAGCACTGGTACAGGTAATCCTCCTTTCTTTATAACAAGTATGCGTCCAAGTATAAAAGGCTGCTCACATATAGGGATGTTGACTTGTCCCTCCGTGTTCAGCGTGAATACAGCGAAACACGTCATCACGTTATACCACACACTACGCACCTTTGGTGACTCCTCCTCCCGGAAGTTTGGGCTTGCGGCAATAGCGGCAGTATTGGAGGGACAAGTCGACATCCCTATATGTGAGCAGCCTTTTATACTTGAAAAAATATTTGTTCTAAAGAAAGGAGGATTACCTGTACCAGTGCTGGATCGTGCAATAAATTTGTGAAGTGGATCGTTTCGTCCGCGCAGTTATTTTCCCAAGGGGGAATATTTGAAGAAGCTGATGATATTTAGAGCAGGCTTTCTCTGCTATATCTTTGTGAGTGTACACTTTATTACATTTTATTAATTATTGTCCTAACTGATTTACACTATTATTGTTTCTCTGTGTCTCTCCCTTCTATATGGTCATGATATTTGGAGAAGACACAAATATGTATATATAAAGATATTTTATGCAATATTTTCACTGTACATTTTGCACTTGAGGTTTTGTTGCAAATTTGGTCTTAAAGACACAGCGGACCTTATTTTTGTTTTTTACATGGCATAATTTTTACCTCATGTAATCCATTAAAGGACCGTTAAAGTCACCTAGACCACTTCATCTTACTGAAGTCTCTGGATACAGTGGTCCTGTAATTTTAGCCCTCAAAGGTAAAACATTGCCGCTTTGCAGAAACAACAATGTGGGAGGTGGACAGGTCAGCATCATTGAGGGAGACCCAGAGCTGGAGAAAATGTGAGCAAATCCTTTTTTTTTTTTTTATATATTTTTGGAGCAAACATGGTTGTGCACTAACCTAACTATGAACCATCGTGTTAGGAATACAGGTTTGTATTAATATTGATACAGTGTGCCTTTAAAGTATAAAGAATATCTTTATATACTGTTATAAAATGTTTTCTATGTGGCTGCTTAAAGAGGCTATGAATCTTAAAGGAACATCATAGTCTCAATGAAGTGGCCTGCATGCAGTGGCTAAAACATTGCATTTTTTTATATTACGGACAGCCACAAGAGGCACTGACCAAGTAAAACTCAGTCAAGTAATGTAGAAGCCCATAGGAAAGCATTGAATGCAATGCTACCCTGTGTGGGAGCTTGAATGCACCCACATCCGCATCTAAGAGGAGCATTGGACTTGGCTATGATGGATGAGGCCACATCTTCTCTGTGACGTTGTGGGAGGCAGAGAGGTGAGCAGTGCTGTAAACGCCTCAGCAATGAAAAAAGGTAAGTTAAACGTTAGCTTTTTTAATTTTTTTTTTGTTTTTTAAAGCGAGGGGGGTGCTATGAAGATGTAAGTACAGTGACACTATAGTGTTAGGAATGCAGTTTTTGTTTCCTACATTTATACTGTTCATTTAAGGTGTTGTTCCCTCAGTTTTATGTCACACTATTTAAGGGTAGTTTGACCAAAACAGTGCGTATTTCCCCTTGCATGGCACGTAGGCTGAAAACACTGAGTACACTTTAGCCCAGCTTTCTCTGGCTATCATTGCCGTACAAGGATGGATATGTTTGAAAGGATAATGCAGGAGTAATTCTTTTTCAAACCGCTCCAAAATTATTATACAGCAAAAGTGGTACCTTAAAAAGCATAGCATTATAACCACTACAATCAGCTATAGTAGTATTGATGCTTATATTGACATTTTAAAGGATTATTATAGTGTCAGGAAAACAAACTCTTTTTCCTGACACTATACAACCCTTAGGACTCACCACCCTCAGGGCCCCCCTCCCTTGGCGCTGAAGGGGATAAAACCCCTTCAGTTACTTACTTTAATCCAGCGCCGGGCTCCCTCGGCGCTGTTAACTTCTCCTCCCATTCCGACGTCTGCTCCCAAGTGGAGTGGAATGCGCACATTCAAAGAGTCCATACGAAAACATTTTTCAATACTTTCCAATGGACATTCTGCATGCTGAATGCGATTTTCGCATCCAGCGTCGCAGAAGCACCTCTAGCTGCTGTCAGGAAGACAACCACTAGAGGCTGGATTAACCTTGCAATGTAAACTGCTATGTTTACATCTGAAGGGTTAAAACCTGGTGGACCTGGCACCCAGACCACTTCATTGAGCTGAAGTGGTCTGGGTGACTATAGTGGTTTTTAATTTACATGCAGATATTTTATGAGAGGATTTTTCTGTCACACAACTTGAAATTCACAATCTACTTTGTCAGTAGAAGCTAAAAGCAAAACTGTTTTGTGCTTAAGACATTGGAGGTTTTATTTTAGAGGGAACTTTTTCCTAATCTGAAAAAGACAAGTCACCGTTGAGGGATTGCTTACATGAAATACACTCAACTAACTATAACTGTGAATCATCAAGAAAAAAATCTTGTCCCAAACCTCACTTTTTTTCTCTACATCATTGTCTCACCAATTGAGAGCCTTACTAGCCTCACCATGCTTTCAATCTCTTGGTTACAAAAAGCGTAGATTGTAGTAAAATATAGTAGTTTACCATTGTGAAAGTTCAACTCACCCTTGTGGTGAGAGTTTGTCCAGCCATCCACTCATCACTGGCCGTGTTCTATCTGAAAGGGAGGTAAAGCTGGCATAGGGAGATATAGTCAAGTCTTCCAGTAACTCATCTTTGTACACGTGAGAGGGTAGGCTAAACCTATTGCTAGCCAGTGGTGCATCTACAGTAGAGTAACCTTCCTGTTCGTTATGCACAATCTGCGTGATTCGCTGTGTTTTTCCCTCCTCATCATCATTCTTTCTCTCCTTGGCTGGATCACTGAAAGATCTGTTATAGAAAGTAAAACTGTTTTAATATAGGTGTTGATAATTTTTCAAGGCAGTATGAAACATAGGAAAAGGATGGATAGAAAGGGAAGGACATAAACAGAAAGACAACAGAAAAAGGGAGGTGTGGCGGAACCAGCCTCGCCACTGGACATTGGAGAAGACTGATTGCCAGCCTCCTGCCATGTGACTATGGCCCCAGGGATGTATTGCCTGCTCTCCTGTACTGCTGAGGTTTGCTACCAACTAGGTGGATTTGGCTGTGGAGCTTGTCTAGTGCCCTCTGTTGGTAGCAACAGCAATATGCACTACCTGAATAGCAAGACTGGTTCATTTGCATATTCGGGTAGATTTGCATATTGCTAATTATGCAGGCACGTGAGATATTTTCTGTTAATTTTTGTCTCCCCCCTCTTTAAAAATATGCCATTGTGTTATAATAAGTCACTGTATTTTGCCTGTTATGATTTGACTGTTTGTAATTTTATTGAGTTTTCACAGCAATGTTAATGTAATGACCATATGGGCTAGTCCCAAGTAAAATAAAGTTTTAGGCAGTTGTACTTCACCCTCAATTTGGAGTTCTGTCTCTTATTGGGGGAATCTGCTACAAGGGATTGCTATGCTCTGCATATTTCCTTGCTTTAATCACTCCTAAGCTCAGGTAAGCACTTGTTCCTGCTTCGCTTTGAAGGAAGAGAGGTTCGGCCTGCGGTGGTTGTGGTGTTGGTTCGAGTGCTTGGGGTCCTCAAGAAGCCCTAGGAGCATCCTTCAACGGAGGTACCCAGTCAGGGTGCCTGGTGATCCATTACAGGAGGGCATGCCGGTTATTGATTTATATGGAAGATGTTTAGGAGTACTCTGCACTCTTCCAAAAAATGTTGATACTTGTTTTATTTTACATATACAGTCCATTCAGTAAATATTCTGACTTTTTTCACATTTTTTATTTTGCAGCCTTATGGTAGAATAGTTTAAATTACCTACATTCAATATGCCATAATGACAAAGCCCTTTGGTATGTAATTTGAAATTTAGCTCAGATGCATCCCATTTGTTTTGATCACCTTTGAGATGTTGGCCACACTAAGCAATATCGCTCACCAAGCTAAGCCTTGGTAAGAGAGGTGACCAAGAGTTTCTGATATCACATGTGGAAATGGGTCAAACATGTGGAACACTCACTGCAAAGCTGGCAGTTTGTGCTATACTCCACCGATATGGCTTTTATAGCAGACTGGGCAGACAGAAGCTACTCTTCACGGCAAGACAAATGAAAACCGGCTTGGAATTTGCAAAAAAAACTTAAATGACTCTGATGCTTATAAAGATTATCTGGTCTTACGAAATGAAGATAAAACTGTTTGGCCCTTATTTGAAACTTTACGTGTGGAGTAAACCATGCACTTCTCATCACTTGTGCAATACCATCCCAATAGTGAAGCATGGTGGTGGTGTTTTTCAGCAACCAGAACTGGGAGACTGATCATGGTTGAGGTAAAGCTAACCACAACAATAATAGAGATATGTATAATAAGCACTCAGGACCTCAGACTAAGCCAAAGGATCACCATCCAGCTGGACAATGACCATAAGCACACAACCAAGACAATGCAAGAGTGGCTTAGGGTCAACTATGTGAATGTCCTTGAGTGGCTTAGCCAGAGCCTGGACTTAAACCATTTCGAGCATCTCTGGAGAGCCTTGAAAATAGCTGTCCACTGACAGTCCCTATCTAACCTGACAAAGCATGAGATGATCTGCAGAGATGAATGGGAGGAACTAACGAAATGCAGGTGTGCAAAACTTTTTTCATCATACCCAAGAAGGTTTGAGGCTGTAATCAGTGTTACGGTGCTTCAACTATGTACTTTGTTAAGCATCTGAATACTTATGTCAATGTGAAAGTCCAGATTTCTTTCTGTATATATGTATAATATATTTGCAATAATTTCAATAATCTGGTTTTTGCTTTGTTATTCAGGGATATTAAATGGAGATTGATTTGAGAAAAAAAATAAAAATAAATAAATAGTCAGACAAAGCTGCAACATTAAAAAATAATAATAATAATAATAAAATGTCCCAAATTTTATTTTCCAGTTCCAGACCTTTTTCCAGGTGTAATGTATAGGTCAGGTTACAGTTAGTGTGTGTGTGTGTGTTTGTTTTTTTAGTAATACTTTTTTTATTCAGTAATTTCTTTTTGCTTTAAATAATAATTATTAGTTTTCACACCTAAACATGCACTTTTATACGGTTTACTACAATAATGCAGATGTATGAAGAGTTAAATGGCTGCACAGCATTGGTTTCTGGAAGTTGTAGTTCAAAAGTTAATTCTACAGAAACTCTCAGAATCATTGTGCTGTTCTCATAAAACATTGCTGTGCAGAGATTTATGAGAAATCCCCCAAAAACTGTCATAGTAAATTAAGGGAGAATAATGGCTGGCTGAGGTGCTCCCGGGTCTGAGCCAAAAACTCAGTGTAGTAGTGCAGTAGATGTAAAGTCTAGGGGGACATAGAATGCAGGAATTTTACATTTGAAAATCTTTTTTTTTTTTTTTAAGGATCACCATAGTGTCAGGAAAACACACTTGTATTCTTGACACTATATAACCCTTAGGTCCCCCTCACCCTCAGGGCCCCCCTCCCTTGGCGCTGAAGGGGTTAAAACCCCTTCAGTTACTTACTTTAATCCAGCACCAGGCTCCCTCAGTGCTGGTCACCTTTCCTCCCCGCCGAGTTAGCTCCCGAGTGGAGCGGAATGCGTGTGCGCGGCATTTCTCAATGATTTCGCAATGCTTTCCTATGGACATTCTGCACGCTGAATGCGATTTTCGCATCCAGCGTTGCAGAAGGGCCTCTAGTGTCTGTCAGGAAGACAGCCACTAGAGGCTGGATTAACCCTGCAATGTAAACATAGCAGTTTCTCTGAAACTGCTATGTTTACATGTGAAGGGTTAAAACCTGGGGGACCTGGCACCCAGACCACTTTATTGAGCTGAAGTGGTCTGGGTGACTATAGTGTCCCTTTAATTGTGTCTGCATCTGTTTAATGCATTATCTATTCATCTTACATTCCATAAACTTACTGGCATTAACAGAAACCTAGCTATCTCCCTGAGATACTGCTCTCACTGCCTCATTAACCTTTGGTGGTCTCCAATTAACTCACTTCCTAATAGAATCTGATAGTCAGTGTAGAGGGATGAGTTTCTGCTTTCCCCCCACTGCTCCTTCAAACCTCTGTCCCTCCCTTCCCTCGCTTTCTCTTCATTTGAGGTTCACTCAATTAGGCCTGTGCAAACACATCTCTGCAAATGTTGCTACTATTTATCATCCCCTAGGCTCCCCTTTCCTCATCTTTGGCCATTCTGCCTCATGGCCCCCTGACTTCCTTTCATCTAATACTCCATCACTAATTCCTGGGAATGTCAACATTCCAATTAACCCAACTCTGACCTATGTAGCCTCAAAACTTCCTTCCATTACTCCCTCCCTTGTGCTATCCAAGTGGACTTCTTTTCCCACACATGTAGCAGGCAATACCATTGACCTAATATTCTCACATTCATGTGCAGTCTGTAATCTCACTAGCACTCTGTTTCCTCTCTTAAATCACCACCTCTTATGCTATGTTTACAAGAGCACCCTCACCCAGCATCCTCAGTCTAACAGAGGAGAAACACCAACATAGTAGAAACATGATTTCTCTTGACTTTTAGCAACTGAAACCATCCCTACTTTCCCCTATCCCATCCTGGCTATCTTCTTTTGCAACACCACCCTCATCTCGGCTTTGGACAATGCAACCAGGTTAAACCAATCTCCCTTAAGGCAGACACACTTCCAACCATTGTGCACTTCGTCAACTTGCTCCCTACAAGATTAATCAATTAAGTAAAACATTCTCCCACCATTGCTCCCCTCTCCATCAACCTGACTTGGTCTGTGCCTCTCCTACCCTTTCATCCTTCTCTCTGGCTACTAAATAGGATATGTCTTGTCTTCTCCTTTCCACTCACCCCACTACTTGTCCCCTTGATCAATATCCTCTTACATTATCAGATCTCTTTCTCCTTGCCTTGGGCCATCTTTAACGGCTTTCTTGAACTGCGCTCTTTCCACTAGCATTGTCACATTTCCCTTCAAACATGCTACTGTTGTTTTCCTCCTAAAAAAAGTAATATTTTGACACATCTTTCCCATCTAACTACTATACTATATATTTACTAATTTTCTCTTCAAAGGTTCTGGCATGACTTGCCCTTTGCATTCCCCCTCCAAACTCTTCTTGCTGTGTTTTCGTCTTTCTCATTAAGTGTCTCCTTTTCAGGTAACACTTATTCCTCTTATGGCTCTGTCCTTTGTGTCCTTCTGCTCTCTCTCTTTATACTACCTCTCTTGGCAAACATTAATTCTTTTAGATTACTCTGCCACTTGTGTGTTGATGATATTCAGATATAACTCACCTCCCCAATCTCTCTCCTGCGCTCCTAGAACAAGTTTCCAGTTCCTCTCTTGCCATCATCAATCTCTTCTGCTTCCTGAAACTTAATCTGTCCAAAACAATCTTCTTCTTTCACTCTCCCCGCAAGTTGATTAGCCTGCCATTGCCAGCTTGCTGCCTTCATGTTATCATTGATTCTAGCCTCATCTTTGTGCCTCACATATTGCCAAATACTACCAATTCCGCCTTAAAGATTTTGCACATGACTGACCCTTCTTACACAAGATGCTCCTAAGCAGCTGGTTTATGCTCTTGTAATTTCTCCCATTACTTTTGTATTTCTCTACTAACTGGTCTCTCCAGACACCATACTGCCTCCACCCCTCTTACACTTTACACTTCAGTCAATTGTTACCTTTGCTTCTTGTACCATATAGGATTCTTTTAAAAATATTAACTCTTACCTACAAAACACTTAAAACATCTACCCCTGCTATATTTTTGAACTAATCGGTTCACCACTTCCTGGCAACTCCACTCTGCTGGTGACCTTCTGTCTGCTTATCATACTCGTACTGCTAACGTGCAACTTCTCGTGGGCGACTCCATAAACTACCTGCCTCCCCCCCCATTAGAGTTTTAGTCTGAAGGATAAGTTGTCGCTATATAAATGTCAATAATAATAATGATTATCTATATAGCTAGTTAGCTATGTTTGCTAAACTATGGAAACATTTTCTAACATCTAATTTATATTTAGAAGTGGTAAAGGTTCAGTGTTCTCAGCAATTAATCCCCTTCCAATACAAGTCCCACCATCCTTAAATTTTTTGTATCTCTATTGATTTGTGTTTGTGAATCAGTTGGGATAACTCCCCCTCAACTTTCACGTTTTTCGCCCATTTTAGTATCAGATTACTACTTTTGACATTTATTTAGGAGGCAGAAATAGGCTATTCACAGGAAGAACAAAACGTTCCATGTTTTTCTGTTTCACAGAATGTACAAATTACCAACAGAGGCCCATTCATTCTATGCTATTACATAAGTAAATACATATCTCTTACCTGAGCTGAACTCTTTCCTCTCCAGGTGTAAACATAGGCATAGTGGCACAAGTCCGTAATTTTGCATTTTTGGTATCCTATGTGGTAACAGAAAGAAAAACTCTCTTTAAAGGAATCTTCATTTTAACAACAAAAAACAAAACTGCTATAGAGTCCTTAACCGTGTTATTTGTGTACTTGATAGTTGTTATCTAGAAGGCTATATTTTATAGAGGGCTCTACAAAATATAGCAATTATTTATGTTTGGTTACAGACACAGGGATAAATAATTACACACACGAGGGGAGATTTAGGAAAGAGTTGCAAATACTCTTACATCTAATGTTAAGCTATATTTTGTTGCAATTTATTAAATCTGACAGGTATTTCCATCTGTTGCTTCTTTTGTGCCTTAACTATTAATTTTGAACATGAGTTATTTTTTTTCAGAGACAGAACAGATTTATCAATATTTCCTTCATCTTTTCAGTTTTGTTCTGTCTCACTTCTGGCAGAATTACTATGAAGAATACCATCAGTTTAGATCCGTTCTAGAACCCTTTAATATGTGTTATTAAAATAATGATGGAATTTAATTGTCACGCTTGAGAATTCTTAGCTACATCTCCCCCAACAAAGCGAAAAGGAGACTAATTAATTCCAATACCAGTTCTGCTTTAGCAATGGTATTTTAAAAAGATAAATAGCAAACATTATAATGAAATACAAAATAAAAGAAAAACATAGTCAAATCTCTTTTCAGTTCTGAACCAATTTAAACAACCAACGGAGCAATGAAGTGCTATGACATGATAAATGTCTGTCCTTAAAAGGGGTACTATAGACACCAAAACAAATTGAGCTTTATGAAGCAGTTTTGGTGTACAGATCATGCCCCTGAAATCTCACTGTGGAATACTCAGGAGTTAAGTCACTTGGTATATACTGCCCTCCATACATTTAACTCACACAGCCTTTCTAAGCACTTCCAGGCCCAAAGTTTAAATTTCCTTTATTGCACAGTCTGTTTAATTTAGAATGTATTATCTCCTGCTTTGATAATAGCAAGAGCTTCCTGTGTATCATTAAAGTTTAATCTACAGAGTTAAAAGTAAAGTCAGCTAAGATCTTATTGCAGGTGAAAAAATTTTTTTCATGCAGGTAGTGAGGCTGCAGGGGCATGATCTATACAGCAAAACTGCTTCATTAAGCTAAAGTTGTATTCATGTCTATAATATCAGTTTAAATATATTTTTCCAAAATAGAGCTTCTTAATGACAGCAACTCAAGGTAAATTAATTGTTTCCAATATTTTGCATGCTTAAATTACATATACGGTATACAAACTGGCTGGCTTGAGGCCATGGAACACAACAGCAGTCCACTCAACAGCTGCAAAGACAAAAGTTAGCTTTCACTCTATGCCAGGCTTCCCCAACCTCTGGCCCTCAAGATGTTGCTGAACTACAACTCCCATGATTCTATGAATTAAATAGATAGACTGAGAATCATGGGAATTGCAGTTCAGCAACATCTGGAGGGCCGGAGTTTGGAGACGCCTGTGTACACTACCATTATATCCCCGCAATAAATTTTTTAAAAACTGCAGAATACGAAGGCACTATAAAAATGCCAATGATAACAATGATAATGTCACTATCCTAAAAGCCCAACCAGGATTGTTGAAGATTTCTGAGTGCCACAAATAGGTAGGAGACACAGTAGGCCTGTCAGGACCCCAATAGCCATTTAACCATTCCATGGGAGACTATTAGTTTTATATTCTGTGAATTTATATTTTATATATATTTTAATTATTTACATATTTTGTACTTTTTACCTTTGATTGCTGTGCTTGAGGTTGCCGGTTGAAAACTGCATCACAGTACGGATTGATTGGATCATTAGTCACTGCATCAAAACAAATAAACCAAAAAAAATAATGTTATAATCACAAAATAAGCTTCCCATTAGACTATTCTTACCCTACTAGTGTTTTCCATTTCCAGGGGTATAACTACAAGAAGGGGCAACAAAATGCACCAGAGAAAAAGACACCAGAGACATAGCCCATGATAATTGATGTTGCCAAAGAGGGATTGCAAACGCTATAGACATGAAATCTGCATCTTTTGCATACTGTCTTTAGATATTTCCATGTATTTATATATATAATGCATGCATATTTTCTTTTGTGGTATATCTCCTAAACAGTGATTTTTATATTTATTTATTTTTTGGCAGTGGAGTGTCCTTTAACCCCTTAAGGACACATGACATGTGTGACATGTCATGATTCCATTTTATTCCAGAAGTTTGGTCCTTAAAGGACCACTCTAGGCACCCAGACCACTTCAGCTTAATGAAGTGGTCTGGGTGCCAGGTCCAGCTAGGGTTAACCCATTTTTTCATAATTATAGCAGTTTCAGAGAAACTGCTATAATTATGAATGGGTTAAGCCTTCCCCCTAATCCTCTAGTGGCTGTCTCATTGACGGCCACTAGAGGCGCTTGCGTGCTTCTCACTGTGATTTTCACAGTGAGAGCACGCCAGCGTCCATAGGAAAGCATTATGAATGCTTTCCTATGTGACCGGCTGAATGCGCGCGCAGCTCTTGCCGCGCGTGCGCATTCAGCCGACGGGGAGGAGAAGAGGAGGAGAGCTCCCTGCTCAGCGCTGGAAAAAGGTAAGTTTTACCCCCTTCCAGAGCCGGGCGGGAGGGGGACCCTGATGGTGGGGGCACCCTCAGGGCACTATAGTGCAACATGGCTTAAAATTGTAAGTTCTATGCCAAAAACCATGCTTTAAAAGTTACTAGCAACTGCAATCCTAGAGAATCCATGACAGAATCGCTAAAGGTGAATTTCCTCTCCCCAGGGCTAAATCTTCATTTATAAATTAATAATGTGTATTTAATATTTATATTTTGCAATACACTGAGTGGCACATTTTTGCGCTGATTCAAATTTTCTTGCATGGACAATATTCAATAAACTGAAAAGCCAAATGTAAGACTATTGGACTAGCCAAAGTTTAGTTTTTAAGGTGCAGTGATTTGACCAAAATAAATTTTTCTGCCATGCACAAATCTATTGATGGCTTACCGAGAGTGGAGATGGGTCTTTCAGGAATAATAGGCAAATCAACATCTGAAGGGGTTAGGCTGCTGTGGAAACAAAAGCCACCATTCAATAACAGAGACATACAGCAATGCAGGTTGAAAAAAAAAAACAACTATGGTCAACATTCAACACTTCTGTTTCTGTGTTTCATCCAAAAGAAGGTGAAAAGACCAATGGTCTCCACAGGACACATTCAGAGCTGTTCTGGCAGCATGAGGGGACCTACACAATATTAGACACGTGGTTTTAATGTTATGGCTGATCAGTGTATTCCAATAAATACTTGTGAACTTCCACAAGTCAAATGTGTGGAAACACTAACAGGTTTGTTCACTAATTTGCAGTGAGTTAAAAATAAATTGAGAAATTTAGAGTAATATAGCTAAGCTAAATTTCTGCCTAAAGTTACCAACTAAGGTTATCCTTCACCATAATTTGCTGGTTAAACGAGCATGACACAAGCTGTTCCTTAGGTACTGATAGATTTTATACGACAATTGACTGGGAAGTATGCATTTATGCCCATTTGAAAAATGGTACATGCTAAGTGATGGTCAGTCACCAGTGGAGGCAAATGTAACTAGAATCCACATGTTAAAAACTAAACCGTGGAAACATGTAAATAATATTAAGCTGTAATTATGTACTGACTGTTGGTGATCATCATGTATATGTGTTATAGAAATGATAGCAAATATATGGCTCAGAAGATGTTACATGATGACATTTAATACACACTCGCTTGTAATGGCATGCATATGCATCATTTTCCTTGAAATAGTAAGAGTTTCCATTTTGTGAACTAAACACGTCACATATGCTCAACATTTGATCTTTACATATGTTACTAATTTGGCTATTTAAATCGTGTTACCGAGTCATTTATCCGTGTGAACTGAGCTGAAAGTTATGCATTAATTTATCTCTGATTTAAAACTATCACACAGGGAAACTATATAGATTATATTATTAGCATAACAAAAATTGTCACCATTCTTTAAGGGCCATTCTAGGCACTATATGAACTTTAACCATTTCTGTTGCATTCAGTATTACTGAAACACAGTTGTAAAAACACAGTTGTATGCAAGTTTTTGAGATATTAACCTGAATTACACAATATATTTAGCAAACCAAAACTGAATGAGGCAAGCGGTCATATTTTGTACCATATCCTGTTTTAACACAGCAACATACTAATTTGAATGCATGTTCTTCTTTTTATTTATAGCTACTACACACAACCTTCCCTCCCTCCTCTTCTATCAATCCTTCTATATTTTAGCCTTAAGGGCACAATCTGGGCACCATAGCTACTTTATCTCAAATGGGTACTTGTAATGTTGCTCTCCTCTGGTGCATGGATTAATGATTAAGTCAATGTGAGTCATTGATTGGATGAAAATGCTCCCACCCTATAACTGCCTCACTTTGGAACTCAACCAAAGGCAGAGGAGAGACAGCAAATCATCTGGACATTGGAACATGCATAAATGGGGTGCTGATGGTGGCAAATTTGTACAATACACAAGATCAAGCGTACTCACTGACCCACTAAACAGCAATTTCAACGATTTTATTATTATTATTTTTTTTTTTTAAACACCTAATTTAGGCAAAAATAATGGGGGTTTAGTTACAGTATATGATCATACAGTGCATAAGCCTGCCACAACGTCAATGTACCCCACTTACTCATAAGAGCAGACATTAGGCTGTTAGAGTAGGACCTGCCAAAGATGGGGTACATTGACGTTGTGACAGGCTTATGCAATGTATGATCATATAATGTAACTAAAACCCCATTATTTTTGCCTAGATTAGGTTTTTTTTTTTGTTTTTTGTTTTTTTAAAACCTATTAAAATCTGTCAACATTGAAGTTGCTGTTTAGTGGATCAGTGAGTGCGCTGGATTTTGTGTATTACTTCTATATTAAACCATTCATAAATGGTTTTATACTGGAAAATATGATGGTATCAGAGTACTCTAGCCGCCATAACCATTTACAAAGATTAAGTTATGTTTATGGTACCCAAAGTATTTATTTTAAAGCATGGACGATACTCAGACTGAGAATTTCTCTTTCAAGGCAAGTTTAATTATGTATTCCACTCCTTAATAACCCAATTGTGGTGAAGCTTTAACCATTATTTACTTTTGCATAGGTATGGCCATTCTCATGTAGGGAACAGTTATAAAACCATTGTGTCAATTATAGGAAAAGATCCCTGATATAGCAATTCATGTATTTTCCTATTCAAGATAAAAAAAAAAAAAAAATCTATTAGTCCATTATCACCATATTCACAACAATAAGACTGACATTTCACTAGCATATCCAACATTGGGAGGTTTGAGATCATAAGGGGTGAGTGGGGTCTGAGAGACATTGCCAGTGATACAACTTGATTCACGGATGATGCCCATTTTTGGCACCCCTAATCACAGACGACTATGCAGAGAGGTGCTAGTGAGTGCTCAAACAATATACTTCTGCTGAGCTGCCCGGGAGTGCTTAAATTCATAATGTAAAAATAGATTAGCAGAATATAGTAAACAAAAAAAAAAACTGTTGAAAATAAGCACAACATGAAAGGAGATCCCAGAATATTTATTGTAGAATTTAAGTTGATACATATCCAGCAGTGTTCAGATACACAATTTATATGTAATAAAATGTTTTTGCTTAAGTCTCTAATGTGGATTCATTGTACATTTTACACCCACATATTAAAACTGTGATATAATGGTTTTCTTTGCCCACAATAATGAAGCATTTCCTAATATTAATATAATGCTGTATACTCTCACATGCAAAATATTTTGTAAATTGGGTTCCTTGACATATTCAAAAAAGGGAAGCACTGGATAATGAAAAGAATGGCACTGCAATAAAGAAAAATAATCCAGTGCATTAATATTCAATCCGTTAAAGAAAGCATCAACACCAAGTGAAATCTGACAATTTTGTATATATAAATATGTACCTACCAAGTTAAGCTTGGACATAAAAGGCAGCATATTAGGAGGGATTTTGCACAAAAACTATGAACATACAATGTGTTAGGGGTCTTCCATAATGTAGACCAGTGGTAATCAAGCACCTTCCAGGTCTTAATATATTGAATATAGTCCTGTGGGGGTTTTTGTGTGTGTGTGTGTGTTTTTTTTTTTTTAAGTCTCGGTTTTAAAAGCGGAGTTCTCATCTGGCAATTAATTATAACTAAAGAGTCAAAAGCTGGACTTACGTAATAAGAGATGACGGAAGTTCCTGCTGAGGAACTTCTGGCTCTAGATGGATGGGTGGAAGCTCTGCCTCAACTACTCATTGGTGTGACCACCTATAATAGTGTGTGCAGGGGCCCAATAACTAATACAGCAAGATGCCTGCAGTGTTCCTTTATAAAGAAAGGAACTCTTTGGAAGTGTCTCTTAATCCAAAAAAGGATGGGAACCACTGGTCTAGACCAATAATAGCAGTGTTTTCCAACTTGGATGAGTGGGAAATATTTTTCATACTAAAACTGTAATTAAACATTTTGAAAGCAAACTGTTTTTGAAATGTTGAGTAAAAACAACTAACATCTAAACAAATGACAGTTTGAAGTAAAATATCATAACATATTCATTTTTTATATATCTGTAGAAATGTTATCCTTTAAAATACCAGTCTTTTTACTCTTATTTTACAATTCTTAGTCCTTAAATGTATTCTTAAACTCCATTTATACCAATCTGCCAGTACGTTATTGAAGTTTGCTTTTTTAACGCTGAAGAGTTTGTTAATTTAATAAAGTGATTATTCAGAGTGAATTCAGTGAATTTCAAAAGTAAGGCCACAGTAGCTGAACTGAAAGCTTAGCTGATTCAGTGATTTTTTTTTCAGTTAAACATCACAAAATTTACACTATAATAGCAGAGATAGGTAATATTTCAAATTTTTTTAACTTGAAAGTTATCTTTCTAACATGGCTATTTTGATCTATATTTTGCAGTTACGTGCCAGTTCACCACAACTCATTCCTACAGTGATAGACTCCTTGTCTTAGCTGTTTATCCTATTTGCTAATACACTATTTAAATGCAATATAGCGGGAGTTTGCAAATGTGGACATGCTGGTATTCATACACAGCAACATCACAGTTAAACAAACAATGCATCTTGCTTCTAAAAAACATCATGCAAAAAATATTTGTATAAAATATACGTATAAAACTATACAAGTTCCTAACAGAAAGATAATGCCACCACAGTTTGTAAAAATACAGATTTGATATTGCTTGTTACATAGTAACTGCAGATGTGCCCTGGTCATCAGAGATGCAACATGCCTTTAACGTATACCCCAGACATTCTTTTTTTTTTTAAATTGCTCATGCCAATGCCTTTGGCAGATCTTGACCTAGCTAGGGTTTAAACTTTTAAAGTTTGCAAAGCCTGTTCTATTGTTAATTGTTAAGATGGTCTATATTACTTATATGTAATTTAGCAGTAATTTAACATGCACAAAATGCATAAAGTAATCAAGACAAATTGGAAAAAAACTTTAAAAAAAATAACTTATTGGCACTTACTATTCGCCAATAGTGAATGTATCTAAAGGAGTGGCATTCTCAATCAAAAGGGCAGTTAGCTATAAGGAAGATAGTTAAAAAGGTAGGGAATATTTGAAAAAAAAAAAACACCATGGACTGTTTGTTATATAAAACTCCCCAGGGCCCTGACAAATTTGTCAGACTTGGACCATTGAGACAGAACTCATAGTTCATTGTTTTGGAAAAGTTAAGGTGCAATCAAAGGAATCAGGACCTTCATATTAGTTCCTCACTGGGCATTTTCACTATAAAAAAATAAATAAATATAAAAATACAAACATACAATGTCAGTTCAATTTAAATAGGGGGCAAAGGAAATTTATGAAACATTTCATTACTTTTCCATATGTGTTTTCTGATCATAGCACAGATATTTTCATATCACACTTCAATCAGTAGGAAATTTAAGGAAAGTGGAGCCTTCTTTAAAACATGCATTGCAAACTGTTATCAGTCTTTTTATTTTTCACTCTTCTCTGTGTTCTGTGTATAATTAAAACAATTTACCATTTCTATTTTGCAATAATGTTCTGCACAAGTGACTACATATGAAGCTGCTTTTCTTTTTTTTATGAATGTATTATTTTTTTCTTACACTAGTGAATAGATAAACTAACAAAATACAGTGTATTTATTAAAGGAGACAAAACTGAATCCCATCAGAATTAATTAAATATTTGTATTAGGTACATTTCTCCCCATTTTGTCCTTCTGAGATTTTTATGTATAATCCTATGCAGTTTATTTACCAATTTAAAAACCGTCTTTGCAAAAATGTAGATCAAAATAGTAAAGTTTCAAATATAAATGTTATCATTTTACTAAAATGCACTGTTCATCATTTAAATGGAAGCACTGTTCATCATTTAAATGGAAAACTCTGGTAACAATAATTAAACCCTAATACAGGATCTGTATTTTTTAATATTATTTTGAAAGCTTACTTTTTAAATCACCACAGATAACTGTTTACTAAGTAAACACCACATAGTTCTGTTAATATCTGACACAAACAAATTGTGCAATAATACTTAGGCAACTAGCTAATGATGGACGTCGTCCAGGAAACCCTAACATATCTCCCGAATGATTATATAAATGTTTAAATGCAATCCTTCTGAAAGCCAAATATATCTTGTACCTTTACCACTTCTTACAAATCTGTTTGTGTTAGCCACAAGTGCATTAAATTTTATTTTAATACCTAATATTTATATTTATATTGTTCCAAAATCCCAAGATAAGTGCAGTTAAGCAATAGTCGGATAGACAGAATGTAGAAATTTCCAAAAAGATTGGCAATTATTGTTTGGTTTAATATCTTGTGTTATATACCAAATTTAAGGCCCATCAAATTAAAATCGAATTAATTTTACTATCCTTCGTTTGTTTTGGAAGTCCAGAGCTGCTGTTCAATGGCAGAGTTATTTAAATGAGGTCCTCTAAGCCTAGGCCTTACAAGCACTAAGTGTTCATTCTGTATTGGTTTGAATGCAGTGGAATTTGCCCTAATCAGTGCTGATTCTAAAGATTTCTCTGTTAAATTTGCATCCCAGGACTGACCATATACTTTGTCCAAGTCAATTACATCCGCTACCGCAGACAATGGAGAAAAGTCTTCCAGAGTTTGTGTTAGATGTTTGTCCTCTTGATGAGCAACACTTTCTGAACGAACATTCTTTCGTCCTGGAGCACAGAATAAATATTCATTATCACCTGCTCTACAAAGAGATTTTTTCATCAGCTCTGCTTTAGGTGGTGATTTTTTCTGCATGAATGGCAACCTTGGTAAGAGCTGACTGGCAGTTGTTTTTTGTGTTGTAGGGACTGCTCTCCTTGTTGGTTTCCCATTGTCTGTAGGGACTGCTCCTTTTGGTTTAGATGCTACAGAATTAGTATTTGCCATGCTTTGCACTTTCATTGAAATAGTGTTCTGTACTGTCTGAGTTTTTGCTGGTAGAGCAATATCCTTTTGTTTTGGTCTTGCAGAAGGAATGGTCTTAATTACTTTAGACAAGGGTGAAGGAGTATTATTTGCAGGTTTTGCAATGGCCACATTTCCCACTGGCCCAGAAAGCAAAACATTGCCTTGTGAGTTTCGTGACACATCCCTACATTTTGACTGTACACCAATTCCCGTTTGCTTCGGCCTTTGGAATGTTACACTTCCTGCTGATTTTCGGATTGATAAATCATATTTTTCTACTGTTTTTTGCTTTGGTGAGAGCTTATTTCCTATTTGTTTTGTCCTTTCTGATGGACTTTGCTCCAATTCTACTGACCTGACAGAGGGATCATGTTTTGTGCCTTTTAATTTTTGAGTGGCAGCATTCAATATACATCTAGTCTTTGGTTCAATAAGAGGGGATTTTATTTTAGGTACAGAAGATGTTTCTGAAGATCCTTTATTTGATAAACCAAGTTTCCCTAAATTAACTTTGGGTTTCAGTGAGCTCTTGATTAATGCTGTCCGCGATGTAGGAGTTTTTAGTGAACATGTCCCAGTAGAAGACTTCTGCAGAGTTGAAGATGGTGATATTCCCATTGGAGGTGGCCTCTTTGAAATATAATTATCAGAAACCACTCCACTACTTAAGGAGTATTTCTCTGCTTCATCCATTTTTGGAGGCATAACATTTTTTAAATGTGATGAACATGTTGAAATTGCACTTTTTGAAACAGGTAGCTTTGGTGGAATTGTATACCTCATCATATTTGACTTCTGCACACATATATTACCTGTACCAGCATTCCCAACTGGAGTTGGTCTAGTTGAACTTTCATTTAAAATGTCCTGGGGACCAATTGAATTTTTTCTTTCATTTGGTGTGGGTCTCTGTAGTGTACTTCTCATGACTGGAATTTGCCTGTGCAGTGACGTGTTTCCTGTTGTTTCCTGTCTTGATGCTGACTGTTTCTTTTTCACAAATTTTGATGATGTAACATTAGCTCCTGGTGTTCCTAGAAGAACATCATTTTTAGTACTGTCTAAAGTCAGTAATGAAGAATTTTTCAAACGGGGTAGTCTTGGTGATGCAGAATGCCCTATTGGTGTGGGTCGTGGGAAAGTTGTTTGTATTACTCGTGAAAGTCGTGGTGAGCCGGAATCTCCTACTGGTGTTGGCCTTAAAGATACCGCTGTGTATGTAATAGGAGTACTATAACTTGTGGGTGGCAGAAAGTTCTTTCCTTGATTTGATGTTAGATGAGCATTGTTACCTACTGGCACTGGTCTCATTGTGGGACTATTCCGCGTCCGTGGTGCTCTAGGAGAAGCAGAGTTTCCTATCGGTGCAGGCCTTGGTGAAAATCCCTCTCTTATCCACCCTGATGTCGGCGAAGATGCGTTCTTCATTTGAGATGGTTTTAGAGATGCAGAATTCCTCCTCTGTAGTGATCTACAGGTATAATTGATAGTCACTGTAAAGCAATAATATGCATCCACACTGTTCGAGACCACGAAACCAATTATGCTTGCAAGTAATTGAAAAAGTAAGCTTCCTTCTATTAATTCAGTACAGAAATATCAATGGCAGTATTGCTCCCAGAAGCAGGCATTACTTGGGTGTAGCTTTTGCCTTTAAAAAGTTATGTAAAGCCATTAATATGATTTCAGCAAGGTCAAGACTTCCTACAATTGTTTCAATGCAGCTGTAAAGTAACCTCCGCCCTTCCCTCTACCAATGGCTCCAGGAAACTATCTAAGACTTCCATCCTTGGCTCCCTCAATGTACTTATCTGTAAGAACTCACTGTTCCCGTCCTTACAACTTCTATAGTACTATTATATTAACCTCTTCCTGCCCAGTATTAAGAAACCTCCACACTTGATATGGACAAAAATAACATTTGTGGGAAAATGGTCAGGCATTTCAAGGTTAACATATTCAATCTTTTCTTACTAGCACAAAAACAGCAATGATTAATTACTTTAAAAAAAAAAAATAAAAAATAAAAAAATATATATATATATATAAAATATTGGCGAATATTTAAGCAAAATTGTGACATAGATTTGTTGGTGTTGTTATGTTTGATACAAACATACGTTGTATGGCTATGTCTACTATTTAGGGGTAAAAAAAGCAGATATTTTTTACTAGCACTACAAAACATTTGAAATTGAAAGATATAATTCTTCTCCAAAACCTAAAAGCTATTTTATTTAATTATATATTGTAAGAACTTTTAAGTGTGGGTTCTCGATTCATTTTTAATCTTTACAAAATAGTCATTGTTTATGGAATATGCTGGCAGTTTCTTTAGACACAATTAATGTATAAAATACAAACTAGTCAGCTGCAACACAGTTTAGATATATTTCCCTGTAAAAATTAACTGTATTGTCGCTGTAGATAATTATTCTCAGTTATGAAAGGTATTGATCTATATAATGTAGATTGAAACGTATCACAAATGCAATATCAATTTTTAGAAACACACTTACTTTATGCTGTCTGATGTGGAGGATGCCTCTTGTATTACTGTGTCAGTTTTTAGATTCATATTGCTTCTGTATGTTTCTATATCTGTAGATCTGTTGAGAGCTCCATTCTCAGGACTAAAACCAGAATAAATTTCATTGGATATCATTGTTAGAGTTTCCTGTGGAAGAGTAGGACTAGTTAAAAAGGAGGTAACTTCCTCTTCATTTCCAGCAAAGGAAGACAAGTTTGATAGTGGTGAACACTGCATTGTATCCGCTTCCATTTGCAGCATGCTTCTGTGGTCTGTTGAGCCTGGTTGAGATGTATCCTTACTCTGACGCATTGAACGATGTGGAAGGGGATGAAAAGGTTTCCCAGCCCCAGCGGATGAATACAAAGATGTCCCAGTCTCCAATCCCGCCCCTTCTGGCTGTACGCCAGCAAAATAATTACAATTCCCTGAATCCAGTCTACTTCCTATTGAATGAAAACCTTCCTGTATAAAAAAGATTCCTGCGCTACTTGTATGGTTTTCGAAACAAGTTGGTGAAGTGACTGGTGATATTGTTGATGGTACAACAAAATAGTCTTTAATTACTGCTGTAGAATTTTTATTAAACACTGTTCTGGGTTTTGGCACAGGCTTTAGATTTGGTTCTGAAATGGGCTTGCTTTCGCCAGGGCTTTGTTCTTCATTAGTTACTGTTAATATGACTTTATTAAGCATGCCATTGTCATCATCTTTACTGGTAACCTCCAAAAAATCTTCCCTCTCCATACTGAATGAACTAGACTGTGACCATGCTTCTCCTGAAACATGTCGTAATCGACTTATGATTCGCTTTCTGTGGCCTGTTGCACTAACACCAATTTGTTGAAGTACCTCATTATCAAGTGATAGAATATCTTTAACTATGCGATAGCCATGCTTCTTAAAGTTTTCTTGGTACCTCTCCAAATGGATAGCTGAGAGCCAGTTACCAATGTCCAACTCTTCATCGCCAATTGACGACATGACCACTACGGTCAAAATTCTAATGTGCCTACAGAATAAAGTGCGAAGTGTTCATTTTGATAGCATACCAGGGCAAACCTAGGTAGAAAAAGAAAATAAGACTTGCTTGAGCATTTGCTTTTATTTTGTAATGAGCACCATAGATACATTCTTAAGAAAGTTGCTTTATTTTGTAATGAGCACCATTGATAATTTCTTAAGAAAGTTGCTATATAAAATAATCAATTTTTGTAGAATAGTACATGTAAAAGTAATACAATTAGCAAGCTCATGAATTTTCCAATTGTGTATGTGCAAAAGAGTCAATTTTAGAACTTCTCTCTACAGTATATTTTAAATTTAACTCATAATGTGTTAGGAAACAGTATAATGCAACAAAACTGTTAGTGGTCTGCAAAATCTATAAAGCAGAAGTCAAAACTGCACATAGCCAAAGGGAAAAAAGGAAGAACATATGCACATGATCTGTCTCTCATACTTTCTCTCTCTCAGTATATAGGTGTTGGTATGGGAATGTCTTCCTCCTACCAAAATATCTGCATAGAATATGGGTTGGACCTGCTAAAGTCAAAATGGGAGATACCACAAAGTGTAGTTGGGAATAACTGGACTAAGATAACTGAATAACTGGGCTGTTATAGACAACAATCTAGGCAACAACGTTCAATTAGCAGTGGCTAAGGCCAGTAATGTATTGTCATGTATGAAAAAGGGCATTAATTCTCAGGATGATAATATAATTTTGCCTCTTTATAAATCACTGGTAAGACCACACCTTGAATATGCTGTGCAATGTTGGGCACCTGCTCTAAAGGAGGATATTATGTCACTAGAAAAAGTGCAGAGGTGGGCTACAAAATTAATAAAAATAATGTTTTAGTTATGACGACAATTAACAAAGCAGCAATGTCACCAGTTTTCAAAACTTGCATAGACCCCAGAAGGTGACATAGCTGCTGTAAATAAACATATTCACAATTTCTAGAGTGATTAATGCACATTTTGGTTTACAATATATAATTTGCTCGCTTTATGAATTTGGTTTAAAGGACCACTCTAGGCACCCAGACCACTTCAGCTTAATGAAGTGGTCTGGGTGCCAGGTCCAGCTAGGGTTAACCCATTTTTTAATAAACATAGCAGTTTCAGAGAAACTGCTATGTTTATTAATGGGTTAAGCCTTTCCTCAAAGCCTCTAGTGGCTGTCTCATTGACAGCCACTAGAGGCGCTTGCGTGCTTCTCACTGTGATTTTCACAGTGAGAGCACGCCAGCGTCCATAGGAAAGCATTCTAAATGCTTTCCTATGCGACCGACTGAATGCGCGCGCAGCTCTTGCCGCGCGTGCGCATTCAGCCGACGGGGCGGAACAGAGGAGGAGAGAAGGAGGAGAGCTCTCTGCCCAGCGCTGGAAAAAGGTAAGTTTAATCCCCTTTCCCCTTTCCAGAGCCGGGCGGGAGGGGGTCCCTGAGGGTGGGGGCACCCTCAGGGCACTATAGTGCCAGGAAAACCAGTATGTTTTCCTGGTACTATAGTGGTCCTTTAATTGTGACTACACATTTCCAGACCTTTTTTTTTTTTTTTTATACTTTAAATACTTTACTATTGAGTTCAAGCCCAACTCTCCGAATAGATCTGCTTCACTCTTTAGCTTAGAAAACCGGTGCTTTAGAGGAGATATGATAGGTTTACACAAATATATTCGAGGCCCATACAAACCATTGTCTGGAAATCTATTCATAAACAGGACTATACATAGGACACAGGGTCACGCATTTAGACTGGAAGGAATTAGATTTAGTCTAAGGCTAAGAAAGGTTTGTTTTCCAATAAGGATGTGGAATTCTTTGCCTGAAGAAGTGGCTTTATCAGACTATGTACAGATGTTTAAACAGCAATTGGATGCATACTTGCAAAAATATAATATTCTCACTCTACACAAACGCAATCCCACAAGCAGTCTCCAAACACATGCACAATACTCTTTCCTGGCATCCCATTTATAGAGACACCAGAGACAAGTTGCAAGGAAACACAGCACAAGCATGTTATTATATTTGCTTGCACTGTGCAGAACAAATACAGGGCCTTTTTCTCGTGCTAGAGCTCTTCAGCAGTGCTCTGCACATGGTCTGCCCTGGAAGAGCATTGAACCAACATGATCACTTTGAGAGAGGACGTGCTTGTCATTGGTGATGACAAAACACACCCTCTCTGCCCTGCTCCCTTCTTAGTTGGCAGCTGTGATTAAAAAATTCCCAGGCCAAATTTTTTCCCCAGTCCCGCCCTGAATGAAGTGGTCTGGGTGACTATAATACCAGCTGCCACTAGGTTATAAATGTCAAATCTCTCATCTTGCTTTGGACCATATATCCAACCTGGGAAGCCAAAACCATTGCACAAATAGGAGACATCCCTAACCAATAGCGGTATACACTCCTTTAAAACACTGGGAGACTGGGGGCAGGGAAGCATATGGTAATGGAAGACATGTAAAATAATCACACACATTAATTCATGTATTGTCATAAGAATATATAATATTATTATGTAAAAACCCCAGGGTATATTATCATAAGAAAATCTATGCCACAGAAAATAAATATTTTCCATTATTTTTTTTAAATGTTCAAGAGGTTTTTTTTATATCTTTAACACGTCATTGCATGACTTGTTTGGTGTATCACAGTGTTTAGATCTCTCGTGTTTAGATCAGATTTAACAGACTTCACCTAGATATTTCTAACTGATAACTGTTTCTATCTTCTTTTATACTTTCCAATTAGTGCAGAAATCAATACATCATGACAAATCAGAATAAAGTAGAGGGTATGGGGTTAAAGAGTCTTTTTATGCCGAATGCCAGGAGAAAAGCACAAAAGTTACAACAATGATTGGAAAAGAGCCAAAATGGAGGCGCCCAGTTTCAGGATAAAGAGGTGTAGAAAATTTTTATTTTTTACACCTCATAAATATACATTTGTCAAAAATAGGGAATAAGCAGACATAACATTTTAAATCTTGGGAAGGGATAAATAAAAATAAAATTGAACCTTTACTGCATGCTAAGCAAAGTAGAAAGGAATGACAGCAAAGTAAGCTTCCTGAAAAACACATTTGAAATAGATGTCCTGATGAAAGCTCTGTGCTAGAGCTGAAACGTTGACTGGAACTGTACGAATAAAGAAGAACTAATTTCTCTTTTTTTTACCAAATGCTGGAGTGCCGGTATTTTTTTCATTATTTACCGTATTTTTCGCCCCATAAGACGCACCTCACCATAAGACGCACCTAGTTTTTAGAGGAGGAAACCCAGAAAAAAAAATATTCTGAACAAACTGTTCCATAGTGTTTCTTACTATGGGACAGTTTGTTCAGAATATTTTTTTTTCTCCCCTGTCCCATAATGATCTTTAACCCCCCTTTCCTCTGTCCCATAGTGATTGTTAACCCCTCCTCCCCTGTCCCATAGTGATTGTTAACCCCTCCTACCCTGTCCCATAGTGTTCTTTAACCCCTCCTCCCCTTGTCCATTAGTGTTCTGATCCCATAGTGTCCCCCCCTCCCATTGTCCCATAGTGCACTTTCCCTCCCATAGTGTCCCCCCCTGCCCTTGTCCCATAGTGTCTCCCCCTCCCCTTGTCCCATAGTGTCCCCCCCTCCCCTTGTCCCATAGTGTCTCCCCTCCCTTTCTCCCATAGTGTCCCCCTCCCCTTGTCCCATAGTGTCTCCCCTTGTCCCATAGTGTCTCCCCCCTCCCCTTGTCCCATAGTGTCTCCCCCTCCCCTTGTCCCATAATTACTTACCTGTCTTGGAGCGTGGGCCGGCTTCACAGCGCGCTCCGCGGTCCAGGAACTTCTATTTCAGGTTCCGGTTTCCGGCGGGACTGAAAGGAAGTGTGCACAGTGAGTGTGCACTTCCTTTCAGTCCCGCCGGAAACCGGAACCTGAAATAGAAGTTCCTGGACCGCGGAGCGCGCTGTGAAGCCGGCCCACGCTCCAAGACAGGTAAGTAAATCTTCACATTCGCTCCATAAGACGCACAGACATTTCCCCTCACTTTTGAGGGGAAAAAAAGTGTGTCTTATGGAGCGAAAAATACGGTATACTTTATGTGACCAGAGCACCAGGTATTTATTTTGTTATAGTTGGAGTGCAGGAGCCTTGGAAATAATTAGAATAATAAATAAATAAAATAAATAATATTTAAATAAAATAAAAAAACATTTAAATAAATTATATATAAATATGCAATTTCATTCTAACTGTATTTTGATATTAACATATATATATATGTGTGTGTGTGTTACAAAATAGACTTAGACTTAGATTATTCTATATATAAATATATATATGAATAAATTAAAAATAACTGCAAATATATATATATATATATATATATATATATTGAAAAATAGAGGGTAGATGTAGCGCTATGTTTGAATATATATAAAAATGAGGATAAAAAGGCGGTACCTTACAGAGTCTTTTAAAATTAAATAAATCTTCCCAATTTGTGTTTCTAAAAAACATAAGAGAAAAACGGAACGGACATAGTGTATACCGTATAATAAAATATAGTAATAGAATCGAAAGGGTAAAATCCCACTCACACTTTTAAGAGCTATAATATAATAGCTCAATTTCAGCGCTCTTGGGGTTCAGTAAAGGCGACCCTCACCCTTCTTGAATCTCAGTGCTTCTGATGTTCTATTGAAATGAAACAGAACAAATATGGTGCAGTACCGTTGATCTTTAAAGGAGGATAATAAACCATGATGGGGTACTTACAAACTTAGAGCCATCCAAGTCGGCTCTGAAAAAATGTAACATGTTATGTTTGACCCTGTAACTTTCCATAATACCTGTTCATGGGGGGTACTGTTGTACTCGTTAGACATCACTGAATACAAATATGTGTCTTTTATTGCCATAAAAGCTAACAGTACTATGACATTCGCAGTTAAAATGCAATGCAGAACTAAAATTCCCAATTTATTTTTACATATTACTCATATTAAATTATGTTTCTTATATAAACATTTAAATTGAAATGAAAACCCTGTTTCTCCTTAACAAAATGATATATGATAAGTGTGGGGGTACGTAATATGAAATAGGTGAATTATGGTTGAACAGACATGTAGCACAAATTCCAGGTTTTGTATACGTTTTGTTTTGATCAGAACTTGTACAATTGCCTCATTCCTTATGGGGTTAATATTTGGGCAGTGGATTGTCCCTTTAAAGCTGCAGAATTGTTTTGCAGACTGCTGCATCTAAAGCCAGGCACAGCAGACTGGGGAAATGCTTGCACCATAAACTATGCAAGAATAAAAGAATCATATGTTGTTCGGCTGTTACCATTTTAAAAATCTTAAATATACCTTAATCAATTTTATTATCCTCTAATGACAAAATATTATGTACCACAACAACAGTTCTTCTATTGCCTGTTTGCTTAAAGTGTCACTCCAGACCCATAAACAACTTTAGATTGCTAAAAAGCTTTGTGTGTGTAGAAGGTGTCCTCTTTTTTTCATTTTTCAAAAAGTGCAGGTTTTCAATAGAAATTGACACTTTTATAAATTAACCTGGTTACACCCCCTTGGCTTTCAAGCAGACAACATGTAATGTTAATTCCTGGTTTTGTTAGCTCAATGCAGTTGACCTCAAGAGGCAGTAATTGCCCACAGCACCTGACTTACAAAGACTTCTCATTGAGCTGCATTGTGAAGTCTGTGATTGGACAGCCACAGAAAGTCTGGTCGGAGTTAGAAGGGGAGGGCTTGCAAAAGCTGCAGACAAGAGAACTGCTTGTTTTTCAAGCTGATTTTAGATTTATCCCAATGAAAAATATATAATTAAATACATACAAGTTTTCATTTCGGGTATATTAACTTAACTGCGAGTTTTATTTTGTATTTGGGCAGTGGAGTGTCCCTTTAAGATTTAGCTATAGTTATTAAAAGAAATGACAGAAATATTAAAATGTTTAAAAACACCGATATTTTTATTTTTTTTTAAATTGTTAAATAATCAAACACCTTTGCATTGAAGACTAACAATACTAATATATATTTCCGCTTCTCTCTTTAATTTAAATAATTGTGGCAATTAATATATTATTTAGTACATTTACATGCTTTGCAGTTAATAGAGGAGCTGTCACAATTTGAGGCCCAGCTTGTAAAACGCTATAGTGTGATAACATATGAAATAGTAAGGGAGGGACAGTAATTATTTCTGCAGTCATTGTATTGCTATTCCATTTTTATACATTATTTGGGTTATTCACAATGAGTGTCCAAGGTGTTGCAATTTATAGGGAAATAGCCAAAATCGGAAAACAGTTGAACTGAAGAATTTTTACATTTTGGTTATCTTAGAATAACATTTGCAACTCAGCTGTCAATTCCTCAAATAAATTATAAATAACCCTGATAAATTAATTGTGCATCACCAGCCATTAGAGGATCCCCACCATCCAGCAGGACCCAGGCAAAATGGCAAATTATTGCAGGCTGTAGTGGTTATGATGCTTAGAATCACTATAAATATAAAAATAACTTCGAAGGGACACTTGTCACCTAGACTAAACAAAGTGGTCTGGAGCAGTGGCCTTGATCTTTTCACCCTGCATAAACTGCAATGATTACATTGCAGGATTAAATCCACCTCTAGTGGCTGTCATACTTACAGCCTCCAGAGGCACATCCGTGGCACTGACCAAATAAAACTTGGTCACATGATATTGAAGCCCATAGGGAAGCAGTGAATACAATGCGTGCTGTGCTCACTGTGCATGTTCATCAGGTTTCCAATCCTTCTCTATGAGGAACATTGGAGTGCAGGGCCGAATTAACATAGGGGCTGATGGAGCTGCAGCACCAGGCCCATGGAATAGGCCCTTTTTTTTTTTACACACACTACTTAGGTTTGCCACCTGACTGGTATTTTACTGGCACAGCCGGTATTTGAGGTTGCCTGGCTGTGCAGGTATTGCATTAATACCAGCAATACAAATGCAGGTATTTTTTTCAATATAAATGGAGATTACTCTGCAATACCAGCACCGGCAAGTAGGGGTCACTGTGTGTGGAGAGAGGCAGGGATAGGAGGTTACAGAATATCCCCGCCTCTCTCTACTACTCACTGATCCGTGGGGGAGCAGCTACACAGCACAGAGAGTCCAGACAGCAGCTCAGGTAAGTGAGCGATGGTGGGAAAGGCAGCAGGGAGACATGGGGACACTGTGACACTAGGGAACACAGTCACTAGGGGACACTGGGAGACCTGGGGACACTGAGATACTTGTGGACACTGGAAAACATGGGGACACAGACACTAGGGGACACTGAGACATGGGGATGCTGAGACACATGGGGACACTGTGGACATTGGGAGACACTGAGACATTGGGACATTGAGACACTAGGGACACAGTGTCCTCATGTCTCCCAGTGTCCCTATGTTCCCCAGCCAGTGTCCCTAGTGGCTCAGTGTCCACATGGCTCACAGTTTCCCCTAGTCTCCCAGTGTCTGTGTCCCCATGTCTCTCAGTGTCCCTAGTGACTCAGAGTCCCCATGTCTCCCAGTGTCCCCATGTCTCCCAGCCAGTGTCCTCAGTGTCCCTATGTCTTCCAGTGTCCCCAAGTCTCCCAGTGTCTGTCCCTATGTCTGTGTCCCCAAATGTCTGTGTCCCCATGTCTCCTTCCACAAGTGTCCCTAGTGTCTCCTAGTGTCCCCTAGTCTCCCAGTGTCTGTGTTCCCATGTCTCTCAATGTTCCTAGTGTCTTAGTGTCCCCAAATGTTTCAGTGTCCCCATGTCTCCCAGTGTCTGTGTCCCCATGTCTCTGTGTCCCTATTGTCCCCATTTCTCCCAGTATCCCCAAAAGTCTGTGTCCCCATGTCTCCCAGTGTCCCCATGTCTGTATTCACAAGTGCCCCCATGTCTCCCAGTGTCCCCAAGTGTCCTAGTGCCCCATGTCTCCCAGTGTCCCCAGGTCTCTGTGTCCCCTAGTATCCTAGTGACATGGGGACACACTGAGACATGGGGACACTGGGAGACTATGGGACTGGGTGACATGGGGACACTGACACTGTGATACATAAGGACACTAAGACACTGGGTGACTTGCGAGACTGAGACACTGGGAGACAGTGGGAGCACTTGTGAGTGCTAAGGGACAGTCCTTAGAATGTGTGGAGTAGGCGCATCATTTGATGCATTTATGTCAAGCTCAGGATGCTGCCTGCATAGTATGCCCTTAGTTGGACAGCCTGCATAATTGGCAGGCAGCCTGACATGCATACATGCCAGGCTGGCCTTCCAATTCTTTGGACAAAAATGCCCCCTTTTTGGGCATGTTCACCCCTTTTGGCAGGTCTAGTCAAGTGATTTGCGTCAGTGGCACACCCTTTTACCCGCCCACTGACTTCCTGCTTCACTGGACACTGCTATTAGGGGGTAAGGATTTACTTGAAAGATGAAAGCATAAATTAGAGAGAGATTAGCATAGAGTATGTGTTTTCGTATAGCTGCATCCTTTCCCTCCAACACCATCTCCATTAGATACACGACGCTTGGGAGGTATGGTTGTTTTAGTGTTTTTGGGCGATAAGATTCTGTAATTAGGCCCATCATAATTGTCACCTCCAGGCCCTGGGCTCTTAATCTGGCCCTGTTGGAGTGGGCATTGCTGGAGGAGGCCATGCCCCCACCATAACATTTCAAAAGGAGGAGATGTGAGCAGCACAGAGGGAGCCTCGGTGCTGGAAAAAATTTGATCAGCACAGAGGGAGCTACGATGTAGCCAAGTTTTATTTATTTCACTCTCTCTCTCTCTCTATATATATATATATAGAGAGAGAGAGAGAGAGAGAGAGAGTGAAATAAATAAAGCTTGGCTACGCTCACAGTCTTCTCACATTGAATGGGTAATTCCCTTTATTAAAGGGATACTGTAGTGCCAGGAATATAAGGCTGTATTCTTGGCACTACCAATCCCTCTGCCCCCCCCCCTCCCTCTCACCCCTCCTACCCGGTAAATAAAGGGTTAAAAACCCTTTATTTACTTGCCTGATCCCTGCACCAATGTCCCTCAGTGCTTTGTCGAGGCTCCACCCCCTCCTCAGTCCCGTGACGAGCGGGGTCTAGAGCGCATGCATAGAATGACGATGTCCACCGTCAGATGACAGACCAAAAGTCCGTTATGATTCCAGAAGCCCTCTAGTGGCTGTTCAGCCACTGAGGGCAGACTTAGTGCTGCAATGTAAACATTGCAGTTCTCTGGAACTGCAATGTCTTACATTGCAGTGCTAAGTGCAAAAGTGACACAGCACCCAGACCACTTCAACGAAGTTCCTTTAAATAGTCACAACTTCCATTATGATTAAAAAACAGCAATCCTGATCCTGATGAAAGTCCCTGTTAGGGACTGAACCATCCATCACCTTTCTGGAAATTATGACTATTCAGTAAAGGGAATTAAACATTCATAAGACTGTGAGTGCTTTATATATTTCATTGCACAAACTTGCATTTTGGACAGGCGGACAGCATTTAATTGTTATTTTAGCCTGAGTACAAGGACTTTATCTATTTTTTATACATATAAAATGTATTAATTGACAGAGTCGAGCTTGATATTCTCTATTTGTGCCCTCTTTATATTACAGGTCTGTTGATACGTCGGTTTGGGTACACCACAACCGACTTTCACACATTCCTAATTTACTTTTACACATGTCTACTTGCTATTGGCTATGATACGGTCTTAATGCCATGACCAAACATCTACAGGTGTAGACTGAAATTGTAAGAGGGGCTTTATTCCCTTTTTAAGGGAATCTCCTTCCTAATCCATCCCGTTACCTGGTCGTTGTTCTGCTTACTCCTTACTCCCTCTTTTCACACATCTCTTTCTCTTCTCTCTTTTCTTTCTCCATTTTTCTACTTTATTCTTTTCCGAGGTGGGCCCTCTTTATTTTACAGGCCTGCCAATGTCAGTTTTGGCACACCACAACCAGCTTTCACACACTCCTAATTTATATTTACACATGTCTACTTACTATTGGCTATGATACAGCCATGACCACAAATACATATGTCATTTTTGTCTCTATCAGCTTTCATTCTATGCATTTGAAGACTGGTTTGAAATGTTGGCTAAAAACAGGAATAGACTCTCAACACAGAATAGATATGTTAGAGCATTCATTGCAAGGGTTAATATATATTAGCGCCACAGTGAAAGCATTCAGAGTGTTCCCATGTTTCTGTGTAGAAGTTGACTTGTTTAAAACAATGACTGTGGTCAAGCTATCAGTGATACAATCTAAATAAGAAGAAATCAAGTGTAGGGTTGGGCTGAGTCCCATCCACTCATTTCGATTATGCCCTCACACTCTTACAGCTGTGCTGTTGTATTCTGCCTGCTTGTTGCCAGTTTCCATTTTCTTGTCTGTTTCCAGCTATTGTTAAAAATCAGACTTCCTTCCTTTCTCCAGATCTCCCAAGCGCCCATTCCCTCTCCCCCACAAGAAACAATAACAGTCTTTCTCAGTATTCAAACTATAAATATTGTAATATTTGCTACAAAGCACCCTAGGCCATCAAATAGACCCACCTTGATATGGCATTAATGAAACAAAGATGACTATGAGGCATTATAATACCATACCTGTACAGTGTACGTTGCCAAAAGCTGATGCAATCGGCTGCTGAAAGATTCTGATCACAAGTCAAAATCTTAAAAATACACTACTCCTCATTTTTTATAATTATTTCTTCCTGGATCTGCTAATCCTAGATTCTATTTGGAGTAACTGAAGAAGAAGGTATTGCTAATCGATTCACATTTTCTTCACAACTTTCTTTTCCATATTTTTGTTTTACCATTTTAACTTTTTATAGTTGTCAACAATTTTCTGCCAATTCTTTCAACATTCTACCACATGACACAATCTCTTTAATAATGTTAGGTAGGGATACAGTAAAAAAAAAAAAAAAAAATTCACTTAAAAAATTATTCTTTTTTTTACCTACTGTAAGAAATACAATATCTTCTCATTGCAATTTGAGGTAGCAAAGCGGGTACTAAAGGTTAGGGCACACGTTTTGCTACTTATAGCACAAATACATTTAATTGTTTTAAAAACTGGTTTCTTCAACATTTTGAGGCCTGTCATGTAAAGCAGTACGTAAATCTGTATATGTGCAGACAACAAACCGGGCTCACAAAGCATTTTACATGTTTTTCTTTATTTTGTAGTGTCAATTACACTATAACCACTATATACATACATACATACATACATATATATATATATTATATCTTCAGTGGCGTACACACGATCCATGGGGCCTCTGTGCGAAAACTGATCTGTGGGGCCCCCTTCTCGGTGGTTACACTGCGCGGGCCGCAACACATGGTGGCGGGCACCCGGTCACAGGGGTCCGCAGGGTGGCTGGGCCCCCTGGAGTGACAGGCCTGATCGCAGCTGCGACCCCTGTATGTATGCCACTGTACACACATACACGTACAAACACACACAGAGACACATATATAGAGACACATACATACATACACACATATATACAGACACACACAAATACAAACATATACATGCACAGACATACACACACACACAGACACACACAGAGAAACATATACAATATATTTTAGTCACCCTCCTGTTTCCTATCTTTTAGATGCAGGAGGGTGACTTCCCTGGGGTCCAGTGGTGGCTCAGCCTGATGGGAGTCAGAGTTCCCACTCTGACTCCCTCCTCTCTTCTTGTGGTTGCTGGGGGCAGTCACTTCCTCCCAGTGTCTGATGTCATCTCAGGGGGCCCGGTCACGCTGTTAATGCACCGCAGCGATGAACGGGCCACCTAGAAATCCAGGGCCCCAGCGGTTTTACCACAAGAGCCAGGGCTGCAACACATGGCGGCGGGCACCCGGTCGAAGGGGCCCCCTGGAGTGACGGGCCCTGTATGTACGCCACTGTATATCTTATTTGATTGTTCTAAACAGAATCTGTAGTTTAATATGTGTGTATTTATAGTGATAAAAGAAACTAAAAGTTGTAAGTGCTTTGAACAACAAAATTGTTATCCCACTTATTCCTCATAAACTACAAAAGTTTAATTTTTTTCTTTCTTGTCTTCCCTTCTTGACTAAGCTTTGAACTAACTCCTAGGACAAAAGAACAAGGATCTATTATTACCATTCTGGCATAGCACATTTTTGTTTTATGACCTGAGTCCAAGAAAGCATACATGTTAACACTTGCTTGCTGCATTCACTGCTATATAGAATAAAGGCAGTCACTGAGTTTTTTTCAGCATTTTAGAAGATTGTTTCCCATGAAATAATAGTCTTTTTGCTCAAAATGTGTAGATGCTATTACACCTCGTGCTATTCCCGCAAGCTATTGTTAGGTAATCAATGCCAGTTATGAGATACATGTCTTAAGATATGCATAAGGGGGAAATGTAAAAACTGGACAAATACGGCTACAATTTCTACTTGAACATAAGGGGAAAATAAAGAATTGTTGTTGTTTTTTTATCTGATGTATCCAGACAAACTTTTGTTTACATGATATAAAACTACAACCAAATAAAAGTAAGTCCACATATTATTGCAGAAAACCAAGACAAGATTCTTGCTCTCTTTATATTTTGAAAATTAAATGAATGAATACATCTTAATGAAGTGGTTTTTGTGCGTTGACCCTGTAGTTTTAGTTCTGCAATGTAAAACATTACAGTTTTGTAGAAACTTCCATGTGTACATCGCAAGGTTAACACACCTGCTGTGGCTGTCTTCTAAACAGCCACTAGAGGCACTTTCACAGGGTCTAATGTCTATTATAGATCAAATAAGTCTCCTAGAGAGCATTTGATTGGAGCAGCACTGCATTTTGCCACGCATGCACACTGTGTCCTTATTAATCTTAAAGGACCACTATAGTGCCAGGAAAACATACTCGTTTTCCTGGCACTATAGTGCCCTGAGGGTGCTCCCACCCTCAGGGACCCCCTCCCACCCGGCTCTGGAAAGGGGAAAGGGGTTAAAACTTACCTTTTTCCAGCGCTGGGCGGAGAGCTCTCCTCCTCCGATCCTCCTCTTCTCCTCCCCGTCGGCTGAATGTGCACGCGCGGCAAGAGCTGCACGCATTCAGCCGATCACATAGGAAAGCATTCATAATGCTTTCCTATGGATGCTTGCGTGCTCTCACTGTGAAAATCAATGTCAATGAGACAGCCACTAGAGGAAATAAGGGAAGGCTTAACCATTCTCTGAAACTGCTATGTTTATGAAAAAATGGGTTAACCCTAGCTGGACCTGGCACCCAGACCACTTCATTAAGCTGAAGTGGTCTGGGTGCCTAGAGTGGTCCTTTAATGATCGCAGACAAAAAGGTGGAGCGCGACAGGACATGGAATGGCATTGCATGGACTGAAAGGTAAGTAAAACTTACTTTTCAAACCCTTATAGACACATAGGAAGGCACTTAAATAGGAAAAATAAGAATGTAGCATTAAGAAAACATACAGTATATGTATTCCTAATGCTATAGTGTTCTTTTCAGTTTAGTCAATTATTCATTCTTTAAAATTCAGAGAAAGTAGTAGCACCTGCATCAGGCCATACTTACAAGCTTGCTGTCTTGGTGTTATTTTTGATCCTGGCTTCACCTCAGTGCCACATACCCAGTCTGTTGCTAAAATCTATTGATTCCACCTTAAAAATATTGCCTGTGTCCTTCACCTTTCTTGTGCAAGACATTGCCAAGGAACTTGTTTATGCTCTAGTAATTTCTCACATGGAATACTGCTCCTAATTCTCTCCTAATTAGTCTTCCCCACTACAAACTGTAACAAATGGCTGATCTTCCGCTCCTATCACACCTCGCCCCTCTGTTGATCCTTACACTGGCTTCCTGTATTATATAAGTGTCAATTCAAAATATTAACCCTTACTTATAAAACTTTAAACAATTCTAGTCACTGTTATATTTCTTCATTGATTCGTAGGTATGGGTCATCACATCAAGAGTGGTCTAAACCTTCACAATGAGAGCGGCAGGGCAGTGACATTTATTTTTCAAGCCTGTATTTTAACATTGATATACTATATCTTATGAAAAATGTTTGAGTTGTTCAGTCCAAATGCCCACATATAGAACTAAATAGTTTGTCCTGTTCTGGACTTTAGTAAATAAGCCACTAAGTGTCACATCAGATAGTCCCCAGATTGTGTTTGGCTCTATGTATTTTAGGATGTTACACTAAAAATGTGAGTAGCAGATGCATTCACACATACAAACAATGGCTAAAATAAAAAAAGCTACTGACAAGTATTTTCAGTTATACATATATCAAAATAGATCAAAATAGATTCAAGGAACACTTTAGTCACCAAAATAACTTTATCTTTATGATGCAGTTTTGGTGTGTAGATCATGCCCCTGCAGCCTCACTGCTCAAGTCTCTGTTATTTAGGAGTTGAATCACTTTTGTGTATGCAACCCTAGTTATACCTCCTCTGGCTGTGACTGACAAAGACTGCATGGAAAAATGGTTTCATTTTCGATAAGATGTTAACTTGCTTTAAACATTTTTATCTCCTGCTCCGTTGAACTTTAATCATATACAGGAGGCTTCTGCAGAGTCTAGCAAAATATTAGCAAAGCAAGAGATAATAAATTCTAAATTAAACATAATGTGCAATAAAGGAAGTATAAACATTAGATCTCTCATTATAGGAAGTGTTTAGGAAGGCTGTGTAAGTCGCATTCAGTGATGTGTGACTAGGGCTGTATAAACAAAGTGATTTATTTTATAAATGGCAGAGAATTGAGCAGACGCATGATCTATATACCAATTCTGATTCACTAAACTAAAGTTGTTTTGGTGACTAATGTACCTTTCAGGGCTCGATTCTCTTGGTAGAGTAACAGTGTTCTAAGCTGGTTAAAAGCTTTTCTATGAGCATGGTTTCTATATGACTTGGGCGTGGCTCCTGTAACACTAAACAGTGCCGGAAAGCTTACTTTTAAAAACTTACTTTTAAAATGCTCTTTGAGAATTTCTTTGGGGGGATAGGTGGGGGCATAAAATAATGCCAATAGGGCATTATGCTATTTTACATTTTAAAAAAGGGTTGTAGAAGCCTTTTAAGTACACAAAGTCCAGCATCCTCAGTTTTAATATTTTCCTAAACTGAAATATATCATGTACATAGTTTGTAAATTACGAGTCCATGTATAGCATGCTTTGTCACACTTATGATCATTCTATATTTACACCCAGGATGGAGTATTGTAAAATATATTGCAGATCAGCCATTTTCATTTTTAGGAAATGACAGAGAATAAATACATTGATTGGTTGTTTGTGTAGTAATGGATATAAAATACATACTCAGGAAATGTGCATCAAACGTACTGCCTTTATCTCTGTATCAATGCTAACTATCTTCTGCATCAGTTCATCTTGCAAAGCAATCATTCATTTGTGCAACAACATGACACTTGCTGGGAATGGATATTTATTACACAATGAATTATCATTTTAAAAAATGTATTCTTCTAAAATATATGCAATAATCTGCATATATGCTTAAAGGGGCAGTATAAATTATTGTTTACCGCTGAGGTTACAGAATAAACATAAATTGATTCACTGCTTAGGGAATTAAAGGGATATTTATTTTAAAAAAAAAGTGTCATGTTCAATTATAGGTATCCTTCCTTTTTGTTTAAATTGCAAATATGTCTTTTTTCCTAGTAATATTACAAATAGTCTTATTTTATTAGTGTAATCAATAATAAAAAATTATCAGGAAAAAAGTGAACAATAATCCCATAAGAGGAATGAAATGTGGAGGCATGTTTTTTTTTGTTTGTTTTTGTTTTTTAACAGACAAGGTGGAAACAAGTCAAAATTGTATAAAGGTAGTGCAACATTTCTATACAAATGCAAATGATGCATGCACACAAAACAGATGCAAACAAGCCAATGTGGAAAATGTCCTCTTTACCTGTTATATAGGGCTGTGTATACTGTACTGCTTTTTTCCCCAATTGCACAGCGTTCCAGCCCTTGCCAGTTGTACTAAACCTACTATATGAAGATACAGTCTTTATTGAATTTCTGCCTATACAAGAATGCTTTATCTGCACTTTGTTTATGCAAAGTACTGGCATACATATTGTTACGAAAAATAAACTTAAACATAAGAAAATTCTTCTATAGTAACCTTCATTTGAAATTACTATTATATAAAATGGAAGTCCTCATCACAACTGCTAGTGTCAACCATTCACAATTATAGTCCAGCGACACTAGTGTTTGTCTTTAATGTCGCTTGTGCCCACAGCTCTCTTAGTGTCTCCATCATATAAAAAAGAAACTGAAAATATAATTTCATACACATAAATCTCAAAGGTGATGATTGCATAACCACTTAAGGCCCCTTTAATGTCAGTCATGCCATCATGCATTACAGGACTGGTTTTCTATTGAGATTGTGAAATCCCAGGTATCAACTGCTATTATTTCTTTTGGATTACTTTCTGTCAGCTCATATCAGATTTCACAGAGTGCACCATGTATTTTAGTGCAGTGTATGCATGGAATATCAACTGATGGTCATCAGGGATTCCTGTGACGCGAAATTAATTAATGTTGTCTATACATGAATTGCACTCCTGTCTTGCAATAAAGAGCAATAGAAGTAGTAAAAAAAAAATTAAAAAAAATGTGTATTCAAAATAAATAACAATAACTAGGAGGTTAGTTTGCACATTTTTTTCAAAACAATAAAAGTGAAATGTGCATTTCATAAATAATACAAACATATACCAGAGCAGTGAGGCAGTTTAATCTGTCTGTGTCAACTTCAACCAAATGCTGGTGCTTAGATTGCCACTAAAGATTATAGAGCACTATATCCTCATACTGATCTGTCAGGTAACAAAGCATGCAAAATAATGTATAGAAACCACTTAACAGTCTCCTTTATATCATGGAAGCAAACGTTTAAACAAGAGTTTGATCCCTTAAAACCGCACAAGATGGTCAATAAAACCTCTGTGCTGGTATGGAATGTCCTGCTTAATTTACATTTGAAGCACTGTTCGGCCCTGCTTTCATGAAAAAGCAGGGCCGAACAGCCGAACCAGACTGGCTTGTTTGTTATGTAGGAATTATTATCATTGATCTTAAGGTATTAACTCACTTTAATATCGTTTTTACGTATCATCCAGATTTATTTCTGTGCGGCAAAAAGTTTTTTGCCTGACTATCTATTTAAGTTATCAGCTCTTGACCAAAGACGTTTCTTGATGCTTTCATGAGCAAGAACAATATCTGTTTACTGTTTATGAATACAGGAAACTCCTGTGTCTACCACAGCTTCCTGGAATACTGACTTATTATTGACAAATACTAATTCACCATCCAAGTTGCCTTTTCTGTAGTGAGATTCTGATGCACTGACCTAATAAGTTAGATTTTGTGGGTAAGTCAAATTGTTTTTTTGGGGGTTTTTTTTTTTTAGATTAATCTTGCATGACTTAAGTTGTTCATGTGCTCCAAAAATGACCACAAGCTCAAATGAAAAAAATAAGTAATAATAAAAAGGTTATATAAATAAAAAGTAAGTCCAGAAACCAGAATATGTGCCCAGGCAATAATACCATGAGGACACGGCAGAGTGTAAATAACGACAAAAGCAACAATGTGTCTATAAATTTAGACAGTAACTATCTTGCCACATGTAAAAAATAAATAGAAATAAATATGAATAGAATACTGTCACCAAATTGAACCGCCACAGTTTCAAATACAATGAAGCAGCATGAAGCTGTGCAAGCTGAATGCAAACAGTATATAAACTACAAACACAAAGAACACACCCAACAATTAAGCAGCACCAGTGAAAAACCCCTTAATAAAATATAGTTAAAGATTCCGCTCAGTCTTCAATACCATATCAAACACCAAATATCTACAAATGTAAAAAATTGATATAGTGTAACACTGTAAACACAAAATTATAAAATGGGAATGTGACGAAAGTAACCTCCCCACGGGCTCTTGGAGGGGCCTGCTGGCCAGCCTCTTGCCAAAAGACTATGGGCCTTTGAAAAACTTATGTGATTTATGTACTTTTGTACTCCAGAAAGAGACTGACCGTTAGCCCTAATTCCCTGGAACTGTTTTGGACATAAGACTATGCGCATGGTCGGTCAAAATGATGACTTCCATGGAAATCCCGAACCCCTGAACCGATCTGGGTGATTTTTGGATATGTTGGTTCCTCAGATTGGGGCTATCAGGTGATGTGACTTTTGTGGGGTTTTCATGTGTTTTGGGGGTACATTCAGGATATTGTAAAATGTATGTTTTCTGTGCCTGGAGATAATTGAGTGTAGTACAGTTCCTGACTCAATTATCTCTCAGGCACAGAGGAGGGATTATCCTATTTTTGTGGGGGAGTGTCCTGGACCTGAGAGCCAACGTCATTAAGTGTGTACTTTGTCATAGTCCCCTCTCAGGTCCAGTGGGGAATGCCCCTGGAGTATGTCATGGAAAATCCCTTGCATGGGAACTTGGATTATAATCACTAGCTCTTGTAATAGCTATCCTGCTTTACTCTCTGGATTGGGAGAGGTCTACCCACTGGAAGCTGGATCCTGGTGGGTCCAGGGTGGGTGGAGGACAGCGAGACCCCAACCAAGCTGTAACGCTGGCTGGGTTTATGGTGGTTATGGTGTCTGGTGGAGTGCTTGGATTACTCAGTGAACACTAGAAAGCATCGATTGACAGAGGCACCCGGCTGGGGTGATTGGCAGCCCATCACAGGGAATTAGGTAAGTATTGCACTCACAAACTTATATTGATAGAAGGCATGTAACATTTAAATATTCTCTCTTCTGACGATCCAAAATAGCAGCATATAGAGGAAGATAACAATGGTACACATAGAGTAGATCTTAAGACATATAATCACTCCATTTATTTGAATTGCACTTACAAGATTTAAAACCAATGATAGCTTATCATCCTTTCAACTAAAAATCCCAAAAGGTTGGAAAATCATGAAGATGAGAATAATATAAAAAGCAGCATATAATATAAAAACAATATAAATTAATAATAAAAGTCCACCCTATGAGTTTCATTGACGATCTGGACTTCTTCAGGTAAAAATATCAAACTCTGTGTTGCTCCAGTCCGATACATGGTCTTTCAGCCCACTCACTCTCATCTGTAACTTACCGGGCCAATCGGTTTGTCGGCAGTGTGAGGCAAGACTTGGGTAAGCAGATGGACAGATACCTTGTTATCATTTGTCCGTACGAGCGGAGCTGCTTTAGCATCTGGATTAGGTCCTTTATCCTTTTATTTTCCGTGGAGGGGGTATGCGCGGTCAGGTACTTTAGAGACATATCGTTTAACAGAGGTTCATGCTGATTTTACTATTTATGCTGCTTGTCACTTTTCATTTGTATTGTTTAGGAGTTTTATACATTTTTACGCACGGACAGCAGGGCAGGGTCGGGCTTCGTCACGTGACCCGTGGCGTCACATCAAAATACTATCCGCGAGTCATGTGACCGGAGCCGCGGGCATCTTGGGAAATGTAGTATAGTGAAAAAAAATCGGCAAAATAGAATATATATGGCAAATTAAAGTATATATGACGCAAGATGTAAATAAACACTGTTAAAAGGCTATCTGGGGGGAAGGTAAAGATAATAAATGAAACTAAGGAAATGATGATAATATATAGAAAAAAATAAATGTAAAAAGAATATATAAAATAATTAAAAATACCCACAATGAGTGCATAAAATAAGCTTATACATATTACGTACAAACTTATTTACATCTAAAAATGCTTCAAAAGGTTTAAAAGAGTTAGTTGGAGCGTACTTTAGTCCTTTACTTAAAACAGAAATCTGTGCTGCACTGAAAACCTTATTGGATAAGTAAAAAATGCCAACGTCTGATTCTGAATGGTGAAAGGGTTTGTGAGGAATAGAAGAGTGATTTTTGATGGCATATGAAGATTCTTGCCGTGCATTATGTGTAGTGGCTCTTTGGTATTGGTGAGATTCTAATCTTGTGTTACCATGTGAGATATCTGATGTGTATCTTTTGTTTAAATGGTATGTTCTAACCTGTCGGTTGGCATAATCTTGCTTATCTCTAATATATTTTTTTACTTTGATGTGCTTAGTATCTGTTTCTACTTTTTCAATTTTGTTTTGAATTAAAACTGAATTTTGTTGGTATACATTGCTTTCTGTGAAAGGCATAAGTTTTTCTCTGAGATCGTTAATTTCCCTATCCAGATTAGATAGTTTTTTTACTTTTTTTCTTAATTAACGTATCCATGAGACCAAATGTACAAGTTTCTAGTTTGCTATTCCACTCATTCATAAATTCAATGTCATCTTGGTCTGAAGTGGGTAATTTCATAAGTCTCAAACCTCGAGGTGTTATACGTTCATCTATATATTTTTCAAAAGTGGCAATTTCCCATTTAAGTTTGATTTCAGTTGTTAAGGCTTTTTCTAATTTGATAAATAGTTATTGCTGAGTAAATATAGGAGGCCTAACATATATAGGACTAATAGTTTGATTTGAAAAAACATTATCAATATCAATAGAGTAATTGCTCCTATACTCAAAAATAGACATATCTTTACCTTCCCCCCAGATAGCCTTTTAACGTAGTTTTTATTTACATCTTGCATCATATATACTTTAATTTGCCATATATATTCTATTTTGCCGATTTTTTTCACTATACTACATTTCCCAAGATCACATGACCCGCGGATAGTATTTTGATGTGACGCCGCGGGTCACGTGACGAAGCCCGACCCCGCCCTGCCGTCCGTGCGTGCCGCCCTCTTTATGAAACGGCCGCACGGACCTGTCGTTTATGAGAATATAGTGGGCGGTCACGTGGCCCAGGCACTACAGCCCACAGGGTGCACTGCGGGTCACGTGTCACGCCCAAATAATTTATTTTAATTCTTCATGATTTCTTATTATGCAATCCTCGTTTTTAAAGTATACAAACACAAATACAGTTGTATGTCTAAACCCATTCATGTTATATATCATTTTTTTTTTTTTTTTATCTTTTTACATTTCGAACAGCCCTGATTGGTGGACGTTTTTTTGGCGCCAATTTTGAATTTGTGTACAAGCTATATATACTCCTTATGTGCCAGGTATTAATATTATTCCAATTTGATAAAGCCATTGTGGTGAAACGCGTTATTGGTTTTAATATATTGTATTACTAATAAATTATTTCATATTATTACTTTTTCATACTATTTTATCTTTATTTACCTTTCCTGGCACATCCTAAGGTGGGGATCATACCACCCACGCTATCAATAGAGTGCAGAAAGGCCTGCACTCTACTTGTGAGTATATTTTATTTTATTTTAATTTATTTTTAAACTACGTCACCAGAGAGAATGTCACGATTCGGGGAACCAAACACGCCAACACACACACACACACACAAAGTGCCGTACCGGACCTTAGAGTGGCCGGGCTAAGCACACAAAGAATAGTCAGGAAACAAGCCGAGTAAGGGGAACCAGAAGACAGAATAACGTGAAACAAGCCGAGGTCAAAGGGTAGGAGAAAGTCACAGAGTCGGATAACAAGCCAGAGAGTACGTAACCAGAAGCACAAGTTCAGAATCAATACTAACAAGCAAAGACCACAACAGGGCAAGGAGGAACAGGAAAGGTAAGTATTTAAACCATCAGGTTAATTCTGATTGGATGATTTCCAATCAGAATTAACAATCACACGTGGGAGATATTTAGACCTCCCACTGTGATTGTGGCACTTTGCCTTTAACGCCGGGTCAGGTGACTGACCCCGGCGTGTATAACCCTGGGCGGTCTCCCAGCGTGCAGCGTCATGCATGCTGCCGCTGGGGGACGTGGAGGGAACGGCGGGCGGCATCCGAGGCTGGAAGGATGCCGCTCGCCGTACCCACGAGGCGGAGGGGACCGCGGACGGCTGGAGGGTGAGTACTGCGAGCGGAGTGCAGCCTCCCCTCGCAGCCGCCCGCGGGAGCCTGACATTACCCCCCCCTCGAAGACCGCCCAGGGGGCGGGAAGCGGAAGGCTTCAAAGGAAAGCGGGCATGAAAGGAGCGGACCAAAGAGGGAGCGTGCACATCGGAGCTTGAAACCCAGGACCGCTCCTCAGGGCCGTACCCCTTCCAGTCCACCAAATATTGCAGCCGACCCCTAGAAACACGAGAGTCGAGAAGGGCAGCCACCTCGTACACGTCGTCAGAGACAGCTCGAGGGGAAACGGGCCGCCCGAGGGGACGAGAGAACCGGTTACACAGCAAGGGTTTCAAAAGCGAGACGTGAAACGTGTTCGGGACACGCATGGAAGGAGGCAAATCAAGGGAGTAGGAAACGGGATTAACCCTACGTAACACCTTGAAGGGACCAAGAAACCTGGGGGCAAATTTCATCGAGGGAACCTTGAGACGGAGGTTCCGGGAGGACAACCATACCCTATCACCCGGAACATAGGAAGGGGCCGCAACCCTACGGCGATCAGCAAACTTTTTCTGAGCAGCTGCTGAACGAGACAGCGCAACATGGACTTGATCCCATGTCTTCCGCAAAGAGGCGAGGTGCTGGTCCAAGGCGGGCATTCCCTTGTCGGAGAACGCACCGGGAAGGACAGAAGGACGAAACCCATAAGCAACCTCAAAAGGACTTAAGCCAGTAGACGAATGAGACACCGTATTCCTGGCAAATTCAGCCCACGGAAGAAGGCGAGACCAGTCGTCCTGGTGCGCATTAGTGAAGCAGCGCAAATACAATTCCACAGACTGATTAGCACGTTCGGCCGCACCATTAGATTGCGGGTGATAGGAGGAAGAAAACGACAAGGATACCCCCATCTCAGCACAAAAGCCCCTCCAGAACCGAGAGACAAATTGAGGGCCCCTGTCAGATACGATATCCTGGGGTACCCCATGCAATCGGAACACTTCTTTGGCAAATACCTGAGCTAACTGAACCGCAGAAGGCAGTTTCTTAAGCGGAATGAAGTGCGCCATTTTAGAGAACCTATCCGTCACAGTCAGTATCACCGTCTGACCATCAGAAAGAGGCAGGTCTACAATGAAATCCATGGATAAGTGGGTCCATGGTTTCTTGGGTATAGATAGAGGCATCAGAAAACCCTGGGGTCTCATATTAGGGGACTTACATTGCGTGCAGACCTGACAAGCCTGAACAAAATCCACTACGTCTCGCTTGAGTGAAGGCCACCAGAACTGTTGAAGGAGGCCCTTGTAGGTTTTGGTAACCCCCGGATGACCAGCAGTTTTGGCTGTGTGAAATAAAGTTAACAACTTTTTTCTGTCATTAGCTTCAACGTATAGTTTACCAACCGGCGTCTCAGGGGGTGCCTGGGTTTGGTATGTCTTAATACTGGTAAGGAAAGGTGAAGAAACAACCAAACGGGTAGCAGCTATTATCTGAGACTCAGGTACAATAGGTTCAGGAGTCGGGTTAACAAATTCTACTGGTTCATGCTGCCGAGAGATGGCGTCAGCTTTGGCATTACGGCAACCAGGTCTATAGGTGATAACATATTGGAAGCGTGAGAGAAATAGAGACCATCTAGCCTGCCGGGCAGATAACCTTCTAGCATCAGCAATATAGGATAGATTCTTATGATCTGTTATAACCATAATTTTGTGTCTAGAACCCTCTAATAAGTACCTCCATTCCTTGAAAGCTAACACAATAGCTAATAGTTCCCTATTCCCAACATCATAATTCTTCTCTGAATCAGACAACCTTTTAGAAAAATAACAACAGGGATGGAGGGGTTTGTCATAAGACAACCTCTGTGACAGTACGGCTCCCACACCTGACTCCGAGGCGTCTACTTCCATAACAAAGGGAAGAGAAGGATCAGGGTGGTGCAGCACTGGAGCAGAGGCAAATGCCTTCTTGAGGGTTTCGAAGGCCTTAAGGGCTTCAGGAGTCCAAACCCTAGGATGTAGACCTTTTTTTGTCAACTTCGTTATGGGAGATATGAGTGGTGAAAAGTTTTTATAAATTTCCTATAATAGTTGGCAAATCCTATAAAACGCTGGATAGCCTTTAGTCCTTGGGGAAGTGGCCAGGACATTATAGCTTCCAATTTAGCAGGATCCATACTGAAACCCTGTTCAGTAATGATATATCCTAGGAATTGCACAGAGGTCTGATCGAATAAACATTTTTCTAACTTACAGTAGAGTCCGTTCTGCAATAGCCTTTTGAGCACCATCCTAACATGGTTATGGTGTGACTTCAAATCAGGAGAATACACAAGTATGTCGTCAAGGTATACTACAGCACAGACATGCAATAGATCCCTAAGGATATCATTTATGAGGTCCTGAAACACGGCAGGAGCATTACACAATCCAAAAGGCATGACCAGATATTCGTAATGCCCACTGCGTGTGTTGAAGGCTGTCTTCCACTCGTCATTCTCCTTTATACGGACAAGGTTATAAGCCCCCTGAGGTCTAATTTGGTGAAAAATTTAGAACCTTTAACACGATCAAACAACTCAGTGATGAGGGGGATAGGGTAGGCGTTTTTAACCGTTATATTGTTCAGACCCCTGTAGTCTATACATGGCCTCAAATCACCCTCCTTCTTAGCCACAAAAAAGAAACCAGCACCAGCAGGAGAGGAGGACCTTCTAATAAAACCTTTTCTTAGGGATTCCTGTATGTACTCCTCCATGATTTGGTTCTCTTTTTCAGAAAGAGGGTAGACCTTTCCCCTAGGAGGCATAGTGCCCGGTAAGAGGTTTATGGCACAATCATACTCACGATGTGGAGGTAGCTTATCTGCCTCCCTCTTCTCAAAAACCAAGGCAAGATCCGCATAAACAGAGGGCACAGAAACCGAGAGTGGTTTAGCCGTGGGTACGTTAAGTAAACAGACAGGATGTACATGAGCCACACAGTCTCGCTGACAAGATTCCCCCCAGGAAAGTATGTCTAAACAACCCCAATCAAGAACAGGGTTGTGTTTAACTAACCAGGGAAAACCTAGAACGATGGAGGCTGTTGGGGAGTTAATTATTTGGAAGGTTAACTTCTCTTTGTGCAAAACACCCACAGACATAACTATTTCCTGGGTTTCATGGGTCACCAGAGGTTTCTCCAGTGGTCTACCATCTATGGCCTCAACGGCCAAGGGTGTCTCCTTTCGAATCAAATTCAGGGCTGCGGTTTTGGCAAAGGTCTCATCCATAAGGTTGTCTGCCGCACCTGAATCGATCAGGGCTTTGGTTGTTATAGTGGTTTTATTGACCAAGAGAGAAACCGTAATAAACGGTCTAGAGATGGACATATGAGGGGACAAGGTCATAACACCCGAGGCCGACCCCTCTCTAGGCCTTAGGTGCTGCAGTTTCCCTGTAGTTTAGGGCAGGCTTTACAGTGATGCCCCCTCTTCCCACAATAAAGGCATAACCCCTCCCTTCTACGGTACGCTCTTTCGGCCTCAGTTAACCCTGTAGCACCCAACTGCATGGGTTCAGGGGATGGCTGCACAGGAGCGGGTAACGCTAGCAGGGAAGTACTGGGTAGAGCAGGTAACACCCGTGTATCCAACCGTCTTTGGCTACGCCTCTCTCTAATACGGTTATCTATAAGAATCACATAGTCTATAACATCATCTAGAAGAGCAGGTAATTCCCTGGATGCTATTTCATCCAGTATATAAGCGGCCAGACCCTCCTGAAAGGCTGTTACGAGGGCGTCATTATTCCAAACCACTTCAGCTGCTAGAGTACGAAATTCGATAGTGTAATCTGCTACAGACCTGTTACCCTGTCGGACCCTAAGCAGAGCCTTGCCAGCAGAAGCAACCCTACCGGGTTGATCAAACGTGCGTCTGAAAGCTGTCAGAAAATCAGCAAAGGACATAGGAGACGTATTTTCCCAAATGGGGTTGGCCCATGCTAAAGCTCTCCCGGACAAGTGGTTTATCAAAAAGGCAATTTTAGATCTGTCAGTGGGATAGGAGCGTGGATTCATCACCAAATGGATGTCGATTTGGTTGAGGAAACCACGACACAATGCTGGGTCACCACTGTAGCGCTGTGGCGGCGTCATGTGAACTACATGAGCGGGAACAGGTACTGGAGTGGGAATGGGTTCGGGCACAGCAGCAGCAGCCTCCTGAACGGCCGGTTGCAAGTGTGCAGTACGAGCCAGAATGGTTTGTAAAGCTTGAGCAAACTGATCCATACGGTGGTCTAAGCCATCCATTCTAGCCTCTTGATTAACTAGAAGCTGTGGTATGTCAGCAGGTTCCATTATGGCCCTGTTGTAATGTCACGATTCGGGGAACCAAACACGCCAACACACACACACACACACAAAGTGCCGTACCGGACCTTAGAGTGGCCGGGCTAAGCACACAAAGAATAGTCAGGAAACAAGCCGAGTAAGGGGAACCAGAAGACAGAATAACGTGAAACAAGCCGAGGTCAAAGGGTAGGAGAAAGTCACAGAGTCGGATAACAAGCCAGAGAGTACGTAACCAGAAGCACAAGTTCAGAATCAATACTAACAAGCAAAGACCACAACAGGGCAAGGAGGAACAGGAAAGGTAAGTATTTAAACCATCAGGTTAATTCTGATTGGATGATTTCCAATCAGAATTAACAATCACACGTGGGAGATATTTAGACCTCCCACTGTGATTGTGGCACTTTGCCTTTAACGCCGGGTCAGGTGACTGAACCCGGCGTGTATAACCCTGGGCGGTCTCCCAGCGTGCAGCGTCATGCATGCTGCCGCTGGGGGACGTGGAGGGAACGGCGGGCGGCATCCGAGGCTGGAAGGATGCCGCTCGCCGTACCCACGAGGTGGAGGGGACCACGGACGGCTGGAGGGTGAGTACTGCGAGCGGAGTGCAGCCTCCCCTCGCAGCCGTCCGCGGGAGCCTGACAGAGCACTATTGGCTGTTTTTATCTTTTTTCCTTTGAGAATTGGACACCAGCACTCTCCAGGAGGACAAGCACCCCTATAGGCGGAGGGTTATCCGCTGTATGCCCGTTACACTAGAGCTGGCCTTAGCTCATGAAAATGTGAGTGTGTAATTTATATTTTAATTTCACGGATATTTATTTATACACTCTGCACGATTGGTCTTTTCCCATTGTGTCTTTCATATTGTGAGACGGTCTACTTTCAACAGAGAAGATATTACACCAGTTGAGACAACAACTAAAGATAAAAATTGGGACTCTTTATTTATATTACATTTTCTAATCACATATAATTTTATTTGTGTAATACTTATCTACTCTTCTTGGCACAGCCTTTCTTTGTTTTTACTTGTATATTCTCACTGTAGAGGGTTACAGGGTGACCCTCTGTTAGGCCGCTGCCTTTTATTCATTTTATTATTAGTGCTAACCTTTTTTTATCTTTTTCTTCTGTATCTTATCAGAAGTGGTAGCCTGATCCAATCACAGTGCTTCCCCATAGGATTGGCTGAGACTGACAAAAAGGCAGATCAGGGGCAGAGCCAGGAAGATTCAAACTCAGCCCTGGCCAATCAGCATCTCCTCATAGAGATGAATTGAATCAATGAATCTCTATGAGGAAAGTTCAGTGTCTGCATGCAGAGGGAGGAGATACTGAATGTTTGGATGTATTTTAGGCTGCCATGACCCAGGAAGGATCTCTAACAGCCATCTAAGGAGTGGTCAGTAGTTATCACTTGGCTGTAATGTAAACACTGCATTTTATCTGAAAAGACAGTGTTTACAGCAAAAAGTCTGAAGGTAATGATTCTACTCAACAGAACAAATTCAATAAGCTGTTGTTGTTTTAATTAATGTTAGTGGTTGCCCTGTGAGAATATATATATATATATATATATATACACACACATACATACACACACCTTTTTTTTTATGACTTAAGGTGTGCATTAATGGTCGGTAAGCACAAAAGTAATTCAAATATTTTACATTGCGTGTGTATAAAATAATGTTCTTCCTTTTTTCGCAGGTATTAAAAAGTTTTTATTAATCATATACCTTCCAGTAGTTAAAGAAATACACATTACCAAAAAAAGTGGATATACCCCATGCATTTAATATTTTTGCACATTTTTGGGGAGAATACAATTCTACAATACAATAGCTAAATAGTTGCTGCACCTACTGTATCTACTGCACCTCCCCTTTTGTCCAGCTCAGACTTTCTCCCGAGAAATCCGTGCAGACAAATCTTTCATGGACTCAATCAGTTGTACTACAGCCAACTGAGAAGTGTATGGATGACAAACGCTGAGATCTGCACAGACCCTCACTTTCAATTGAAACTAGTGAGTTCAAAGCAGTCGAGGCAGGAAACTCTACCGGCTGTCAGTGAAGTGATTTGAAGTTGCGATGGTGCCTGGGAACGCTGCACATACTGAGTATGAACTTAAACAACTTTATCTTACTGAAATTGTTATGGTGCCTACAAAACTGCCTGAACTGGTATTGATGCCTGTAGTGTCCCTTTAATACTGTAGAAAGAGGATGTTGGTTAAGGAAATTGCACCACAAGCCTTCACACATTATGTAAAGACAAAGCCATTTTCTAAAATTCTAAAAAAAATAAAAAAAATTGTAAAAGAACAGGTCATCTGAACGCTCTCAAAGTATATAAGAACTGAGATCAAATTTTGACTTGCATCCATGATTTCTAAGACACTAAATGCCTATTTTTAAGTGGCTTAGTTCAACGATTTCAGCTTGCCATTGACACTCATGTTGGGAAGAGATAATATTGATAAAAAAGCAGTATAAATTCTGCATTAGCAAGTCCGTTGCCTTGTGTCAAAAATACAGACGACACTTTGCAGAGTTATTGGTAAACTGAGATGCAGGGGCTATCCTACTGTTACTGTCCCTTTAAAGGAAAGTTATAACATTATCAAATTATGGGTATGGCTTTAATCAAGAAAAATATTTAGCATTTCTTTTAAAAGAGGCAAGTGATTTCCTTCTCTGACTCACAGTAATAGAAATAAGTAGCAATAAATAATAATAATAATAATAAATAAATAAATAAATAATAAACCATCCAAAATGCAATGTTCCAATGAAGTGACTAGGCATTTTAAGATGGCTGATTTTATTTTATTTAGTATATCCACATTATTAAAGGAACACTCCATGCACTATGAACACTACAGCTCAGCTCACTGACCTGGCACCCCCCCCCACTCCACCCATGGCAATTAGTCAAACCATTTTAGAACTAGCTACTGACAATGGAGACCTGTTCATCACCCATAGTAGAGGTGTGGAGCAGCTCAAGGCAAAACCAAGGTACGAAGTCATACCATTCTAAAGTGATTTGATTCTTTTCAATGTGGTGAGAGCCAAGGCACTACTGGTACCATAACTACTACAGTGAGTCATAGTTATGGTGCTTGGAGTATTTCTTTAATAAAAATTAAAAGAAAATATAGTTATAAAAATATGTAAAACAATGTATGTATGTATGTATCTATATCAATGAAATAGCAAAATAAATTTAAAAAAAATAGTTAGACCTGACAAAAAAATCAAGAAGATTAAATAATAAAGAAATCAATCAAAAAATGCACAGACAAAAACAAATACAATGTTCTATTGAAGTGACTAGGCATTTTATAAGTGTGATTTTATTTTTGTTTATATGTTTATATATTTTATACATATACTATGTATATTTCTTGATTTTCTTTTTTATTTGAGGTAATTATTACAATTTATGTTGTGTATTGATTTCTGTGCTTTTTAACCCCTTAAAGGACCACTATAGTGCCAGGAAAACATACTTGTTTTCCTGGCACTATAGTGCCCTGAGGGTGCCCCCACCCTCAGGGACCCCCTCCCGCCCAGCTCTGGAAGGGGGAAAGGGTTAAAAACTTACCTTTTCCAGCGCTGGGCGGGGAGCTCTCCTCCTTCTCTCCTCCTCTTGGGCTGAATGCGCACGCGCGGCAAGAGCTGCGCGCGCATTCAGCCCGTCGCATAGGAAAGCATTTACAATGCTTTCCTATGGACGCTTGCGTGCTCTCACTGTGAAAATCACAGTGAGAAGCACGCAAGCGCCTCTAGTGGCTGTCAATGAGACAGCCACTAGAGGATTAGGGGGAAGGCTTAACCCATTCATAAACATAGCAGTTTCTCTGAAACTGCTATGTTTATAAAAAAATGGGTTAACCCTAGCTGGACCTGGCACCCAGACCACTTCATTAAGCTGAAGTGGTCTGGGTGCCTAGAGTGGTCCTTTAAGGACTGAGTCAAATGTGCATGCTGTGATCAAAACAAAACATAAACAAAAACTTGAATTTGCACTATATGTCTGTTCAGGCGTAATTAGCCTATTTCATATTGTGTGCACCCACACTTTTTATATATCATTTTATTCAGGGGAAATAGTGCTTTCATTTAACATCAAATATTTAGGTATGAAACATAATTTAATATGAATAAAATATCAAAAAATGGGAGAAAAAAAGAATTAAAAAATAAAATTAGTTCTACGTGACATTTTAACTGTGAATGTCATAATACTGTTTGCTTTTACTGCAATACAATACACATATTTGTATTCAGCGTTGTCACACGTGTAAAACAGTACCCCCAATGTACAGTTTTATGGTGTTTGGAGGAAGTTACAGGGTCAAATATAGCATGTTACATTGTGGCCATACATTGGGCACATGGCCATAGGTCAATAGTAGGGTGCCCAGCGGTGTATTCACCGCAAGGCTAACAAGGCATTTGCCTTGTGCGGCACTGCCTTGTTAGCCTCATGTCCTGAAGGGCCCAAGAGCTGGCCGACTGATTTACAGACTTGGCGAGGAAGTGCTGTAGTCTGAGCTCTTACTGCTCAGCTTCCTCGCGTACTGCTTAGTGATGCCGGGAGTCGGAATATGACGTCAGAGCGGCATCACTAATTGGCGTGCGAGGGAGCTGAGCAGGAAGATCAGAGCTCCCTCACCACCTACTCTGCCAGTTTGCCCCCTGACTGCCTGTCCAGCAGCCCCTGCAGCCTCACTGGACCCCAGGTGAGTTCGCCCACGGAGGCTGGGTGGAGTTAAATTAAAATAATTTTTTTTTTTAAATAATAATACTAAATTTGTGAGTGTTGGGTGTATGAGTGTGTGTCTGTCAGTAATGTGTGTGTGTATGTATGTCAGTGTGTGTCTGTCAGTCACTCTGTGTATCTCTGTCAGTGAGTGTGTGTGTGTGTGTCTGTCAGTTAATGTGTGTGTCTGTCAGTGTTTGCATCTGTGAGTGTGTGTGTGTCTGTGAGTGAGTGTGTGTCTGTGAGTGTCTGCCATTCACTGTGTATTATAAGAGAGGGAGATTTAACATAGTGTGATACTGTTAACAAACATTTATATTGTTGCAAGTTGATTCAACTCACAGACATATGTGATCTTTGACCATATCAATATTCCTTGTCTGTCCAAGACAGGGGCTTGGAGCTCTTGCGTCCTACTTCTCGCTTCAAATCAAAGTCAGGATACCAGCAGGTCAGTAGGTAGAAAAATGTATTTATTGCGATATTTCAAAATAAAATAATATTATATTATATTAACAAGCAGGGCCGGCGCTACCAGTTAGGCGGACTGGTCAGCCGCCTAGGGCACCCCTTGAGAAGGGGCGCCGCCAGGAGCGCTGGCTCCCCTCATGCTGCAGCTGCCCGAGGCGGCTGCAGCGTTGCCCAGGCTGGTGCGTCCATGAGGGACGCTCAGCGCTCTTTCCTGTCACTCCCTCACTGTAGCGTGACCGAGCCCTGTATGGTCCGCGGGTACAGGGAGCATCTGTCTCCTGTACCCGGCCGGACTAACACTCAGTGTGCACTTCCTTTTAGTCCAGCCGGGTACAGGAAACAAAAGCTCTGTGTACCCACGGACCATACAGAGCTCGACCACGCTACAACAGAGGTAGGGAGGGGGGAGAAAGAAATTGACGGGAAGAAATTGACAGGGAGGGGGAAAAGAAATTGATAAGGGGGAGAAAGAAATTGACAGGTGGGAGAAAGAAATTGACAGGGAGGAGAAAGAAATTGACAGGGGAGAAAGAAATTGACAGGGGAGAAATAAATGACAGGGGGAGAAATAAATTGACAGGGGAGAAAGAAATTGACGGGGAGAAAGAAATTGACGGGGAAGAAATTGACAGGGGGGAAAGAAATTGATAAGGGGAGAAAGAAATTGACAGGGGGGAAGAAAGAAATTGACAGGGGAGGAGAAAGAAATTGACAGGGGAGAAAGAAATTGACAGGGGAGAAATAAATTGACAGGGGGGGAAAGAAATTGACAGGGGGAGAAAGACATTGACAGGGGAGAAAGAAATTGACAGGGGTGGGGAGAAAGAAATTGACAGAGGTGGGGAGAAAGAAATTGACAGGGGAGAAAGAAATTGACGGGAGAAAGAAATTGACAGGAGGAATAAAGAAATTTTGACGGGAGAAAGAAATTGAAGGGGAGAAAGAAATTGACAGGGAGGGGGCGAGGGGGGGAGAAAGAAATTGACGGGGTGGGGGGAGATTGACATCCATCACACACACACACACAATGCACCCCTTGCACACAGAAAAACACAATGTATTACACACACAGACACACACACAAGCAATGCAACCATTACACACAATGCACCCCTTACACACACAGAAACACACAATGCATTCCTTACACACATATCAGGACATCCCCTACACACTCCACCCCCTGTGAACAAACTCATTGGTGGGACATGAAGGTGGACACTGGGGCCCAGACCTTGAGCTGTGTAAAGAGCCCCCCAAAAAATGGAGCTGCTTCCCGTTCTCCCAGAGATCCTGTTCTACACCAGAGCAGTGGAGCCAGACTGCAGCTAGAGCCCATCATCATCCTCATCTGGTTGTAAGTGGGCAATCTAGTATATTATTAGTGGCACTAATCTCTAATTTACCTCACATTAAATGGACACTATAGTCCCCAGAACCACTTCAGCTTAATGTAGTGGTTCTGGTGTCTATAGCCTGTCCCTGCAGGCCTTTTAATGTAAACACGGTGGCACTGCAACACTGGCATTAGTTAACATGGCAGATCATATGGGTGGGGCATTGTGATGTCACATGGGGGGGGGCAAACTTTACTTTTGCCTAGGGCGGCAAAAATCCTTGCACCGGCACTGTTAACAAGGTTTCAGGAGATTAAACCCCCCACAGAGAATTTGAAAAAGGTTTTAAACTCACTCTTATCCCCACATCGTACCAGTCTCACCGTGGCAGGCCCCACCTCCATAGCGGTGATCAAACTTGGTGATCTAAGTCAATCTAATGCTTTCTAATAAGCATTCTAATAAGCATTGGGGGGCTATTGCACATGCGTGACAAAACGCAGTGCTGTGCCAGTTAGCATCTTGTCATAGAGATGCATTGAATCAGTGCCTCTCTGTTGGGAACTTTCTGTGCCTCCATGCAGAACATGGAGACATTGAACACCAGTGCTGCCACTAGAGGTGTTACTAGTCATCAATGCAAACACTGCCTTTTCAGATAAAAGTCTGCAGGGGCATGTTATAGACACCAGAACCACTAGATTAAGCTGTAGTGGTTCTGGTGATTGTAGTGTGCTTTTAAATGGCCAAGCTATAAAAAAGGCACTATGCTCTTTTAATGCATGGATAACACATGAAGTTATATTAACTATATTAAATGAAATAAATAAAAACTAAAACAAACTTACTTTTTAAATAGTTCCCTGGTACACTATTTATTAGGTATGTCTGCAGTAGTACTGATATACTAATAGCTTATTTTACTGATGTCACATTTGACCAAGCAACATTAGTATACGCTGAAATAAACGATGATTGAGTATTATGTACTTCACACCGTTTGGTCATCAATCAGCTTCCTAAAATGGAAAATGATTGGAGCTTTCACAGAAAGTCTCTAGCTAGAAGCAGGAATGCAACTAGTCCAGAAAA
>OW240914.1:184097129-184124040 GCA_933207985.1 Pelobates cultripes
TGCAATAGCCTTTTGAGCACCATCCTAACATGGTTATGGTGTGACTTCAAATCAGGAGAATACACAAGTATGTCGTCAAGGTACACCACAGCACAGACATACAATAGATCCCTAAGGACATCATTTATGAGGTCCTGAAACACGGCAGGAGCATTACACAGTCCAAAAGGCATGACCAGATATTCGTAATGCCCACTGCGTGTGTTGAACGCTGTCTTCCACTCGTCATTCACCTTTATAAGGACAAGGTTATAAGCCCTCCTGAGGTCTAATTTGGTGAAGAATCTAGAACCTTTAACACGATCAAACAACTCAGTGATGAGGGGGATAGGGTAGGCGTTTTTAACCGTTATATTGTTTAGACCTCTGTAGTCTATACATGGCCTCAATTCGCCCTCCTTCTTTGCCACAAAAAAGAAACCAGCACCAGCAGGAGAGGAGGACCTTCTTATAAAACCTTTTCTTAGGGATTCCCGTATGTACTCCTCCATGATCTGGTTCTCTTTTTCAGAAAGAGGGTAGACCTTTCCCCTAGGAGGCATAGTACCCGGTAAGAGGTTTATGGCACAATCATACTCACGATGTGGAGGTAGCTTATCTGCCTCCTTCTTTTCAAAAACCAAGGCAAGGTCTGCATAAACAGAAGGAACAGAAACCGAGAGTGGTTTAGCCGTGGGCACGTTAAGTAAACAAACAGGACGTACATGAGCCATACAGTCTCGTTGACAAGATTCCCCCCAGGAGAGTATATCTAAACAACCCCAATCAAGAACAGGGTTGTGTTTAACTAACCAGGGAAAACCCAGAACGATGGAGGCTGTAGGGGAGTCAATTATTTGGAAGGTTAATATCTCCTTGTGCAAAACACCCACAGACATAACTATTTCCTGGGTTTCATGAGTCACCAGAGGTTTCTCCAGTGGTCTACCATCTATGGCCTCAACGGCCAAGGGTGCCTCCTTTCGGATCAAATTCAGGGCTGCGGTTTTGGCAAAGGTCTCATCCATAAGGTTGTCTGCCGCACCCGAATCGATCAGGGCTTTGGTTGTTATAGTGGTTTTATTGACCAAAAGAGAAACCGTAATAAACGGTCTGGAGATGGACATATGAGGGGACAAAGTCATAACACCCGAGGCCGACCCCTCTCTAGGCCTTAGGTGCTGCAGTTTCCCTGTACTTTAGGGCAGGCTTTACAGTGATGCCCCCTCTTCCCACAATAAAGGCATAAGCCCTCCCTTCTACGGTACGCTCTTTCGGCCTCAGTTAACCCCGTAGCACCCAACTGCATGGGTTCAGGGGATGGTTGCCTAGGAGCGGGTAACGCTAGCAGTGAAGTACTGGGTAGAGCAGGTAACACCCGTGTATCCAAACGTCTTTGGCTACGCCTCTCTCTAATACGGTTATCGATAAGAATCACATAGTCTATAACATCATCTAGAAGAGAAAAAAGATGAAGGATATGATCAACCCTTCTGAAAAACGGGCTGATCACCTTCAAGCCACCCCAAAAATGGCGTCACAAACAAAAAAATAATAAACAACTTTAATAGGAAAAAATGGAAAAAACAAGCAAAACATATATAAAGTAAAATAAAATAGATGGATATAGAGGGCCTAATGTCTGCAAAAATGTAACTAGACTCACATATATCAGTATTTATACAATGTAGCAAATTCACTCATAACAGAGTGATAAATGGTATTGTAAAGTGACTAGTATCGTGCACTAGACCCCACAGGGTAGAGAAATCGAAAGGATAGAGGAGGTAAATAGGTAAGAGTGAAAAATAAAGTGGGAATAACCTAACAAGGAAATAGTACAGCGGATTGTAAAGGTTATATCTGACCACAAAGTAGCTCGCTAAACTCTATCACTATAGAAACTAATGTTCAGAGCAGAAAAAAGCTCAGACATCGGTATAGCACCCTGGTATCCATAGAAAAAACCTTAAATAGGTCTAAGTAAAAACATAAAGCAGCCCAACGCGCATTTCGGCGGACTAACCGCCTTTTTCAAGGGCAATCAAAAAGTAATGAAGTAAACCGCAGGTACATTCCCCCCCCCCCGGGACTATTTAAATATCTTCCGGTACCTCCAACTTGATGTCATTGGTTGGAATCTATCACCATGTTAATTAGCAAGAATAACTGTGCATGTCAGAAAGAAGACCGCGCATGTGCGTCCAGTATGTCTTATTTCCTGGGTTGCTCATATTCGAGAGATGACGGAGGTTAATGCGCATGTCCGCTCACCGGCGGACACGCATGCGCAAAAACTTACTGTGTACCCGAAAAGACCCCCAGGTCGTGCGCATGTCCGCAGCCTAATGGCCGCGCATGTGCGAGGTATCTAGGCACAAAGTGAAACATATCTATACAGGTAGCACAATGTAACCAGGAAAGAATGTATTTATAATAGATAACCACTCAAAAGATAAAACTACATGGGGGAATGAAAACATTATATGGGATGGGATAGAACAACAAAAAGCAAATAAACAATAATAAATAAATATATAAATCCACAATAGTGGTTGGACTTATCCAACCAAATCCATATTTGTTTTATAGTTAGAGAGACTAGATAAAAAGGTATAAATCGTTCCAAAACGGCTGGAAGTGTAAAGATAACTAGAAATCAAAAAGTATATATAGAAAATTTTTAGTGAAATGTATAGCCATATATACATATATATACAAAATTATAGACACCAATAAACTTAATTAACTCTATCCTTATATACAGTTTAAATTTATTATATATACAACATGTCCAGATGTATATATATAGAGCTATAAGAGCATAGTTTAGAAGCCTTAACATATACAAATAGCGAAAAAGACAATTAAATAAAGGGAGCAAAGGAAAATCCCTCATTCAAACCTAAAGGTTGAAGGGTCTTAAGTTCATATATCCATCTGGACTCCCTTTGTCTTAGAGTTTTGTCATAGTCTCCCCGCCTCGGGGTCCTTTTAACCAGTTCTAGATCACAGAACCTGAGATTGCTGGGATCTCCCTGGTGATGTTCTCTCAGATGTCTCGAGATAGGAGTCTCGAGACGATTCCTAGGGGATCTCACATGCTCCAAAATCCTATCCTTGAACGCCCTGAAAGTCTTTCCTACATATTTCTGTCCACACATACATGATAGTAGGTATACTATGCCTTTGGTGTTACAATTAAAAAAGCTGTTAATTTTAAAGGAGCCCTGTCCCTTGCTATCGGTCACAGTCTTAGAACCTTTCAGAATAAACTTGCAGGCTACACATCTACCACAGCCATATGTGCCTGTCGGTGGAGTACCCAACCAAGAGGCGCGTGGCTGTGGTTTCATGGAAAAATGGCTGGGAACCAAAAAGTCTCGGATATTCCGTCCACGTCTAGCTGTAATATTGACATGTGGACTTAGAACATCCTTAAGATGTACATCATTTAAGAGGATAGGCCAGAATATTTCAAGTGACTTCCGTACTTCTGGCCACCCCATGTCAAACGTTGCAATCATGCGGATCATACCACTCCCCTGATTAGGGTTCTCCTTAGGGATGTCACATAATAATTCATTCCTCTCAGTTTGGAGTGCTCGTTTGTAAGCTCTTTTTAAACAACGATTTGGGTAGCCCTTCATCTAGAAGAGCAGGCAATTCCCTGGATGCTATTTCATCCAGTATATAAGCGGCCAGACCCTCCTGAAAGGCTGTAACGAGGGCGTCATTATTCCAAACCACTTCAGCTGCTAGAGTACGGAATTCGATAGTGTAATCTACTACAGATCTGTTACCCTGTCGGACCCTAAGCAGAGCCTTGCCAGCAGAAGCAACCCTACCGGGTTGATCAAACGTGCGTCTGAAAGCTGTTAGAAAATCTGCAAATGACATAGGAGACGTATTTTCCCAAATGGGGTTGGCCCATGCTAAAGCTCTCCCGGACAAGTGGTTTATCAAAAAGGCAATTTTAGATCTGTCAGTGGGATAGGAACGTGGATTCATCACCAAATGGATGTCAATTTGGTTGAGGAAACCACGACACAATGCTGGGTCACCGCTGTAGCGCTGTGGCGGCGTCATGTGAACTACATGAGCGGGAACAGGTACTGGAGTGGGAATGGGTTCGGGCACAGCAGCAGCAGCCTCCTGAACGGCAGGTTGCAAGTGTGCAGTACGAGCCAGTATGGTTTGCAGAGCTTGAGCAAATTGATCCATACGGTGGTCCAAGCCATCCATTCTAGCCTCTTGATTAACTAGGAGCTGTGGTATGTCAGCAGGTTCCATTATGACCCTGTTGTAATGTCACGATTCGGGGAACCCAACACGCTGGCACACACACACACACACACACACAAAAGGTGCCGTACCGGACCTTAGAGTGGCCGGGCTAAGCACACACAGAATAGTCAGGAGACAAGCCGAGTAAGGGAAACCAGAAGACAGAATAACGTGAAACAAGCCGAGGTCAAAGGGTAGGAGAAAGTCACAGAGTCAGATAACAAGCCAGAGAGTACGTAACCAGAAGCACAAGGTAAGTAGCAATACTAGAAAGCAAAGACTACAACAGGGCAGGGAGGAACAGGAAAGGTAAGTATTTAAACCATAAGGTTAATTCTGATTGGATAATTTCCAATCAGAATTAACAATCACACGTGGGAGATATCTAGACCTCCCACTGTGATTAAGGCACTGTGCCTTTAATGCCGGGTCAGGTGACTGACCCCGGCGTGTATAAACCTGGGCGGTCTCCCAGCGTGCAGCTTCATGTATGCTGCCGCTGGGGGACGTGGAGGGAACGGCGGGCGGCATCCGAGGCTGGAAGGATGCCGCTCGCCGGACCCACATGGAGGAGGGGACCGCGGATGGCTGGAGGGTGAGTACCGCGAGCGGAGTGCAGCCTCCCCTCGCAGCCGCCCGCGAGATCCCGACACTTGTAGATTGTAGGAATCGCATCACCAAGCAGTTTACTTGAGTTTGAAACAGCAGTGTCGGGTAGAGGGGCCAGTCTCAACAGCCATTTTAGAGGCATGTGGGTCTGTGAGTCCGCAGACTTTAATAGCCATTTTTAGGGCTCCAGTGTGGACCGGGATGACCCACGGTGGTCCAAAAGGGGGAACACAATACCGTGCAAAGGAGCAGGCTCACTACTGTTGGGCAGACGAGCAGGGTGGCGGCCGTCCATCCCACTCCCCACTGACGGCTTAGCCCCACCCCTTCTATCTTGTTTAAAAACCCTGTTAACACTTTTATATTCAACTATATGGAAATATCTAAAATATTTTGATTTTCTAAGTGATTGAATATCACAGATTAGAAAGATTTTCTATTTCTATCCATCCTAATCCCTCCTTTCTATCTAAATTATATGTGTCCCTTCCACCCTGTTTCCCCCCCTAACTCAGCCTTACCTCCTGGTTAATCCTGCTAACCTTCAACTGTCCACCTTCCCCCTTCATCCTACAATGTGTTCAATGCTTCACCCAGTAGAAAATGATGCTAAATGATGATATAGAATACGTGGGAACGATCAGGAAAATGCAGAAAATTTTATATACTTACCGTAATTTTATTTTCCGGTCTATTATTCATGGCAGCATCACTTATGGGTAGCTCTGCTCCAAACAGGAAGAGGACAGGAAAAACTCAACCGATTAGAACAAGACTGTAAGTATAAAAAGGTCCTTCCTCTTTCTACCCCACAGTCTCGTTAAAAAGCTCTGAAAAAAAAAATTATTTTATGGAGGGTTGCTGATGCTGCCATGAATAATAGCCAGGAATAGAAAATTATCATAAGTATTGTAACGGAGCTCCCTGTACTCCGACTGAGTACCCTCCGTTGACGGATGCTCCTAGCGCTTCCTGAGGACTCCAAGCACTGCGGCAGACACCACAACCACCGCAGACTCCGAAACCGCCGTATCTTGACTGGAGTCTCACCGTCTTCCTTCCACCCTGGATCAGCTTCTGTTCTCCAGGACTGTGTGGGAAAGAACTCTTCCTTCCACCCTGTATGAACCTCCAGCATCCAGGACTGTGTGGTGAAGACCCCTCCTCCAAGGAGAGCGTGTCAGGAACAAGCTCTTAAAAGAGCTAAGTGACTCAAGCTCAGGGGAGCATGCAGAGCATAGCAATCCCCAGTGTGATTATAACAGCTCCCTCCAATAACGAGACAAGGCTACATTTAGAGGGATCAAGAAGAACTGTCAAAACCTTTATTCCCTTGGGACCAGCCAATAGGGTCACCACAATAACATTGTTGTGAAAACTTCAATAAAATCACAAACAGTCAAACCATATCAAGAAACACACAGTGACTTATCACAACACAATGGCACATTTTTAAAGGGGTGGGGGGAGACAATATTTAACAGTAAATATCTCACCTGCCTGCAGAATTAGCAATATGCAAATCTACCCGAATATGCAAATGAACCAGTCTTGCAATTCAGGTAGTGCATATTGCTGTTGCTACCAACAGAGGGCACTAGACCAGCTCCATAACCAAACCCACCTAGTTGGTAGCAAACCTCAGCAATACAAGAGAGCAGGCAATACATTACACAGTACACACACACACTATAAACAATTACATTACACACACCTTGCACCTATAATGGGTACAGGGTGACTAAAACATAGGATAAATAAAGCAGCCCACATAAATAGTCTGTCTGAAGGTAGAATAGGGGCTTTAAAGCCAAATACATCAAAGAGTCATAGTCACAGGGGAGGAGGCTGGCAAGCAGGCCTCTCCAGTACCAAGTGGCGAAGGGCACTTCGTCACATATCTCCCTTTCGGGGGGAAGACTAACCAGGCACCTGACTTTCTGTCGGTCAGTGCCTAAGTTAGTCAATTCACCCACCGACCATACGCAAGTGCCAGAGTAGCCCACCCACAACAAACAGTTATTAGAGCAGCCCACCAACAGCAAACAGTGACTGCACCTGGGTATTCCTCTGGGGTGATGGGGCAACACGCTGTGGGGACTTGAGGGGCAGAGGCCAGCGGCGCTCTGCCCTGATGCCAGCGCTTCTGCTGGGAGGAGGGGGGTGCAGGCCAGTCCTGTGAGAAGGGGATCGGTAGGGCAGAGGCCAGCGGCGGTCTGCCCTGATGCCAGCTCTTCTGCTGGTATAGCCTGTAGGACATCAGGCTCTGGACAAGGGACAAAGGGAGGGCAGAGGCCGACTGCACTCTGCCCAGCCGCCAGCTCTTCCGCTGGGGGGCTTGGGACATAGTCCGGCTCAGTAGCCAGGGGAACGTGGGGGTCAGTGGGGTTAACATCTCCCCTGTTAACCCTGGGGCCAAGTTAGGAGTTAGCTGGGGAGGGGAATTCGTACTTACCCCCTCCTCCTGTTGTCCCTGTGAGGGTAGTTGGGGATCTGGACAGGCTGTCCAGCATCCCTGTAGGTCGGGCACAGAGACCACGGTCCCCTCTGCGCCATCTGGGAGATTGGGGTCTCCCCTTGGTAGGGTAAGCTGCCGCTGGGGAGATAGGGTGCTGTGCTCCTCTCCCTGAAACACAGGCTGCCGCTGGAGAGGGAGACCGCCTGTCTCCACTCCATAACATTGTCCTGCTGCTGGAGAGAGAGACCAACTGTCTCTGCTCCCTGTAGGACACACTGCTGCTGGGGGGGAAGGACGACACCTTCGGCCCCCTGGAATTCGCACTGCCGCTGGGGAGGAAGGACGACGCCTTCGGCTCCCTGTAATTTGCACTGCCGCTGGGGAGGAAGGACGACACCTTCGGCTCCCTGTAACTTGCACTGCCGCTGGGGAGGAAGGACGACACCTTCGGCTCCCTGTAACTTGCACTGCCGCTGGGGAGTTAGGACGACACCTTCGGCTCCCTGTAACTTGCACTGCCGCTGGGGAGGAAGGACGACACCTTCGGCTCCCTGTAACTTGCACTGCCGCTGGGGAGGAAAGACGACACCTTCGGCTCCCTGTAACTTGCACTGCCGCTGGAGACTAGGTGTCCATATCCTCAACCTCCACAGTTGTCGCTCAAAGGCCATTGCCGCACTGTTCTCAACACTCAACTGGCGCATTACTTGGTGGACCACCTCGTTCGAAAGGTCTGGGCCATAGCAGACCAACCGCCTCTTTACCTCCTCAATGTAAGCGTCGTCCTCGTAGCGACGTATCATGTTGAGGTGCTCTTCGCAGGGCTCTATCCATCCCTGCTCCATGCTGCTGTAGTTAGGGAGGCTGCACAGTGGCTAGCGTTGCCCTCAATAACCTCTCATACGATACCAGTGTCTCCGAGCTGCTTCTCCTCGCACTAGGACGCCATCCCACCGCTGCCACCAATGTAACGGATCTCCTTGTACTCCGACTGAGTACCCTCCGTTGACGGATGCTCCTAGCACTTCCTGAGGACTCCAAGCACTGCAGCAGACACCACAACCACCGCAGACTCCGCAACCGCTGTATCTTGACTGGAGTCTCGCCGTCTTCCTTCCACCCTGGATCAGCTTCTGTTCTCCAGGACTGTGTGGGAAAGAACTCTTCCTTCCACCCTGTATGAACCTCCCGCATCCAGGACTGTGTGGTGAAGACCCCTCCTCCAAGGAGAGCGTGTCAGGAAAAAGCTCTTAAAAGAGCTAAGTGACTCAAGCTCAGGGGAGCATGCAGAGCATAGCAATCCCCCAGTGTGATTATAACAGCTCCCTCCAATAACGATACAAGGCTACGTTTAGAGGGATCAAGAAGAACTGTCAAAACCTTTATTCCCTTGGGACCAGCCTATAGGGTCACCACAATAACATTGTTGTGAAAACTCAATAAAATCACAAACAGTCAAACCATATCAAGAAACACACAGTGACTTATCACAACACAATGGCACATTTTAAAGGGGTGGGGGGAGACAATATTTAACAGTAAATATCTCACCTGCCTGCAGAATTAGCAATATGCAAATCTACCCGAATATGCAAATGAACCAGTCTTGCAATTCAGGTAGTGCATATTGCTGTTGCTACCAACAGAGGGCACTAGACCAGCTCCATAGCCAAACCCACCTAGCTGGTAGCAAACCTCAGCAATACAAGAGAGCAGGCAATACATTACACAGTACACACACACACACTATAAACAATTACATTACACACACCCTGCACCTATAATGGGTACAGGGTGACTAAAACATAGGATAAATAAAGCAGCCCACATAAATAGTCTGTCTGAAGGTAGAATAGGGGCTTTAAAGCCAAATACATCAAAGAGTCATAGTCACAGGGGAGGAGGCTGGCAAGCAGGCCTCTCCAGTACCAAGTGGCGAAGGGCACTTCGTCACAAGTATGATAAAATGTTCTGCATTCCTTGCTAATCATGACAGCATCAGCAACCCTCCATAACATAATTTGTTTTTCAGAGCTTTTTAATGAGACTGTATGGATCATTAATACACATTACTCATGACGATGCTTCTATACTTTATTAGAGAGATACAACAGGATATAGAACCCCTCTCCCGAAGGCCGTGGAAGGTGAGGCCAAATACAACTTACAAAGCTTGATGAAAGTCATAGGAGAAGATCAGGTGGCTGCCTTACAGGTGTCATTAGATGAAACCCCTGCCCAGTTAGACCATGAGGTAGCTAATGCCCTTGTAGAGTGAGTTTTAATTTTCTTTGGAGGAGTACGATTCTTTAATTGATACACTTTTACAATAGTATTGGAAATCCAACATCTTAGAGTTGCTGTAGAGGCTGCTTCTCCTTTTCTGGCTCCTATAGGAAGAACAAATAATTGCTATGACTTCCTAAATTGTTGAGACACTTCCAGGGATTTTATCAAGAATTGTCTGACATCCAACTGATGAAGCCTTTCCTTTGTTGGTGAGGAAGGATTTGGATAGAAGGAAGGAAGGACAACTTCCTGGTGAATATGGAAGTTTGAAACTACCTTTGGTAAGAATTCTTGCCTTGTTCTCAAAACCAGTCTGTCATGGTAAATTTAGATATGCTCATCTTCGCATGAAAATGCTTTAATTTCAGACATACGTTTTGCCATAGTTATTGCTAATAGGAACATGTCTTACATGTCAGTAATATATTACCCAGCTCATCTAAGGGAGCGAAAGGGGAGTCTGACAAAGCATTCAGCACCATAGGCAAATTCCAAGGAGGAGAAAAATTTCTGTTAGGCAGTCTAAAACAGATGGCCGCTTTAAAAAATCTTGCGATCAGTGGATCTGATGTCCACGAGACATTACGCAGTGCTGACAACTCTGAAACTTGTACTTTCAGAGTACAGTACTGTCACGATTCTGGAACCTAACACGCTAACAGGACACAGAGAGGAAAGATGCTATACTGGTCCTTAGAGTGGCCAGACTAAGCACACTAAGAATGGCCAGGAGACAAGCCAAGTAAAAGGAGCCAGAAAACGGGAGAACGAGAAACAATCCAAGGTCAAAGGAGTGGAGAAGCCAGGATAACAAGCCAAATAATCGGTAACCAGAGAGAAACACGAGCAAACTGCAATGCAGGTATCACAAGACCACAACAGGGCACTGAGAGACAGGAAAGGTAAGTATAAATACCCTTTGCTTTATTCTGATTGGATAACTTCCAATCAGAATTAACAATCACACGTAGAAGATATCTAAGCCTCCCACTGTGATTGTGGTACTGTTGCTTTAACGCCAGGTCACGTAAGTGACCCCGGCGTTTGCATAAATTTGAGACCTCCCAGCGTGCAGCGTTATACATGCTGCCGCTGGGAGGCGTGGAGGACGCGAGCGGCGACAGGTAGGAGCAGCCTACCATCACAGCCGCCCGCGGACCCCTGACAAGTACTAAGACTTAGACCTTTCTCCAGTCCCTCATGAAGGAAATTCACAATTTGAATATTGTTTGGATTTAAAAAAGTCAATGTCAAAAAGTCAAAATTTTTCCCATATCCTGTGAAAGCACGCTAATGTTGAAAGTTTTCTGGATTTCAGAAGGGTAGTTACAATTGACTCTGATATTTCTTGTTTTTAGGAGTCTATCTCTTTCAAGAGCCAGGCCACCAATTTCAGCTGGTTGGGCTTGTGATGAACTGCCGGCCCCTGAATCAGTAAGTGTGATCTCTGAAGTAGAGGCAGGCAGATTCTATTTAGGAGAGGAAACCAAGGCCTCCTCGTCCAAATGAGGATGCTGGCAATTACTTTTCTTCCTTCTTTCCAGATTTTCCTCAGAAGCCTGTGAATCATAGGTATGGGAGGAAACACATACCCCAGATCAAATTCCCATGAAAGAGACAAGGCAACTTGTCCTGCTGCTAGATGGTCCGGCTGGAGAGAGAAATATATGGGAACCTGGGTATTCGTGAGTAGGCTCACTACTGTTGGGCAGACGAGCAGGGTGGCGGCCGTCCATCCCACTCCCCACTGACGGCTTAGCCCCACCCCTTCTATCTCGTTTAAAAACCCTGTTAACACTTTTATATTCAACTATATGGAAATATCTAAAATATTTTGTTGATTTTCTAAGTGATTGAATATCACAGATTAGAAAGATTTTCTATTTCTATCCATCCTAATCCCTCCTTTCTATCTAAATTATATGTGTCCCTTCCACCCTGTTTCCCCCCCTAACTCAGCCTTACCTCCTGGTTAATCCTGCTAACCTTCAACTGTCCACCTTCCCCCTTCATCCTACAATGTGTTCAATGCTTCACCCAGTAGAAAATGATGCTAAATGATGATATAGAATACGTGGGAACGATCAGGAAAATGCAGAAAATTTTATATACTTACCGTAATTTTATTTTCCTGTCTATTATTCATGGCAGCATCACTTATGGGTAGCTCTGCTCCAAACAGGAAGAGGACAGGAAAAACTCAACCGATTAGAACAAGACTGTAAGTATAAAAAGGTCCTTCCTCTTTCTACCCCACAGTCTCGTTAAAAAGCTCTGAAAAAAAAAATTATTTTATGGAGGGTTGCTGATGCTGCCATGAATAATAGCCAGGAATAGAAAATTATGATAAGTATGATAAAATGTTCTGCATTCCTTGCTAATCATGACAGCATCAGCAACCCTCCATAACATAATTTGTTTTTCAGAGCTTTTTAATGAGACTGTATGGATCATTAATACACATTACTCATGACGATGCTTCTATACTTTATTAGAGAGATACAACAGGATATAGAACCCCTCTCTCGAAGGCCGTGGAAGGTGAGGCCAAATACAACTTACAAAGCTTGATGAAAGACATAGGAGAAGATCAGGTGGCTGCCTTACAGGTGTCATTAGATGAAACCTCTGCCCAGTTAGACCACGAGGTAGCTAATGCCCTTGTAGAGTGAGTTTTAATTTTCTTTGGAGGAGTACGATTCTTTAATTGATACACTTTTACAATAGTATTGGAAATCCAACATCTTAGAGTTGCTGTAGAGGCTGCTTCTCCTTTTCTGGCTCCTATAGGAAGAACAAATAATTGCTATGACTTCCTAAATTGTTGAGACACTTCCAGGGATTTTATCAAGAATTGTCTGACATCCAACTGATGAAGCCTTTCCTCTGTTGGTGAGGAAGGATTTGGATAAAAGGAAGGAAGGACAACTTCCTGGTGAATATGGAAGTTTGAAACTACCTTTGGTAAGAATTCTTGCCTTGTTCTCAAAACCAGTCTGTCATGGTAAATTTAGATATGCTCATCTTCGCATGAAAATTTCAGACATACGTTTTGCCATAGTTATTGCTAATAGGAACATGTCTTACATGTCAGTAATATATTACCCAGCTCATCTAATGTCAATCTGAGGTTTGCCCCACAACTGAGAAATCATCTGAAACACTTCTGGATGAAGCTTCCATTCTCCTTGCTGAAAAGTCTTCCTGCTGAGGTAGACTTACCCCACGTGGCTTGATAACAATCATGGTTGGCAATATATGTAAAAGAGATAAAAAAAAATACAATATAGTACAGATGGTACATAGAATAAAAATGGTGGTGAAGTAGGAACACTCATATTTGAAGGAGACTGTGTATGAATACTGGCTCCGTAATAAAGCTTGTATGCTTTTAAGGCAACATCACACCTTCAATCCATGGTATGGTGTATCTCAAAGAAAAAGCATGGAGAGAAGGGAACAAATGTGTAGTCTGTTTTAAGTAATGTGAAAGGTGAAATAAGTAAAATGCTCACCTTTTTCAGAGCCTAGTAATCCCGGCTCTGAGGTATACTAGCTTTGTGCCAATTTGGGAGGGATGGCACTACCCCTATGTAGATTTAATAGGCTCCAGAGGACTTCTTCAAATATATTAAAATTTATTGGTACAATATAGCATATAACATATAGTAAAATAAAAAAATATATTATATAAAAGAGTCCTGAATTTGCTGAAATGCATTTCACTCTGGTAGAGCATCCTCAGTCAGCTGTGGGTCTGGTTCTGTGAATCTTTCATTTTTAAATGTCTTGTAGTCCTTCCCCTTTAATCACATGGATTTGTAATTATCCAGTAGCAAAGTCCTGGAGATGCCTATAATTGTGATTGTAAAGTTCAGATGGGGTAATTATATGGGCTATTGGATGAATTTTGGCGCCATTTGTATCCTTAAATTTCATTGGTGGTCAGCGGTGGTTGGTGGAAATGTTTTTCCCGCCTACTGTGGTTGGCAGAAGTGACGTTGCGGGTATCCGCGAGCGTCACCCATATCCAACCACATGGCTTCATCATGCCGCTCAAACCACCTTCCACCTAACATATGGACATCTATCTGTTTGGGAGGGGAGGGCAGTTGGTCCTTCAATAACGCTCGGGGAAGGCTGGGAACGGCATAGTGGATTACATGTTGCGTCGTCCCGCCCCCCGAGCGTGTGACGTAATCCCAAAACCTCTCCTGTCTCTGTATATCTCAGGGGAGCCCGTATGCACCATATTAATGGGGGGAAATTAGTAATGGCCAAGAGGTATAGATAAGAGAAAAGAGAAAAAGAGGGAGTAACATTTATAAAAAAGTACAGGGCATTGCATTGTTTAATGTTGATATTTATAGCTCTAGGCTTACAACTGACTTATATAATACATCTATATATCAAGAAACTTAATCCATATTTTATGGAAAACCGATTAGTGATAGTGTATATGAATAAGTGTAATGTACATAATAAAAACACATTTACAAAAAATTGGTAGTTTTGTTTTAAATGATTTTAAACGTTATAGTTTACTTGAGTAAAAATGTGATATATCAAAACAATAATCACAGTAAAAAATCTATATTAAAAAAAAGGCTGTATTAAAAAATTGTAAGAATGTTAAATTGCTGATCATTAAGTGCTATATAATTAGATTAAATAAAATGGCACAATTCAAAGTCGATGTTCAAACATCGGGGCTGTAAAGTCCCGATGTTGAACATCCACTTCATCTCGTTTTTTCCTAAGTATTTATTAAAATTTCCTCCACGCCAGTTGCCCTTAACTTTCTGAATACTCCTACATTTAAGACCTCTAGGGTCACTATTGTGCTTGATTTTGAAGTGTTGGGATACACTGTATCCCTCATATTCTTTTTTAATATATCTTACATGCTTACACAATCTCCACTCGTATGAGCAAATTCCGCTTAGTGCATTCTAATAAATATATTACATATGTTGAATGGCAAGTTATTAATTATTTTACATTGAATTCCTCATCATTAGAGGAGTTTTTAAATTTGGTAATGTTTCTTTTTTTATTGTTTGTGCTCCTACACGCCAAACATGCGCCACAACCGAAAAAAAACTTTTTGTATATCTACGAAAGTTCTTTCTTAATGTGGTTTTTCACTGAAAGCCTATTACATTGGGGGCACCTCTGAAAATTAAACACCGAAAAAACAAATAGCTAAGAGTTAGGTTGGTGTTGCTGCCTTCCTGACTCTTAGTATGAGTGCAGCGCTATAAATGTGATTACAGAGTAAATAATGCAAAACATTCACTTGCCCCTCACAGTATACAGGGGGTATATATGCAAAAGACAAAGGAGAAATAATATACATAGAGTAGTATTGTATAACACCAAGTAGAATAATCTCTAGATGCAGTGAGTGAAAAACTCAAAATATTCTAAAGAGCCTTACTACTGTTCCCGATATGCTTCACTCAGAGGTATAGAGTTATTGTTCTCCTCATCCTATCATCCACAGACTAATGGTGCAGCTGAAAGAGCTAACCAGTCCCTGGAACAATACTTACATTGTTTCATTAACAGCACACAGGAGAACTGGTCTGATTTGTTGCCATGGGCTGAGTTTGCTAGGAATAATACCACTTATGATTCCTCAGGTCTAAGTCCATTCTTTGTTACTATTGGTCGGCATCCTACGGTCTCGTCTACTGCATTTTCCAATATTGCCATTCCTTCTTTGGATTCTCATTTGAATCTCATACATGACACTTGGACTCAGGTTCATGATGCTTTAAACGGTGCTGCTGCTCGTTTTAAATGTCAGGCGGACAAGTGGCATGGTACCACGCCTGTGTAGCACGTTGGTGACAAGGTTTGGCTTTCTTCACGACTTGTTAGGTTGAAGGTACCCTCTATGAAGTTTACACCCAGATACATAGGCCCTTTTCGTGTACTTTGCAAGATCAACCCTGTTTCTTACTCTCTTGCCCTTCCTGCTAATCTTCGTATTCCCGAATACCTTCCATGTCTCCTTGCTTAAACTTTTGGTTTGTAATAAGTACACTACTCCTTCGGTTCCTCCTCCTCCTGTGATTATTAACGGTCAATGGTCAGTTCTGTTGTTGATTCCAGGTCGTCCCGTGGTTCTCTTCAATATTTGGTCGACTGGATGGGTTATGGTCCTGAGGAAAGGTCTTGGGTTCCTGCGACTGAGGTTCATGCTGGTTGTCGGCTCCGATCTTTCCATGGCAAGTTTCCTCTCAAACCTGGTCTGGCTCGTCTTCGAGTGGGGGGTAATGTCACGGTGCAGGGGGTCTGCATCGACGCGGTCGCGCCTGATCAGTGCGGCTACGCCGATATTTCAGATATAAGTAAGTCCCTGATCAGTGCGGCCACACATGAGCAAGGCGGTCGCGATGAAAAAGGAAAAAAATTAACTTACCTGGATCACGGCAGAGTGCCATCTGATCCTCCAAGAAGATGATGCGGCGTTCAAAGGCTGTTGCGGTCCCATTCTTACTGTTAAGGGCACACTGCCAACATTAAAGATGGTGCGGGCATGCGTGTGACATCACGTTATCGATGCACACGCACGTTTTGGGGTCAAAGGTCCCCATGGGACTTCATGAGAGAGCTGGCTGGAAGGGTCACATGGCCCCAGTGAGCGACTCTTTGATGTTTGGATACCTTAGATCGTTCGCGTACCGAGACATTTTTTACTCTAAATTTTAGTTTGAATACCAAATTGTTTACAAACAGGAACCGTCGAGTTACGAGGTTCCACTGCATAAGAATTACTTACCATGGCTTCCCCTAATACTCTGCCACAAAATCGGGGAATTTGAAGTTTAAAGGGAAATTTTAAGGCAATAGCCGACCCCACATCAAACTAGGCAGCTTGCCAAATTAGCCCATATACATGGAGACAAGGATTCCCACGATGTAGTACAGATACTAATCTGTACTTAACTCAGTTAGTCCTGCTCCTGCAGGCTGATTACGGAGTTCTTCAGATGAAGAGAGGCTGAACTTCATCTGGAAGCCCATGGTACACATGGGAATGTGGCCACAAAATACAATTTTATTTAGGAAAATTTCCTGTTTGTCCTGAGAGGACAGAAACAAAGACTGTGGGGTAGAAGGAGGATGGACCTTTTATACCTACAGTCTTGTTCTAATTGGTTGAATTTTTTCCTGTACTGTTCCTGTTGGGGGCAGAGCTACCCATAAGTGATGCTTCCATGATTAGCCAGGAACACTTATTTTCTTTTCTTACAGTTTTCCATTTTAATTATAATCATACTGAGTGACAAATGTAAAATATATTAAGTGAAGATTAGAAAAAGGCTACACATTATTAACTGACATTAACTGAAATAAATGCTATGCCATATTCCGTTTTCATATTAGTAGCTTATTATTGTCAGCTCACATGGCCTTGGTTATACTTCTCAGCATTTGTTACTTATAGGGAATAATTTGTTACTTATGTTCACCAGGCCTCACTACCTATATGTTATTTTCATGGTTGCCCTCTTGGTATTCAGGCACTCATGGGGGCCTACACTGTTTAGTAATTATATGGCAAAGTGTTGCTACTAACTGTCTAAATTTATGTCAGGCCCAAACTTGGGCCTATACATGTGTTCAGCATTTTTGGTACAGCCTGTTAATAATCGGTCTTATTTCACTGTCTGTCAATACTTACATTGTTTTAGCCCTTTCTGGGCTCAGTAATTATGTCTGTTCTATGGTTATAGGGCCATATACATGTCCCTCATCTAAATGTTATAGTCGCACTTCAATCAAGACATGCCATGAACCAGGTCTGCCACTTGGGTGTCATCAGTAAACATATTTAAAGGGACACACCACTCCCCCAAAAATGCTTAGTAAATATACTCTAAATGAAAATTTTTATTGAGATTATATTTACAAGTGTGTCTTTACAAGCCCTATAGAACCTCTAACACATGGTGCTGGCATTCGACCATCACTAGTCTCACATTAATACATGTTACTCTATGTTATTCTAGCCTTTGCCATTGCTTTCAACCCTATTCTTCCATACCAATTATGTATGCATAAGTCTTAATCATCCTTCTAGGCATTCCACAACTATGTCTTATAAATGTATGTATTACAGACACTCTTCACTTACCGACTGGATTCCGTTCCTATGAGCCAGTCGTATAACAAATTGGTCGGTAAGATTCCCTGCTCAGGTGCATTAGTTTTTGTTTGGGGAAACTTCAAAATCTAAACTCAAACTTACCTCTAATCCGGGCTGAGATTGACCCAGACTCCATTGTGTCCACTTCCGGTTCTGGTCCGACAGCGTCCCCATCAGCAGGAAGGATTTCCAACCACTCACAGCCACCATCAGCCCTAACGGATGAATGGCTCCCACACCAGCCTGCTAGCCACATTCGGGTCCCGCTGTCACTTATGCAAAGTGCAGAGTGCATTTTAATTATGCAAATTAGAATATATTAGGCAGGGGCAAGTAAGGGAAAAGCATATATAGAGGTAGGGGAACTGACAGATACTGGAAAATAATTATAATATAAGAAAATAAGTTCAAAAAGACTATTCAAAAAAATTGAAATAAAAAATTAAAATCAAAGCTTAAAAACACATGCTACAAGTGACTTATATGAATGAATGATATGAAATCATTTCATTCAGTCCTTTAGGGGCTATAGTATCCAATGTATTTATCCAGAATGTCTCTCGATTCAGGAGAAGTTTGCCTCTGTCACCCCCACGTTTTGGCGGTGGTATGTGGTCTATTGTCAAGAATTTGAGTGCTGAAAGTGGGTGTTGAAGGACGAGAAAGTGCTTGGCAACTGGTTGATCAGAGGTACCATCACGGTAGGCCATCCTGTAACGGCACCCCGGGCATAAAAGGGTTATACCGCCGTTTAGAAGATCTTCCCCTTCCAGAGATACAGGCACAGCTACTGCAGAACACCAAACTCCCGAACCGCATGTAAGGGAATGCTTCAAACTCCCGAACTGCATACAAAATAGCACTCCATACTCCCGAACTGGAACCTCACGAATAGCTGCTAGCAGACGAACAGGAATAGCACCCAAGCGGCTTACACTCCTGGCAATCAGTCTCTAACAGCATACAGTAAATCCTCCCAAAGACGAGACAGAGCTCCATGTTGAGGGTCAAGCAGTGGTCTGGTTTAATGAGGGCTACCTGCCCAGTATTTATGCAGGTCTCCCACCTGGTGGACACTCCCTTAGGGGACCAAATGGGAGACTGTAACAAAGGACAGACATGAACCAATGACAGACACACAGAGGTAAAACATCCCCACAATGCATCCTAACTTCCCTCCCTCTGTCCTGGAGATAATTGGGAAGTAATCCAATTATCTCCCAGGGCAGAGGTAAAACTTCATTAACCACATGGTTACAGTAAAACACTAAAACACAATAAAATACACCATATTACATTTAACACACAAAATATATACTTGCAACCCATCCCTAGATAGCTGGGATCTGAGCGAACAAAAGTACTGAATAGCGCTCAGATCCTATGAACAGTCCAATCGCAGTGGAGTTAAAGTGTTCCTAAAGTCTGTTCTCCATACGAATACACTCCACGGGATGGCTATCTGGGGTAATGCTGTTCATACGGTTTAAACTACCGAATGAACAGGCATTCGGTTAACTGACCGAATGCAGAAGCAAGGAGGCTGACGGCTCAGCGGTGTTCACGCAAATAAGTGTCCATTTACAGTTCCACAGTTTGGGCGCTGAACACCGCTGGCCGTTCGGGACTTTAAAATGGCTGCCGCCACGTGTTCGCCAACCGAACAAAGGCCACCCAGCATTCATCAATTAAGCTGCGGTTAACCGCAACTTCTGGGAGGTTAATTGCCGACACACTCCAGCTCCCAGGTGGTCCAGTCATTCGTGCGTTAGTTCAGTAGATTGAATCTACCGACTGCCGTGCAGAAAGGCATGAATAAGCCTTTTCTGCAGGGGAAAAGAAGTCTTTTAACACGGGGCCATAATCCAACAGGCGAGCAACCAGGCTTCTCCAATGCAATGTGGCGAGATTGCTCTCGTCACACACCCGTATGCTCAATCTGTGTCCCCTAATTCTCTCACATAAAGGTGTCTCAGTTTTACCGATATATGAGAGTCCACAGGGGCAGGACAGTTTGTAGATCACATAGGGAGTCTTACAAGTAATAGTGTAATGTATCTGGAAAGACTTATTCCTATGTGGGTGCTGGAAGATACGGGATGGGGTCATGTGCCCACAAGTGACACAGCCCAAACAACGAATGCTCCCCCGAGTATGGGCTTTGGTATTTTTTCATAACTTTTTATCAGATCCGTATGGACCAATAGGTCCCTTAGATTTTTATTTCTTCGATAGCAAATGAGGGGTGGGGGGGGTCTTTAACCCCTTAAGGACCAAACTTCTAGAATAAAAGGGAATCATGACATGTCACACATGTCATGTGTCCTTAAGGGGTTAAACACTTTGGGGAGTGTGTCATCACACACCACCATTTTCCAGTTGTCCTTGATAATTTTGGAAATCACTGGGGATGCGTCATGGAAAGTTAGGGGAAAGACTAACCTTGGGGCTTCTTTGTCATCTCTAGTTGAGCAGGCAGACTTTGCCTCTTCTCGTGCTCTAACTTAGTCATTCCGTCGATTGCCACGTTCAAGGAATCTCTCCATCATCTCAAGGAAGCTCAAGGAAGCAGGCTGAAGGGTCAGTGTTAGGACCCGCTTAGGGGGGGGTCTGCCTTGAATGTATCTAAAGTAGCCTTGAATGTACTGGCCATACTTAGATAAAATCCAATATTGCTCGTATATGTACATGTATGCGTTAGCTTAGAATATACTTAGAAACATCTACATATGATATCTAAAAACAGGAATTTAAAAGGGTAGAACACAGTAAATATGTAAAACCTAATTAGATTAAATAGATGTTAAGTAGACTCAATTTCATGAATAGGGTTTTAAGTAAAAAAAAAAAAAAAAATAATAAACAAAATCCATCGATGTATATCAAATTGATTCAAATTGATCTATATCTCAAGGCATCCACACAAAAAATCCTCATATTGATACCTAGTATACTGAAATGTTCCAATCAGCTATTTGTATAATTTTTCAATGAGCACAAATTGTTTATATCAGGAAATAATTTACAATATGCTATACCATTGAAATAAAAAGGATTATTTATATATATATATATATATATATATATATATATTTATTTGTGTTCGGGGCAACATTGATTATGATTAACGTAAGATTGTTGGTAGTGAAACTTGTGATAGGAAAGCTTGTTGAGGTGTGCTGAAACCGACATATGCGGTAGGCCAGTAAATAAAGTGGGTCTACCCTAGAGGAGTATGGTGAATAAGGGGAGTGGAGGGTGAGGCAACAGATCGTCGAACCAATTACGGCCCTCATTGAGACCTTTCGGATAAAGGGTCTTCAGCCCATAGGTCAAAAAAACTCCCATTGTCTAAGGAACCTGTCATAGCCGTCTCTTCATTGATCATGCTTGACTAATTCCAAACCACAGAACCTAGGTCCCTTTGAATCACCTGAATGGTGTTCCCTGGGGATGGGGGTCTCAATGTTGTTTCTTGGAAACCTAACGTGTTCCTTGATCCTTTCTTTGAAGGGTCAGAAGGTGTTAAACACATATTTCAAGTTACACTCACAGGTAGGTAAATAAACAATAACTGAAGTGTTACAATTGAAAAATGTGATCTTAAATGATGGTTTACCTTCTCTGTCTGTTACATTCTTGGAATCACGTTTAATGAACTTACATGCTACACATTTCCCGCACCTGAAGGATCCTACCAGGGGGTTGCACAACCATGGTCTTGTGACAGGATGTCAGGGTTGGAAATGACTAGGGATCAATAGGTCTCTCAGGTTCCTCCCTCTACGTGCTGTAAATTCCATGTGTGGGCCTAGGACATATTTTAGGTGTACGTCGTCAGTCAGTACGGGCCAGAACTTTTTCATAAGTCGCTTAACATTGTCCCAGCCTGCATCATAGGTCACTATCATTCGAATCGTGTTTTTTGACTCTTTTGGAGAACGGTTTCCAAGTAATTCATTCCTGTCGAACTCCAAAGCACTCTTTAGGCATCTATTGGGATAGCCCTTTTCCTTGAATTGCTATCTAAAAATATTTTCTTTGTATTTAAAGTCTTCAATATTACTGCAATTCCTACGAACCCTGAGATATTGGCCAGTTGGTATGCCTTGCCTCAGGATTCTAGGGTGAAAGCTATTCCAATTCAGGAGGCTATTGGAGGCCGATGGTTTTCTTAAGAGTATCGTTTGAACAGTTCCTTGATCCATAATTGAGATTGTAATGTCAAGAAAGTTCAAGGTAGATGTGACAGAGCTCTTGTACTCCGACTGAGTACCTGTGCCCAATCTGCTTCCTAGCCACTTGCCGGGACCCTGGAATGCTTCCACCGCGTTCACCGAAGCTTGACTGGGGTCTCTTCCAACTGACCAGGCTGCAGCTCTACTTCTGTCCTCTGCCTATTCCGCTGCAGCCCTGCTTCCAGGCAAGTATAGTGCCCTCTGCCTATTCCGCTGCAGCCCTTCTTCCAGGCAGGTATCCACATCCGCCTGCAATGTTATAGCTCTTGTCTTTTTAAAGACACTCTCAGGCCTAGCTCTCTTGCTTTATCCCAGGGTTAGAGGGATCCTGCACACAGGAAAGAGGTCCCTATCACTGGGATCACTACAAATCCACACAGGACATTCTTTATTTTTAGTCAGGACTAGCCCATATGCTCATAAGATTTAGATTAATGTGACAACTCAATAAAAATACAGTCAAATAATATCAGACAACATACAGCAACTTATCATAACACAATTACATATTTATAAAGTAGTAGGGAAGACAATAATTTACAGAAAATATCTCTCCTGCCTGCAGAATTAGCAATATGCAAATCTACCCGAATATACAAATTAGCAAGCCTTGCTATTCAGGTAGTGCATATCGCTGTTGCTAGATGCTTGGTGGTGTTGTACAGGCTCCACAGCCAAACCCACCTAGTTGATTGAAAGCATTAGCAAGACAGGAGAGCACACTAACACACTAACCCTAAACAACCACATTACATACACATCCTGCACCCAGAATGGACACAGGGTGACTTAAACATAGGCATCATTGTATCTACCCCAGATATGAATTATGGGAATATACTGGGAAAAACATTTTGATTTAAAGACCATCTCCTTCCACCATCCCAGGTGTAGGGTGGCATATGATGGGGCACAAGCCATCCGCACCATGCCCCTCACCTGGTGGTAAAATTTGTTATTATAGATAAAATAGTTGTGTGTCAGGATAAACTCGAGGAGCATGAAAACAAATTCTGTATGTGCTTGGAAGTCGTCCCTCTTTTACCAACTTGAAAGAACTTGACATGTTGGATCCTTCCCCAATGTGGTATGGAGGAGTATAGAGATTCTACATCCAGGCTACAGAGACTGGCAGATTCTGACACTTCTAGACAGGAGATGAGGATCAGGGCCTGTTTGGTATCTTGGATGTATGAAGGTAGGGTTTCTACAAATGGTCTTAGAATTTTGTCGATGTAGGTGCTTCGATTCTGCATCAAATTATCAACCCCGGATACAATAGGGAATCTCAGGTATCTTGTTAAATCTTTATGTATCTTAGGTAGGAAGTAGAAAGTTACTATTCTTGGATTTTGGTTGAGAATAAATTCGTATTCCTCACTGGATAGCAACCCTCTACTGCAACCCATATCCAAAATCTCTTTGTATTCTGTTAGAAACATATTTCTAGGATCCGTTTTTAGAATTTTAAGAGTCTCTAAATCATCCAATATCCTATGAACCATATCAACATACCTCTCTGAGTCCATAATGACTATACCCTTACCGCAGGTTTCACAATTATCCCATCATCCTTCTTTAATGACATTAGAGATTTCTGTTCTTGTTTAAATAAATTCTTATTTGGATTTAGTGTTGTCGCAGATCTTAATTTTTTCGATTTCATATTTCACTTCTTCTAGAAACAGTTCAATATTCTGAAAGCTGCTGAGATTGGGGGTAAAGGGGCTTTTAGGTTTTAAGTCAGTATTACTTAGAGTATTAGTATCTTCATTTTCTTTCAGGAGAGACATTAGAGTCATAAGACAGTCATAGTCTCTGCTGGATAGACCTAATCCCTGGCCCTCCTCTCGGTCTGAAGTTGATGATATTTATGCAATGCAGGTTCTCTGATGAACAAGTTTGGTTTATTTAAAATTTGGTTAAAATAGGTAAATTTCTGTCTTTTGTATTTAATTTCTTTTCCCTAAAGGATCCTCTTTCATTTATGTGTGGATATCAGTTGGTTCCTATGATCCCCTCCCTATAATCAAGTTTGGCTAATCATTTATAACTAAGTTAACTATCCGTTAATTAACTTATTTAGCTAGATTTAGCAGTCATTTAATGTAACATATCTTTGGCACTTACGCCTTTTGTTGCAATTGTGATAATATTGCAACATTGTAATTAACACAACTATAAATTCTATATCTATACAGAGAAAATATCAAATTTCTTATTAACTTCTAAGTGCCCATTAGTTGTCCATTTTTAGGCATTTTTTTCATTTTTTAACATAATTCACCCATGTATATGTTTTGCATAGTTATGTATGTTATTCCCAATTAGGATTTAAGAAAGTAGTTAATAATTTTATATCCTTCATTATTTTTTTATTTTTATTTTTTCTTTTGTTTTGAGTTTTTGTTGAATATTTACTCCATTTGTGTAATATTATTGGTGTTGTGTTCTCTTTTTGAGGTTTGATCCAATCTTTCTGATGATACTTATGTTGGGTTATGCCCTAAAACCAATACGTGCATCATGACAGATTTCTTCGTCACGGAGGTCGGTCTTTTGTGTCATAAATTCTAGTCTATGAAATAATCTGCAGTCTTTTTTTAGATTTAATTTTCTGAAATCATGTTTTTATATTTGCCATGTATATATGTTTGTGTGTAGTATGAATTAACAAAGATGATTTTTTTGTATATATTTTCTCCCGAAAAATTAGACTAGATGTATAATTCTAATTTGTTTTCCATTATATAATTTCCCAATTGTTCTCATGCTATATGTAGACACCTATAATAACATATGGAATAACAATTCAGTGAACGGAATAATGAAAGGAATAATAATAAGAGATGAATGATATCTAAGAGGTTGAAGAATTCCACAGCTGAGATGTGGGAAACTATCCATGATAACAGCTTATTCTGCCACTCAGTGGTGGAACTAATGTAGAGAGGGCCCTGGTGCAAGAAATTTTTTTGGGTTGCCCTCTAGTGCAAGTTGTAAAACTCCAACGATGCTGTGCCAGCTTGGGAACTACCGTTTGCCCAATCTTCCTGTGTTGTATTTGTGTGCAGCGTTTAAATGTAATCATGTTTTTGTATAGAGTGTATGTGTAAAGAAACTAGACTTTTACCTGTTATTTTCTCCTTTATTTTATTCGGTATTTTTATATGTGAATACTTGTATATTGAATGGATTGGTTCGGTAATTTGAAACTACCGAACGCCGACCACCCTCCTCGCTCATTTACTTCAAAGAGACTAGCTATTAACTGCTCCCTGGGCGGCCGAACGCCACATGGAAAAGAAAAGGGTGGCTCATGTTTGGGGGATATTCTACTTGCTGGGAAGAATCACCTTGGAACTGCATTTCATCTATTCTATTCCTCCACTCCCTGCTGCAGCTATAATCACTCATGCTCAGCTGTTGGGAGAGGGAAGCAAGACCGCAGAACCATAACCACTGCAGGTCTTAACAGTATGTGTGCATGTAGGGGTGTATTTGTGTGTAATGTCACCATTGGAATGCAGTGGTGTACTGTGTGTAGTGTTTCCGTTTGAATTCAGGGGTGTGTTTGTATGTAGTGTTGGCTTTTAAATCCTGGTGTGCTTTTGTGTGTAGTGTTGGTGTTTGATTGAATGGGTGCTTATATATAATTTTAGTGTTTTAATACAGGGGTGTGTTTGTATGTAATGTTGGCTTTTAAATGTGGATATACAATTGTTTGTAGTCTTGGTGTTTGAGTGAAGGGGTGTTGTTTTATATAATTTAGGTATTTAAATGCAGGGGTGTGTTTGTATGTAATAGCTATGTTAGATTGCAGGAGTGTGTTTATGTGTTGTGTTGGAGATTGATTGATTGCTTGGATGTATGCACATACACACATACACTCCAATGCATACATACTTACACAAAAAATGCAGACACATATACACAAATATAAACACATTGACATACACAAAAATGCATGCACCCTGACATACAGATACACCCTGACATATACAACCACACAATCCACAGAAATTCCTTGCACACAAGTTGAAAATCCACTGCCGGCTGCCAAAGCTCCAATAGATAAAATGGTAAATGGTGAGGCTGCACTCTTGGTCTTTAAAAAAATCCAATCTTTATTTATGCAATTAAAATTCGAAGTTTCAGTCCTCTCAGGGACTTTTCTTTAAGAAAAAATACAATAATAGACACATAGAACAAGGCATATATATATGGAATAGAAATTGGAACTAGAACTCACCCCAGCAGCACCGAGTGATCACCAGCGTCTCCCTGATTGTTGTGTGATACAAAGTCAATACAAATACAAAAAAACAAGACCAGGGGTCCTCAAACTCCGCCCCCCAGATGTTGCTGAACTACAACTCCCATGATTCTCTGGCTATCTATGTAATTCAAAGAATCATGGGAGTTGTAGTTCAGCAACATCTGGGGGGCCGGTGTTTGAGGACCCTTGAACAAGACCATAGTACACATCAGCCCCAATACATACAGCAAAAACCAAAGAAAAAAGTTACCTGCGCTCTTCCCAAATCCCTATACATATTTAAACAAATGGAGGTTATTTCATTTTTCCAATGGCCATGAGAGAGTTTAACCCAACTGCCATGTCATATTAGAGTGCGGGTGATTAAACGTCTATGCTGGAATCATGTGTCCACATGCTACACATCCCAGACAGCGAACGCTGTCTTGGGTATGAGCTTTTGTAGTGCCAGCATATCTGATCCGTGTGAACTAAGTGGTCTTTAAGATTTCTATTTCTCCTGTAACAAATCAACAGCAATTCTTTATACCTTTTTGGAAGAGTGTTGGCACTAGACACCATCTTCCAGTTGACCCAAACAACTGTTGCCACAAAAGGTGTAGATTCATGGA
>OW240914.1:184124140-184148540 GCA_933207985.1 Pelobates cultripes
CACCCCCCCTTATTTCTCTTTCTCACCCCCCTACCTCCCTGCGTGGCCGATCCCAGTATAGCCGGCGGGTACAGGGAGCTTTTGTTTCCTGTACCCGGCCGGACTAACAGGAAGTGCACACTCAGTGTGCACTTCCTGTTAGTCCGGCCGGGTACAGGAGACAGCTGCTCTCTGTACCCGTCGGACCATGCTGCAGTGAAGGAGCTGACAGGAGCGCCCCTCCTGTCAGCCTCTCCTCAGGCTGCGCCCGGGCGGTGAGGTCCGCCCTCATGGACGCACCGCCCGGGCAAAGCTGCAGCCGCCTGAGGCTCTCTACAGAGCGCTCGGGCGGCTGCAGCATGGGGGGGGGGGGCGGGGGGCTGGCCATGGCACCCCCCACCCTGCTGGCACCCGGGGCGGACCGCCCCCCCCGCCCCCCCCTTAGTACGCCACTGGTTGTATGTGTCTATTGTATATTTTTCCATTTCAGAGAGAACTGAAATGTCGAATTTTAATTGCATAAATGAAGATTGGATTTTTTTAAAAGAGTGAAGCCTCACCAGTTACCATTTTATGTCTACACTGAACAAAATTATAAATGCAACACTTTTGTTTTTGCCCCCATTTTTCATGAGCTGAACTCAAAGATCAATTTCGCTCAAATAATGTTCACAAATCTGTCTAAATCTATGTTTAGCAGTGAACATTCAATTCATGGGCAACAGCTCTGGTGGACATTCCTGCTGTCAGCCAATTGCACGCTTCCTCAAAACTTGTGACATCTATGGCATTGTGCTGTTTGATAAAACTGCACATTTTAGTGTGACCTTTTATTGTGACCAGCTTAAGGCACACGTGTGCAATAATCATGCTGTCTAATTAGCATCTTGATTTGCCACACCTGTGAGGTGGATGGATTATCTCGGCAAAGGAGAAGTGCTCACTAACACAGATTTAGACAGATTTGTGAACAATATTTGAGAGAAATAGGCCATTTGTGTGCATAGAAAAAGTTTTAGATCTTTGAGTTCAGCTCATGAAAAATGGGGGCAAAAACAAAAGTGTTGCGTTTATAATTTTGTTCAGTGTACATATACATATGTCAGTGTGTCACTGTGATCAGACCAGATGAGCTATTTTGCACCTACAGTAATTTGAAATGGTCATGTTGCTTGTAGTCTGTAAATGCAGCATTTCAGTTTGAAACAATGCACATAATGAGTTAAAAACAAGTATGTTTTCCTGGCACTATAGTGGTCCTTTAAACAAGCTTACAATGAGGAGCAGGTGGGGTATAAAATCCCAGTAGGAAGGGCAGCATGGGGAATAGCAACAATTATAATGAAATGAATTATTGGTGCTAATTGCACCATTTGATCTTCAGGAAAGCATATCAATTAAACTGTCAACAGCTTTCTCTCCCCGCACCCCGATTCCTCTCCTGCAACTTTCATCAAAACAAAACTCTAAGCCCTCAGTGAATACTATCCTAACAACCTACTTTTCTACCCTACCCTTACCTTTTGTGTCACTATATCCCCACTCCCTCTAGCATGTAAGCTCATTGAGTAGAGCCCTAAATCCCTGTGTTCCTGTGTGTCCAACTCATCTGTTAGTCCACCCATTGTACAGCACTTCAGAATTTGTTGACGCTTTATAAATAATAATAATAATGATCACAATATAATGTTTATTCAGGTGGTAGTGCTTGTGTTTGGGTGGTGCTTTTATGTTGGTGGAGCAGGAGGGGGCCCTTAATTGCCCCTTCTTTCTATAAACTTGTCAATATTTACAGTTAGATGTCCAATCTTGTCACTTCAGTCCATGCCTGACATGAATCTTCTACATGTATTAGTACTTTGTTGTCCTTGTTTGTGACATACTATCTCCTAAGTATCTCCTATTAAAGATGTACATTTTATTACCAGGTGAAGTTGGAATCATGGCAACGTGCTATATAGAGAGTTAGGCCTGAATAGCCAACAGAATTTAACTTGTTTTTGAAAACTTCAGTGAGTTCACAAGATATGACAAAACTAGACACATTCCAGGGATGGTCGAACAGGAGCAAGTTATTTTTCACCCAACCTTGCTTAACTTTACTCAACACTATGCTGGGAGCAGTGTCAAAAATGTTTTAGTCCTCCAAGAAGATTAATCTAGGGTTCTCCATCAACAACATTAATATCATAATGTTAATGAAAAATAATTAAGAAAAAAAAACAAACAACATTATATGTACAAGTCTGGGATCAACCCCTCAGCCAAGGAGAATTTTAAAGATCCTAGGTATTGTGGATTTTCTGACTCTAGAGGAATTTGAAACCTGGAGTCATGGGCTTCGAGTCACAGACTGGATGTACCAAGTGAACTTTATTTGTAAAGAACATGTTCCCATAGCTAACACTTGGCATCTGACAGAACAAGTCATGATGTTTTCAGAGCTTATCTTCTGTAGCTTCCTGATGATAATGGTTTTGCGAAAATTCCTGTACATCCTTTAGGGAACTTGCTAAATCTTGCTTAGTTCTTTTTGACATCCTCTTAACACATTGTGACGAAAGGGTGGAGCTTTATCAAGCTACCAAAGAGAAGCTTGCCTAAAGCTCCATCCTTTTTCAAGATATGTTTGAGGTAACAAAGCCATTTAAACACTGTAGAAATCATGTAAAGGTGCATTTACTTAAAGCAGACCTGTCAACAAAATGTTCTTGCATAAATAATTGTAAGACGGTAATCCCAGCAGATTTCTTTTGTGTCCAAGCAATAGTTAATTTATTTCTGCTAGCCACTTGAATTTCTTACAAGTTCAGTTTGGTCATCCAGATTTGTATTGTTGGCTTTGACAGGGAACGTGACAGTTACTGATTAAAAAACAAATAAAAGCCCGCAAGGACATGTGATATGAACATATGTTCTGTATCAGATATCCTGATTAGCTCACAAGAGCTCACTACACAAGTAATAAAGGTCCTTTGAATTCACAAATGATAATTTAAAATGTGATTGGTTATGTTTATATATGCTGCACAGGAAGATGAGCACTCAGGCCCCTCACATTTGAAGGTTGATTTACTTTCTGCAACTACTCCTTATATTCGTCCACGCAACAAGCTTGTAACAGCACATATGACTTTAATGTGAATGCCAGCCACATTCACCCACCCACATTACATGTACATATTGCAATCTACTCACTTACCTAGTCCCATGCCAACTCACCTATCCTGTCACATCTAACACATCATCTGCCTTCCTGTCCAGGGCTGCCATCAGAAATTTTGGGGCTCCTGACACAGTTCAAAGTCTGGGCCCCCTGGACCTGCCCCCGAGTCTGCCCATAGGGCCCATTCGAAGTCCGCCCTGTCTGTGTGGTGTGTAAAATGGATACAGATTGCACATTTTTATAACGGATGTAGTTTTGTGTGTTTGTGTAGTGAATGTAGAGTGTTTGTGTTGTGGTTTTAGTGTGTGTATGGTGAATGCAGTGTGTGTTTGTGCTGTGGTTTTAGTTTGTGTATGGTGAATGCAGTGTGTGTTTGTGTTGTGGTTTTAGTGTGTGTATGGTGAACGCAGTGTGTGTTTGTGTTGTAGTTTTAGTGTGTGTATGGTGAATGCAGTGTGTGTTTGTGTTGTGGTTTTAGTGTGTGTAAATGTGTAAAATAGGGGGCTTCATGGGGGGGCCTTTTTGGTGGTATTTGAATTTATTTAAAACACAATTTTATACCCCCCTCCCTGTTTCTTACCTAACTAGGGAGGGGGAGATTGCATCCTGGTGGTCTGGTAGAGGATCGGACTGTTTGGCCATGTTGTACGTTAAGGACCAGAGCTGTTAATACTTTTGTGGTGTTTGTGTTTAGCTGTAACTTTCCTCTCTCTCATTTTATGTTCCCATACAATTTTATTTTTATTTTCAGGACAAAAAGGGCTTTCTTTACATACCATTATTTGTATCATGTCATATCCTTTTCCTTAAAAAAATAATATGGTGAAAAATTGGGGGAAAAAATAGATTCCAAATTTTGTCCTGAGTTTAAAAACAACCAGTGTTTACATGCTTTTTTTTTTTTGCAAGTTATAGGGCTATAAGTACCAATAGGAAATTGCCGTTTCAAAATATATATTTTTAAAATGTATCAATAGTGATATTGTAACACTGTTATCTGACATAAATCTCTGAATCACACCTTACATCTACATATTTTTTTAAAGTAGACAAACCAGGGTATTCAATATGGGGTATGTCCAGTCTTTTTTAGTAGCCACTGGCCAAAGTTAGAATTTATATTTGTTTGTGTGTTAAAAATGCAAAAAACTATTATGAACGCTAACTTTGTCCAGTGTTTTTGACTAAGTGGCTACTAAAAAATACTGTACTTGATGTGAAGGTTTTTGGCTGCCATGAGTTAGGTCATTGTAACATCAAAATAGCAATCTTGTAAAATTCATCAAAGAGTCCATCATTTGTTTATTAATACACTTCATTATGGATTTCTAACAATTAAATCTTTTATGTAATTAAACATTACTATAGACATCTTCTGATATATTTTTATGTGATATCGATGTGACTATTGTTATGTGTTGAATTGTTGATGCATATGAGTGATCTCCTTCACTCAGTGCTGCCAATCCATATTTGTATATTTGTCGCCTTGGCAAAAGATCTTTATTGCCATAGACGATTATATGCGCTTGTTTGGATGCTCAAAGTAGCGCCATGTGTCATCACGGATGATGTAGCAATGCCGTGGTACGAACGTCATTGCGCATACGCTTTACCCGAAAAGGAATTAGTTGATCCGATAGGACACCTCGAGAGGACCTGGTATATCTTTGAATAATTGCTATATTATAGAATTTCTTAATTATTAAAATTTAATTACTTTAATTTAATTTCTATATCTAATGATTGTGTTGAATTAAATTAAATTATACTCTAACTCATGGCACAGCTGTTAGCCTTTACCATCAATGTAACTATACTGAGGGCTGTACATGGATGTAATTGAATTTATGGTTGTAATTTAATTAATTGTCTGTTTAATTGATGTAACCATGTTAATTGTTAATCACGTGTATCCCTATAAAAATGAATGTACACATGCACTTAGTAGCTTAACAAAGACCGTGTAGGTCGAAACGTTGTGATGGAGTAGGTTCAATAAAATTGGCTGGTTTGTACCTTGGAGTGCCTGGATCTCTCTTCTATTTATTACTGCGTTAAATGTATAACAGAATTACAGTATTCATTTCACAGCTCAAGTGGTAGACTATCTTAACATGTTTCAGATCTAACTGAAGTAGGTAAGCGTCGTCCTTAACCGTCTATAAAAATCTCACATTGCGTGTTTGATGTGTTGCAGAATTACAGTATTCATTTCACAGCTCAAGTGGTAGACTATCTTAACAGGTTTCATGCGTCATCCTTAAGTGTCTTTAAGGGAGAGGTTTGAGAGACAAAACTAATAAAAGCATTCTATGGTTTGGTTACAGTGAAGGGAACCGTTGCCGGTAAGGCACAAATGTGATCGACATAATCTCACATTGCGTTTTTTTTGGAGATTGGAGCTTCGCACATGATTGAAGTTAACAGTTGACTTTGTAACAGTGATGAGTGTTCTTTTGCAATGTTTGGACATTAGTTGCAGTGTGATGCCAATAGTATGTTGCCTAGGCTGAGCGTTTGCGTCATAGCGCTTTGTCTTATTGTGCTGTGGGCTAAGGGAGAGGTTTGTGCCTGTTAGCAGGATTACAGCCCTTAAATTGTGAAAATGGGCCATGTCCTAGGCTTTTGATCAAAGGTGAGGTAGTAGAGCTTTGTCATGTAAGCAACGGGAAATAACATGTCGACTTTAGCGGCTTACTTTGTAACACTCGTGGGATGGATTGTATACTGTGTGCCTTCTAGATTAGGCGGCTCTGTCAGGGGTGGTGGTCTTATTCAGGGCTACCTGGAGTCTTGGGTATGATGTGGGGGGTTAAGTCATTTGTAGCAACCAGGCAAAGGCCCCTATCGGTAGGCAGTCGATTGATGTCGCAATGGCTAGATATTGTAATCTGGTGGTCTGGTCGCCCTATAGGGCTGAGTGTGGGTCGGTCGCCATACTCATGAGACATCTCCTTGATGCTCATCTATTATGTGCCTTCCTTTGTGCGGGATGGGGTGTTATGGAGACCTAACGAGGGAAAGGGGGTAAGGAGGGTCATGTGGGGGGTAGAGGGGTTGAAGGTGAGGGAGTAGTGGAAGCTCTCAACTCTCTGTCCCACACGCCGTGTAGAACCGCAGCCACGACGTCCATGTACGGGTGCATTTTTCTAGCCTGTTGTGTAACATTGCCGTTGTGGATTCCATGGCGTAGATCTCACCTATTTTGTCCATCCATTGCTGAAGGTGGGCGCACCTCTTTGCCTTCACAGTGTTGGTATTAGAAATTTGGCAGCCGTTAGTAGGTGTTTCACCAGGCACTTTTTGTATGTTGGAAGAGCTGTGTCCGTGTGGTGCAGAAGCATGGGAAGTGGCTGAAATGGCAGTTCCTTGTCTGTAATCTGCCGAATTGTCTTATGGACCATGGAACAGAAGCGGGTTATAACCGGGCAATTCTACCAGATGTGGAGAGTGGTGCCAACGGCGTTGCCGCACCTCCAGCATTTGTCGGAGGTTTCTGCGTTTATACGGTGTAGTGTGTCTTCATTTTCAGCTGTAAATACTGAACATAAATATTCATTGAGGCAGTCAGCTAGACCTTTATCCTCTTTTACATACCTTCCTTCTTTCATTTTTAATCTGACTAATCCTTGTTTTATTTTCTTTTTCTTATTTATGTATCTAAAAAATGTCCCCTTCTTTACTTACTGTGCTATTTTCTCTTCTGTGTGTGATTTGGAAGCTCTTATAACTTGCTTAGCCTCTTTCTGCCTAATCTTATAACAGAGTGAGGAAGATAGACAGAACAAAGTTTCCCAAGGTCTCTTAGTACAATTCTTATGCTTTTCTCTAAAAAAATATAAAATCGAGACATAGCAATAATTAGGACAAACATAACAAAAGTTACAGCATCATAAAATCTATATTATTCTATTATTGATCCTTTTCACCTTTCGTTTCCCTCTTTTACATTTCCACTGTCTTTATTTGGTTTAACATCTTAAATAATTCTCTAATATTGATATTAATCTGTAGTTCCTTGTTCCAGGTATTTATTGCTGGTATAAAGGGTTGACCCTCACATACATAGATTAGATTGATATCATTTTATTATTATTTACGTCATTCAACATTTGGACAAAGTATCTTTGTTTTACCTGTATGTTATATAAGTCTATATGACATGACATAGGGAAAGTATTGGATGCTATTAATTTTCTCTAAGATGATCAAACAATTGTATCTCTTTATTTTTAATGCAATATCTTATTTGTTTTATACCATTTTTTCTCCAATGTCTCAACTCAAGCTATTCTATGTTTGTTTGTAACATTAATTGTTTCAAGTGGAGGTTCATCCAGAATCTTTTCATAAAAATTTAATTTATCTTTTAGGTGATTCCAAAGTGGGTATAGAGCTTCTAATACTATAGAAGACTTTATCTTAATTTTTTTTATTTCATTTTAATTCCAAAATATTTCTTTTTAATATCATCAAATCTTATACTAGCAGCTTTTTTTGGTACCATGGTTCCTCTATTGTCTCCTTCCTCAAGGTGTTAATATGATGTGTTCCACAGGCTTAATTGGCTTGGAATATATTAGGAAAGCTCAATCCTCCAACTTTATGTTTCAATTAAAGCATTTTCAGATTTCTAGGTTTTTTTGCTTTCCATATACATTTATTAGAAGAGGATTGGATCATTGTTAACCATGGTTTAGGATTTTTTAAGGGGATCAGGCGAAAAATTTGACTTCCTCTTCTTCCAGATGTAGACGCTTCCCCTCTACAGCCCCTGTACCCTCTCTATAGCCCCTGACCACCAGGGATAAAGTGGTCTCAGCCCCCTTTGAGCTTACAATACTTGGAATGTATGTATACACAAATTACATATATAGTCACATACACACATTTTTAAATACATTTGATTCTTTAGGGTGGCTCTTAATGTTTACAATAGGAAGTGTGTTGCACCAATATTTACACTACTGTGTAATCATCATTATTAGTGACCACATGCCCCAATGTTTTATTGTGAAAGGGATGTGGCATATAAAAAGAGCAAACATTTAAAGGGAGGTCAACGGGCTCTGAAAAGGGAAGAGCAATTTAGCTAAATTCATACATGGGTCACCCCTTCTGCATGCACAATTTAGAAAAATCTTTAGAAATCTCTCCTCTCCCATCTTCAGATCTGGAGAGAACCCAAATTGTTACACCCATAAAACTGGGAACTGTGTTGTGAATAAGCTGAATGAACATTCAATAATGGCTTATTTCAGTTTAATCAGCAGTTCCATCCAAAATATGATATTAGTAGAACTGCCGAATAAACTGAAATAAGAAATCAGGAGAACCAATATATCCCATAAAAATGTGCCAATCAGGATGTGATTAGAAGCAACTGTATAGACCAAACTTAGAGGCTTCAGATTTGCGGAGCTTCTTTCTTTTATGGGAAGGGTCTGCCTGTGCATGTGCTATAATTTGTGGAACTATAAAGTGAATTTATATCATTAGTATTTTCATTTATCTTATTTTTATTATTTATTTATTTATTTAACCAAAGTGACTTAGTTAACAGGTTTTGTAAATGCTACCTATTTGGACTTTAAAAACAACATATTCAAAGTGCTGTTCATTTTTACATCCTTTTCCAATCTCTTAGCATGTACAGGGCTGCCATCAGAAATTGTGGGGCCCCTGACACAGCTCAAGGTCTGGGCCCCCCGGTGCCTGCACCCGAGTCCGCCCAAAGTGCAGCAGCCCCCACACCCCCCCTCCCCCTGAGTCCGCCCACATGAAAGCAGTGTCTGCAGGGCCGGTGCAAGGATTTTTGCCGCCCTAGGCAAAAATAACGTTTACCGCCCCCCAATGTGACATCACAATGCCCCACACATATGATCTGCCATGTTAACTAACACCAGTGCTGCAGTGCCGCCGTGTTTACATTAAAAGGCCTGCAGGGACAGGCTAGACACCAGAACCACTACATTAAGCTGTAGTGGTTCTGGGGACTATAGTGTCCCTTTAATGTGAGGTAAATTAGAGATTAGTGCCACAAATAATATACTAGATTGCCTACTTACAACCAGATGAGGATGATGGTGGGCTCTAGCTCCCGTCTGGCTCCACTGGTCTGGTGTAGAACAGGCTCTCTGGAGGCGGTTTGTAACTGTGGTCACAAAAATCAATGTTCTGGGATCAACGGGAAGCAGCTCCATTTTTTTGAGGGCCCTTTACACAGCTCAATGTCTGGGTCCCAGGATCCACCTTCATGTTCCACCAATGAGTTTGTTCACAGGGGGTGGAGTGTGTGTGGGGGGGAGGGATGTCCTGATGTGTGTAAGGAATGCATTGTGTGAATCTGTGTTTGTATGTGTAAGGGCTGCAAGGTGAGTTTGTGTATGTATGGGATGCAGTGTGTGCGTCTGTAAGGGATGCATTGAGTGTGTGTAAGGGATGCATTGCTTGTGTATGTGTGTCTGTGTGTAATGCATTGTTTGTTTTTCTGTGTGCAAGGGGTGCATTGTGTGTGTGTGTGATGTATGTCAATCTCTCCCCCTCCCCCCATCAATTTCCTTCTCCCCCCCTCCAATTTCCTTCTTCTCCCCCTCCCTCCTCTTTCCAATTTCCTTCTTCTCCCCCCCTCCTCCAATTTCCTTCTTCTCTCCCTCCCTCTCCAATTTCCTTCTTCTCCCCCTCCCTCTCCAATTTCCTTCTTCTCCCCCCTCCAATTTCCTTCTTCTCCCCCACCCTCCAATTTCCTTCTTCTCCCCCTCCCTCTCCAACTTCCTTCTTCTCCCCCTCCAATTTCCTTCTTCTCCCCCTCTTCAATTTCCTTCTTCTCCCCCTCCCTCTCCAATGTCCTTCTCCCCTTCCCTCTCATTGCCTTCTCCCCCCTCCAATTTCCTTCCTCCCCCCCTCAAATTTCCTTCCTCTCCCCCCCTCCCAGAAATTTCCTTCCTCCCCCCCTCAAATTTCCTTCTTCTCCCCCCCTCCAACTTCCTTCTTCTCCCCCCTCCTCTCCAATTTCCTTCTCCCCTTCCCTCTCATTGCCTTCTCCCCCCTCCAAAATTTCCTTCCTCTCCCCTCCTCAAAGTTCCTTCCTCTCCCCATCCACCTCAATTTCCTTCTCCCTCAAATTTCCTTCCTCCCCTCGATTTCCTTCCCCCCTCCTCAGATTCCTCCCCCATAAATTTCTTTCCTCCCCCTCCCTCGTATCCTCCCCTCCCTTCCTTAAATTTCTTTCCCCCCTCCCTCCTTCCTTAAATTCTTTCCCCTCCCTCAAGTTTCCCCCCTCCTTATTTCTTCCTCCCCTCCTCAATTTCCCTCCTCCCTTAAATTTCTTTCCTCCCCCTCCCTCCCTTCCTTAAATTTCTTTCCTCCGCCTCCCTCAAATTTCCCTCCCCTCCCTCCTCTCCCCCTGACAGCCAGCCGGCGCGCGAGGGAGCACTCTCCTCTGAGTGCTTCCTCTTCAGCTCCCTCGCGCGCCGCGTACTAATGCCGGCGCCGGAAGATGACGTCATCTTCCAGCTCCGGGATCAGTACGGTGCGCGAGGGAGCTGAAGAGGAAGCACACAGAGAGGGCTCCCTCGCGCGCCGGGTGTCAGCAGGGCCAGCCTCTGGGGGGTTCTGAGGTGACCAGCTGCTGGGCCCCCCAGGAGAAGAGGCTGGCCCTGTGGGTACTTACCGGGTCGCAGGGCCACCTGCGACCCGGTATGTACCCACTGAATGTGGGGCCCGGACGACCTTAGCAGTCCGGGCCCCCCAGGACCGCCGGGCCCATGACAACCGTTGCGGTTGTCATGCCCTGATGGCGGCCCTGAGCATGTACACTTGAGTAACGAATAATACTAGTAATCTGAATCTAATTCGAAGTGAATTTGCAGTAATGAAACATTTAATCAAAGCCCAAGACATTTCCAATAATCAACACAATTTACCAAACATAGTTAGATGCACAAAATGTGTGATATGATATGCATCATTCTATTACATTCATTTTATTTTTCTTATGTTGGTTTATGGGTTTTTTCTTAAAGCCCGTACATTACTGAGATTTATTTTCAATTATTTTCCATAGCACTTTCAAGTCCGATTAGCAGTTTATTTTTTATATCTGTTCCTGGATATAAAACTTTAAATAATGCTTAAAATATTAGTGTGTTGAATATGTTTTAGTACAGCTTCACAGTTCTGCTTATAATTATAGTTATAAATGTGTAGAGGTATTGAACATTTTGAGTTTTTGCAAAAATGGCATTATATTGATAAAGTGTTATAATTTTATGGTTCCAATTATTTATATTGCTGGAGTGCTGCATTTTAACTGTTCCTTAATATTCAAATAAAATCAATGACTCAAATGCTTTACTCTATAACATTATATACATGTGATGAATTAAACCCCTACTGTATGACAGTTTCAATTATAATAAAAATGAATAGAGGCACAGGTGGCTGAAAGCCAGTTTATAAGATAAATACAGTCGGAATAAGCCAGAGGCCTTCAAATAATTTTGCCTAGCTTGCTAATTTATAGAATTTGCTGGTCTCAAGTATATTAAAAGAATACTATAGTGTTAGGAATTCAGTTTTGTACCCTCTACCTCTGCCTTCCCACCACCCGCCCCCACGGTCATGGAATGGTTACTAACACTTTCATTTGCCTAATTTCAACAACGATGTCCCTCGCTGGATAGGTCTCCTCCTTCCACAACGTCATGGTGACGGGTGAACCTAATCCGTGTGAAATAGGGTTTCCCGACAAGAAAGCCTTTATATGCTTTTCTATGGGAATTTTCAAGACACTGGACAGTTCCATGCAAAGTTCAGTGTCATTTTTACACCAAGAGGAACCTCTAGTGGCTCTCTGAAAGACTGTCACTAGAGGACAAGTAAACCCTTCAATGTAATTATTGAGGTTTCTAAGGTACTGCAATAATTAACATTGCAGGGTTAAGGGGACAGGGGCACTGCACCTAGACCACTTCAATGAGATGAAATGGTCTGCGTGAATATCGCATCTCTTTAAGATGGATTAATTATATGCTTAAAGCAATTGTACTGTTGTTGCCATATGTTTGGTTAACTTTAATTATCTTTATTTTCATTTCAAACAAACATACATAATTGCAGTCTGGGGACCTTAAACTCTGGCAAAACTGGAACAGTCTGCCTGAGATTAGTGGGAGTTATACCCAAATAATAGGGACTTATTTATCTCAGTTCTACCCTTACAGGCAGGACTTACAGGCTTTGCAGGGCCAGCTTTAGGTCTTTAGGCGCCCTATGTAAACGATCTTCCCTGCGATCCTCTTTGACCACATTCTAAAAATTTTAAATAAACAATACCTATTTTTCAATTAAAATATAATATGCAATAAGGTAATTTGTGCCAAACATCTTTGTTAGACTCTTCCCAGAGTCATATGAGTCTCTGCTGCCCTGAGGAAGGCAATTTTACTACATAAATCTGTTTATTGTGGGATGTTGTCTAGGGCTTGATGAATATGATAAGTATGTTTCAACACTGGAGACCCAGAGAAATAGCATGGCGTCCTGATTCAGGGGTCAAGTACCATTTTTCTACGTAAAATTCACAATCTTTCCACATTAAGTATTATATACTATTAGTTCGTAGACTGAGTGATTATTCAATAAAACAGTTTAAACACAAGCTTGATGGCTTCAGTCTGGAAACTAAGATTAAAGATACAGATTACAGATATAATTATTTAACATAGTTTTTCATGTACTAAGATGCATTGAATGCACGTTGTTTCGGTTCACTGAGGAATGTATATGATTAGAAAAATGTAGAAGAAAAATAGAATTTGTTCAAAATTGGAATTGTAATATCCAATAACATAATTACAGATCTCATAATGTATAGGGTATTTGGGTTAACACAAAATCAAGTTTCACAGTGTTTAAAGGGACACTATAGTCACCAAACCAATTTTAGCTTAGTGAAACAGTTTTGATGTATAAATCCCCCTGTAGTCTCACCACTCAATTCTCTGCCATTTAGGAGTTAAGCTAAAGTTGTTTTGGTGACTATTGAGTCCCTTTAATATTTTGTAAAACATTTAAAGCTTTTCTAACCATGCAGCAATATCTTGCTCCTGCTTGCCTACTGTGTACATGTGACAGTAGGGGATTTACATTTGCCATCTGCAATTCTATTATTATTATTATTATTATTTTTATTATTCCCACTGGTATTCAACTTTCAAAGCATTATTTTTGCTGGCTGGGCAGAGATCTGTATTTCCACAAAGTATATATTTTAGAGCATCTTCACCTAAAATAACTTTTTATGACCTGAGAAAAAAGGAAGGTAAAAAAATATATATTTTTTTTGATTTGCTAAATATTTAGTTTGGACAGGAGGTTCATCCCACATCATATTTTGTCTATCATGGCAAACTAAGATGCTTACTTGCCCTTCATGAAAACAAATCAGCTTCTTCTCCACCCATCCCCTTTTTTGTGTCACATGCAGAGCAGATAACCTCAAAGTATTGGAACATATTTGGCTATCAGCTTGTTCTTTGTTTAGTTTTATGTCCACACGAGGGCTTCAGAAATACAGAATTTGACCCAGAATTCATTGACTTAAATTCGACTGAATCTGAGTTTAGCTGATTCCAAATGTCCAGGTCTCTTAAAGGGACATGCGCCACTTGGCAATTATTTTTATAAACCAGCAAGCAAACACTTTTAAACAAATATATAAACCAACATAAAACATGAAAAGTATATAATACATGTTTATAAATGTGCTATACAGTTGCTCAGATTGCTTTATTGTACATGCCTCTCAGCTTGGGGAGTTTATTCAGATTCCACCAACCTTGCCCAAACTTCTCAGTTTCAGACAGGTGCTCTAATGACAGAAACATTAGACAGACAAAAGCACAACACCGGAGCCTGCTCTGTATAATCACACTGAACAGATTCATCTCTTCTCCCCCTGTCAGGATATTGCAAAGTGCAGAGTTCTTCCAACTTCTCATGTGTAAATCTGTCAGGCATGCCCAATGCACTTTTTCAGCATTCCTAGGGATAGGACACTAATTGATTAGATCACTGTTTCCCCTCCCCGTGGAGTGGAGTGGATGTGGAAAGCATGAAAAAGTAGAAGTAGGTAAATATGAAAGAAAATCTTATACCTTTTCATTCTGCAGAATGAGACAAGTGTCTCATTCAAAGCTAGAGCAGTTGTCTCAAAGTGATGCATGCCATTTTAAGTACACTGCTCAAAAACATACAAGGAACACTTAAACAATACAATGTAACTCCAAGTCAATCACACTTCTGTGAAATCAAACTGTCCACTTAGGAAGCAACACTGAGTGACAATCAATTTCACATGCTGTTGTGCAAATAGGATAGACAGCAGGTGGAAATTATAGGCAATTAGCAAGACACCCCCAATAAAGGAGTGGTTCTGCAGGTGGTGACCACAGACCACTTCTCAGTTCCTATGCTTCCTGACTGATGTTTTGGTCACTTTTGAATGCTGGTGGTGCTTTCACTCTAGTGGTAGCATGAGACGTAGTCTACAACCCACACAAGTGGCTCAGGTAGTGCAGCTTATCCAGGATGGATAAGAAGGTTTGCTGTGTCTGTCAGCGTAGTGTCCAGAGCATAGAGGCGCTACCAGGAGACAGGCCAGTACATCAGGAGACGTGGAGGAGGCCGTAGGAGGGCAACAACCCAGCAGCAGGACCGCTACCTCGGCCTTTGTGCAAGGATGAACAGGAGGAGCACTGCCAGAGCCCTGCAAAATGACCTCCAGCAGGCCACAAATGTGCATGTGTCTGCTCAAAAGGTCAGAAACAGACTCCATGAGGGTGGTATGAGGGCCCAACATCCACAGGTGGGGGTTGTGCTTACAGCCCAACACAGTTCAGGACGTTTGGCATTTGCCAGAGAACACCAAGATTGGCAAATTCGCCCCTGGCACCCTGTGCTCTTCACAGATGAAAGCAGGTTCACACTGAGCACATGTGACAGACGTGACAGAGTCTGGAGAGGCTGTGGAGAACGTTCTGCTGCCTGCAACATCCTCCAGCATGACCGGTTTGGCAGTGGATCAGTAATGGTGTGGGGTGGCATTTCTTTGGGGGGCCGCACAGCCCTCCATATGCTCGCCAGAGGTAGCCTGACTGCCATTAGGTACCTAGATGAGACTCCTTGTGAGACCATATGCTGGTGCGGTTGTCCCTGGGTTCTTCCTAATGCAAGACAATGCTAGACCTCATGTGGCTGGAGTGTGTCAGCAGTTCCTGCAAGACAAAGGCATTGATGCTATGGACTGGCCCGCCCCTTCCCCAGACCTGAATCCAATTGAGCACATCTGGGACATCATGTCTTGCTCCATCCACCAAAGTCACGTTCCACCACAGACTGTCCAGGAGTTGGCAGATGCTTTAGTCAAGGTCTGGGAGGAGATCCCTCAGGAGAACATCCGCCACCTCATCAGGAGCATGCACAGGCGTTGTAGGCGTTGTACAGGCACGTGGAGGCCACACACTACTGAGCCTCATTTTGACTTGTCTTAAGGACATTACATCAAGGTTGGATCAGCCTGTAGTGTATTATTCAACTTTAATTTTGAGTGTGACTCCAAATCCAGACCTCCATGGGTTGAAAAATTTGATTTCCATTTTTAAATTTTTGTGTGATTTTGTTGTCAGCACATTCAACTATGTAAAGAACAAAGTATTTCAGAAGAATATTTAATTCATTCAGATCTAGGATGTGTTATTTTTGTGTTCCCTTTATTTTTTTGAGCAGTGTATATGTTTTGGGTTTTAATTTGTTCCAAAGTGTTGGAGTAAAACATAATTAGCATATTTTAAACACTTTTATGTTAAGATAATTTATTGCCTTTACTGCTGAAATTATACTATGGCAAATTAGGATGAGGTGCTGATAATATCACATGTGTTTCTTAATAATGGTAACAAACTGTCAAGTAGAGGTAAATTAAAAAAAAAAAAAAACTTTTTTTTTTAGATAAACATTACCCATACTTATTTTTTTCTTACATGTTTTCAGCAGCACCCAATCTCTGATCTTCACATGACTTTAATCAAGATGTTCTTCGAATATCTTAGATAATCGCTAAAACTGATATTTAACTGCTGATTGTAAAAAAGCACAAATCATCTTTGTGGTTACTGTCTGTTAATCTTCAATTTTACAGTGGTATCTGACAGCTATACACCAGGAACATTTACTGGGTGACTGCTGCTAGAATGTGCAGTAACTAGGGTTACCAACTATGCCTTTTTTTACAATGACTGCCCTGGAATAAAGAGGTGTATATATAAATATATCCTAAATCCTAGAAATTCTTTTCTATGTCCCAGATTGCAGGATGCTAGTAGAGATGAAAATAATAAGACAGTAGAATGGGTCACTTCCTGTAGGGCTATAAAGAGAGAAAAAATGCTGTTCACAATGTTTTGCTTTTACTACCACCTATATTTAGTTTGTAATCAGGGCCGGCGCTACCTGTAAGGAGACCTAGGCAGCCGCCTAGGGCGCAACTTAGCAGGGGACGCAGGATCCCTGGCCCGGAGTCACCGCTGCGGCTCCTCATGCTGCGCCGCCTGAGCCCTTTTACAAGCCTTTAGGCGGCGCAGCACTGCTGTGGAGGGCAGCCGGATTTGAGCGACCGGCAGGAGGGAAGCGCAGAGCGCTCCCTCCTGCCGGTCTCTCAATGTAGCGTGGCCGGGCAGTGCGGAACGCGGGACAGGAACCTCTGTTTCCTGTACCCGGTCACCGGCGGACTGACAGGAAGTGCTCACTGAGTGAGCACTTCCCTGCAGTTCGCCGGCGGCCGGGTACAGGAAACAGAAGTTCCTGTCCCGCGTTCCGTGCCGCCCAGCCACGCTACATAGGCAGGAGGGTAAGGACCACCAGGGAAGGGGGGGGAGGGTGAGTAAGGACCAGGGGGGGAAGGGGAGGGAGGGGAATGTCTACTAAGGGGTTTGGGAGAGGGAGGACCACTAAGGGGGAGAGGGGGGAGTTAGAAGACCACCAAGGGGGGACTACAGGGGGCCAAGGGAGAGCACTAAGGGACAGAAGGGGAGAACACGGAGGGACAGGAGGGAAGGGTAAATCAATAACTGACAGTGGAGGAGAGCACGATGAAAAAAATAAAAAAAAATAAAGAGCTGCTCCCCTCTCAGTCTCTATCCTACTCCACAAAGCCTCTCTTTTACACTACACACATACACAATGCATCCCCCCCATACACACACAGAAACATACAATGCATTCCTACTCACACACAGACACACCCGAAACACACAATGCATCCCTTACGTTCACACACTCATTCTCTTACACACAGAAACAAAATGCATCTCTTACACAATCAATGCACCCCTTACAGACACACACTGCATTCCATTAAATACACAGAAACACACCTTGCACACCTTGCACACAAACACCCAGAAACATACAATGCATTCCTTACACGCAAACACACACTGCATGCCCTATAAACACACTACATCCCTTACAGAAATTGGTATCCCTAAACACTACATTCTATAAGAACACACATACATTGCATCCTCTACAATAACACATAAAACATCCCCTACACACATACACTCCACTTCCTGTGAGAGAACTCACGGGTGGGCCATGTAGGTGGATTTATGGGTGGGCATTGTAGGCATACTCACGGTCAAGCCCTGGGGGCCCAGACCTTGAGCTGTGTAAGGGGCCCTAAAAAATGGAGCTGCTTCCTGTTTGTTAATTGTTGTGAGCACTGTTAAAAACAGTCTCCTGAGAGCCTCTTCTACACCAGAACCAATGCAATTGGGTTCTACCAAATTGCCTCAGGAGGAAAAGCAACGCAGAAAGAGGGAAGGATTATGCCTATACTGCAGGAAGACCCTTAAGGAACACCTGCCCTACCCTTCAGGGAAATGCCAGCATCTAAGACCTAGCAAGGGGCTGGTCTTGGGTGTTATGATGCATCACCACCTTGGATCGATTCAGGTGCAGCAGGTTGCTTCATGGATCAGTCTTTCACTGAAACCTCTGCCCTGACTCTGATCCGGAAAACCACACCCTTGGCCCGTTATGCTCTCGATGGTAGACCGTTTACAACACCCAAAATTACACATGAAACCCAGGAACTGTGTATGTCCGTAGGTGCCCTGCATAAGGAACAAATCACGTTTCACATCTTATGTTCTCCATCATGCCCTATAGTCCTTGGTTTCCCTTGGTTGGAAAAACATAATCCCATTATAGATTTGGTTAACGTGTATATCTTTTCCTGGGGTACTTATTGTCATGAAAATTGCCAAGAAACCCTGCATCCAAACTGTGCCTTGAACCTGCCTTCAGCCCCTCCTCTATCTACCTCCGCAGTATAAGGCTCTGGCACAAGTATTTGAGAAGAGAGATGCTAACAAGCTTCCCCCGCATCGTTCCTATGATTGTGCCATAGATTTGCTGCCAAGGACCCTTTAGACTAAAGGGCAGAGTATATCCCCTTTCGGAGCTGGAGAACAAGATTATGGAGGAGTACATTGAAGAATCCCGTAGGAACGATTTTATTAGGAGATCCTCCTCTCCAGCACGTGCTGGCTTTTTTTTTGTCTCCAAGAAAGAGGGTGATCTGAGGCCCTCTATCGACTACAGGGGCCCTAAAAATGATCACGGTATCCAACGCATATCCCATTCCGCTTATTACCGAGCTCTAAATATTATACTAAATTGGACCTTAGGGAGCTTAAACTTGGTTGGGATAAGGGAAAAGGATGAATGGAAGATTGCTTTTAATACCCGTAGTGGCCACTATGAATACCTAGTAATGCCTTTCGGGCTATGTAATGCATCCGCAGTCTTACAGGACTTTATTAATTACGTCCTCCGGGCAGGGCCAGATTAAGAGCCCAGTGGGCCTGGTGCTGACAATTATGACGGGCCTAATAACAGAATCATATCGACCAAAAACAGTAAAACACTCCCAAGCATCATGTATCTGATGGAGATGGTGCTGGAGAGAAAGGAAACAGCAGCTATAAGAAAACACATACCCTAGGCTAATCTCTCACTAATTTATGTTTTCATCTTTCAAGTAAATCCATAACCCCTAACAGCAGTGTCCAGTCAAGTAGGAAGTCAATGGGCATGGTAAAAGGGTGTGCCACTGACACAAATCACATAACCTGCCAAAAGGGGCGAACATCCCCAAAAAGAGGACATGTCTGCTCAAAGAATTAGAAGACCAGCCTGGCATGTCAGGCTGCCTGCCAATCATGCAGCTGGCCAACTAAGGGCATACTATGCAGACAGCACCCTGAGCTTGGCATAAATGCATCTAATGATGCGCTCACTCAACGCTTTCTAAGGACTGTCCCCTAGCACTCGCTGGTCCACTTGTCTCCTTACCTTCTTACTAGCAGGCAGAAGCTCCTGGTATATGGTCTGGGACAGAGAAAAGCTGTATGTAGTGAGTGTAGAAGAAAGGGAACATGCCACAGTGTTAGAGAGACCAAAGTCAGCATTACCACAAGCATGAATTCATGACCCTATAGTGTTAACACCACCATCTAGCCCCCCTGGGCCCCTCATGCCTCCATAAATATAGCAAAATCCTACTATATTCAAGCCTGAAGCTTTAACTCTGCATGCTGTTAGACTCATAAAAACAAGTGGTGGCCTGATCCAATCCCAGTGCTTCCCCATAGGATTGGCTGAGACTGACAAAGAGGCAGATCAGGGGCAGAGCCAGCATGATTCAAACACAGCCCTGGCCAATCAGCATCTCCTTATATAGATGAATTTAATTAATGAATCTCTATGAGGAAAGTTCAGTGTCTACATGCAGAGGGAGGAGACACTGAATGCTTGGATGCATTTTAGGCAGCCATGACCCAGGAAGGATCTCTAACAGTCACCTAAGGAGTGGCCAGTGAAGTTATCACTAGGATGTAATGTAAACACAGCATTTTCTCTGAAAAGACCATGCTTACAGCAAACAGCCTGATGGTAATGATTCTACTCACCAGAACAAATTCAATAAGCTGTAGTTGTTCTGGTGACTATAGTGTCCCTTTAACTATATTCATTGTCAGCTAGTCTACACAAGTTTACATCCCTCTTAAGTTTCCATACTTAAGTAAGAGTATGTGAAAAGTAGTTAGGGTTGCCACCTTTCTTGGAAAAACATACCGGCCTTACTAATTTATGTGTGGGTGACATCACATGATGTAAATCACAAGGAGTGACATAAGAGAAAATGCTGTAAAATCACCAAAAAACTATTTAGTTTAAATCTGCTGTAAAGATGGATTCCTCCCAGTGCCCCCATATGTTGATTACTCCAGTCCTCAGTGTTCCTATGTATCAGTGTCTCAGTGCCCCATGTCTCCCAGTGTCCCTAAGTGTCGTGTCCCCAGGTCTCCCAGTGATCCTATGTATCAGTGTCTCAATGCCCTATGTCTCCCTGTGTCCCCATGTATCCCAGGGTCCCCATGTCGCTAGGACACTAGGAAGACGGGGAGACCTGGGGACACGGGGAGACCTAGAGACACAGAGACACCAGTGACACTGGGAGACTAGGGGACTCTGGCTGGGACACATGGGGACATGGGGACACAGACACCAGGGACAAAGATACTAGAGACACTGGCTGGGGGACATGGGGACATTGAGACATGGGGGCACTGGGAGACATGGGGACACAGACACCAGGGCCACAGACACTAGGGACACTAGCTTGGTGACATTGTGACACTTGAGGCACTGAGAGACATGGAGGCACTAGGAGACATGGGGACAGTGAGACACTGGCAGACTGGGGGCACTGGGAGACTAGGGGTCACTGGAAGACTAGGGGTCACTGGAAGACTAGAGGCACTGAGACACCAGGGACACTGGCTGGGAGACATGGGGACACTGTGTCCCCATGTGTCTGTGTCATAATGTCTCCCAATGTCCCTTAGTGTCTCAGTGTCTGCCATAATGTCTCCCAATGTCCCTTAGTGTCTCAGTGTATGTCTCCCTGCTGCCTTTCCCCCCCATCCCTTACTTCCCTAAGCTGTAGGTTGTCTCTGCAGGGTGGGAGTTGCTGTCTGGACTCTCTGTAGCTGCACCCCTGCAGATCAGTGAGTATAGATAGACAGGGAGGGATATGCTGGAACTTCCTATACCTGCCTGTCTCCACATGTCTCCTACTGGCCAGTGCTGGTATTGCATAGTAATTTCCATTTATACTGAGAAAAATACCAGCATTTATATTGCCAGTATCACTGCAATATTGGCACCAGCCAGGCAGCCTCAAATACTGGCTGTGCCAATAAAATAAAAGCCAGGTGGAATCCCTAAGAGTAGTGTGTGGAAAAAAAAAATGTAAAAAAAAAAAAATTTTTTTTTTTTTTTTTTAAATCAATGGGCCTATTCCATGGGCCTGGGCCTGGAGCTGCAGCTCCATCAGCCCCTATGTTAATCCGGCCCTGCCTATGATGGCATTCCATTTGCAAAAGAAGACAACCCAAGGTATTGCAAATGGGGTATGTTCAGTATTTTTTAGTAGCCACTTAGTCAAAAACACTGGCCAAAGTTAAAGGACCACTCTAGGCACCCAGACCACTTCAGCTTAATGAAGTGGTCTGGGTGCCAGGTCCTTCTAGGGTTAATCCATTTTTTCATAAACATAGCAGTTTCAGAGAAACTGCTGTTTATCAATGGTTTAAGCCTTCCCCCTAATCCTTTAGTGGCTGTCTCATTGACAGCCGCTAGAGGCGCTTGCGTGCTTCTCACTGTGATTTTCACAGTGAGAAGACGCCAGCATCCATAGGAAAGCATTATGAATGCTTTCCTATGCGACCGGCTGAATGCGCGCGCAGCTCTTGCCGCGCGTGCGCATTCAGCCAACGGGGCGGATCGGAGGAGGAGAGGAGGCAGAGAGCTCTCCGCCCAGCGCTGGAAAAAGATAAGTTTAACCCCTTTTCCCCTTTCCAGAGCCGGGCGGGAGGGGGACCCTGAGGGTGGAGGCACGAGTTGGTTTTCCTGGCACTATAGTGGTCCTTTAACTTTCATAATTGTTTTTTGCATTTTTAACACACAAACAAATATAAATGCTAACTTTGGCCAGTGTTTGTGACTAAGTGGCTACTAAAAAGACTGGACATAACCCATATTGAATACCCTGGGTTGTCTACTTTAAAAAAATATGTACATGTAAGGTGTGATTCAGATATTTATGAAAGATAACAGTATTACAATGTCACTATTGATACATTTTACAAATATATATTTTGAAACAGAAATGTCCTACTTGAACTTATAGCCCTATAACTTGCAAAAAAAAAAAAAGCTAAGAATATGTTAACATTGGGTATTTCTAAACTCAGGACATAATTTAGAAATTATATAGCATGGGTGTCTTTTGGTGGTTGTAGATGCGTAACAGATTTTGGGGTCAAAGTTAGAAAAAGTGCAGGACTTATTTTTGTGTATTTGTATACATAAAAAGGACCAGAGCAAGAGTCATACAAAATCTGTTTACCCATTTTGAATTCAGCAAGATTTCTTTTGGGGTTTTTATTAGCTATTAGGCTAGTGGCAGGCTTAGTATAGATTGTTGATTTCTCTCTCTCTATAGATTGTTGATTTCTCTCTCTCTCTTAGTATAGATTGTTGATTATCTGTAGCTTAAAATTCAAATTAACCTTATTAATTCTAATGCTCTCTTACAGTGTTTAATTTTATCTGAAGTTGTTTTTGTCAATGTGTGTAGTTTAACCATAGGTCAAATCTCTAATTCACCATTACTCTTGGCTATGAATATTCTTAAACATTATGAAACAAAGGAAATAATACAAACAACTGGAGAGAATTTACGTATTTTTTTGCTTTATTTCATATTAAGAAAAATATTACAGAGGTTGATCCCTGGACACATGCCTTAATGACACAATGTCAAATGATCAATGGGAATGTACTGAACGTGTCACTGTGACTGCCGTAGGACATCCATTGAAACATTAATATCTAAATTGAGTCTTTAGATGCAGACTGTAGTAAGAGTGAAACTAAAATGTGATCTATTTATAAGAGAACTACCCAGTTACAGTAATTAATGCATTCCTAGAAATAGCTTCAGGTTGCCTACACATATTTGGCATTCATGTCTATTTAAAAAAGACAAGTAATACCACGTAATCTCCAAAATCTTTTATCCACCAATCTTTCTGTAAAGTGTAAAGTAGCAAAAATAAATACATATTTAAAATAAGTGTGTATAAATTGCTAACAGTCTCTTTACAAAATTAATATTTGATCTTACATTTTTGTGCCAACTACATACACCATGTTTTCAAATACAATATTATGTTATTTTTTCTAAAACTAAAAGAATTTGGTTTTGAAGGTGATAAAAATGTGCCTTGATCATTTACTACAAGCATGTCAAACTGTGTGAATATATTTGCGGCCTGTCTGCTTCTTGTCTTTCCTCCCACGGCCACAAGAGGGCAGAGTGTCTGTCTGTCTGCAGTGCAGCAGCCACTCCTCCTTCCCTCCTGCTTGCAGTGCCAGACTAACTGGAGGACCACTCTACACCCCAAAAGCACTTCAGCTTGCTGAAGTGCTTTTTGGGTGCGGAGTAGACTAGTTTAATCCCAGTCTATAAAATGAGCTTTTTAAATTCGCTCTTTTGTTTACTTTAAAGCTTTACGAGCGTAAGGACATCCATTGTCAGTTACGCAACTTTTTTATACTGTACTTTTGGAAATAAACCTATGTTTCTTTTTGAAAACTGAAGTTTTTGTTGTTTTGCGGCCCACATGAACTTAAATCTTGTTTATTTGGCCCGTGCTAGCATTTGAGTTTGACATGCATGATCTACTATGATAGACTTATGATTGAAGTGATCATGGTGTCTGGAGTTTGTATGTGCAGCTTTTCAGTATGAACTGCTGCACATACAGTGTGGAACCCCTCTGTTGCCGGAGTTAAAATATTGTGGCATCATGAGTTCCACGTGGCTGATGTTAATTCTATGCATCTTTGATACCTGTCTTTAGCAAGCATAGTATGCTGGTGACGTTCCACCAATGGTGGCATGCCACTAACAAATGTCCTCCCCTTAGCCAACCTCCCCTACATCCCTACCTCTCCATCAGGCTGCATGGAGATCTTGGCATATGCATTGGACTGAAGTGAGTATTTTTTACCATTATTTTATTGCAGGTTGGGCCAGGATAGGAAGGATTA
>OW240914.1:184148640-184169797 GCA_933207985.1 Pelobates cultripes
TATATATATATATATATATATATATATATATATATATATATATATATATATATATATATATATATATGCATGTATATTGATGTGTGTATTAGTAACATATATAATTATGCCTATAATATTTACATATATATTAATATACATTTATATATGCATAATACACACATAAATGTCATTAATATATACATATATGTAATGAGCACATATTGGCCCAGTCTTGTTGCTAGTTGCATACTCATGCACAATAACATATTCAAAGTGAAGAGCGTACCCATAGGACTTCAAAATGAACAAGATAACTTCATTTTTTTTTTTTCCAGTTGTGCAACCGCAGACATTCAACATTTCAGTCCCATTACTCAAATGTCCTTAATAGGCCAAAGTAGTTGTACTGAAACATTGATTACATGCAAATGTACGTCTGCTTAAAATAAAGGCGCCCTTTTGTTTATTTTGAAGCCCTATATGCGTTCTTTCGTTGGAGTAATAGTTTTCAATTTTAAGCAATTTTTTCACCCTCTAAATCAGCACACTATGCTGGCGCGACGCATTATTGGGCTGGTATAGAATTTTTTCCAGGGCTGCTTTTAGTTCCCAGTCCGGCCCTGGTCAGTATGTCTGTGTTTGTCTGTCAGTCAGTATGTCTGTGTGTGTGTCTATTTGTGTGTGTGTCAGTATCTTTGTCAGTCTGTCTTTGTGTGGGTATGTCTGTGTGTTTGTGTCAGTATGTCTGTCAGTGTATGTATCTGTGTGTGTGTCAGTATGTCTATTAGTGTATGTATCTGTGTGTCAGTATGCCTGCCAGTGTATGTGTCTGTGTCAGTATGCCTGTCAGTGTATGTGTCTGTGTCAGTATGTGTCAGTATATGTGCCTGTGTGTCTGTCAGTGTATGTGTCAGTATGTCTGTAAGTATATGTGCCTGTGTGTGTGTCAGTATGTCTTTCAGTGTATCTGTCTGTGTGTGTGTGTGTCAGTATGTCTGTCAGTTTATGTATCTGTGTGTGTCAGTATGTCTGTGTGTCAGTATGTCTGCATGTGTGTGCGCGTCAGTATGTCTGCCTGTGTGTGTCAGTATGTCTTTCAGTATATGTGTGTCAGTATACCTGTCAGTGTATGCGTCTGTGTGTTTTTCAGTATGTCTGTCTGTCAGTATACGTGCCTGCATGTGTGCATGTCAGTGTATGTATTTATGTGTGTGTCTGTATGTCTGACAGTATATGTGTCTGTGTATCTGTATGTGTGTACCTGTGCGTCTGAGCATCTGCATGTGTGTCAGGTTGTGTATCTGTTTGTATGTCTGTATGTGTATCGGTGTGTCTGTATCTGTGTCAGTCTATGTGTCTGTACCTGCATGTGTGTGTGTGTGTGTGTATATGCGAACAGATGTAACCTGGGTGCTAAATTGTTTTCAAAATTGCTTCACACTCTGGTGTAATCCCAAAACTCTACCAAAAAGAGAAAGTAATGTGTGCTAGTGAGTGGAGCAATTTATACCATATATAAGACAGAAGAAATTTATATATATATATATATATATATATATATATATACACACACATACATACATACATACACACACACATACAAACTGGTTTTGATTTTAAGTGTAACTTCCAGCAATAATGGTATATATGTAAAGAAAAAAGGGGAAAAAAAAAGGCAATGATAGTTCAGATTGTATAAAAAATATATAAGCATATATACTTATAACAATTCATAAATTGTGAAGTATCACTTTAAGAAATATTTGGTGAAACCCCAATAGGAAAAAGCTGACATAAATTTATTATCTGCCACATGCAGAAAAAGCAGTACATATATACATAAAATAGAATAATAAAAAATGATGATAAAAAATAGGGTGACAAGCCCCTTACTAGATAAGGTGGTGAGTTTGACACATATATGTCAACTCACTATCAGAGTTCAATCATTAGGGTGGTAGGCTGCTCGTCAGGCGTTCTTCCTGTTCGGCTGCTAGAGAATCTCCTCGTGTATTGTCTGCTGCCAGAAAAACAAACGCCTCCGCATCCGTGGTCTGTAAGCTCCTCCCCCTTTGTATGACGTCAACGCGTTTCGGCAATCGGCTTCCTCAGGACGTGCTCACAACCTTCATCTTGGTTGTGGGCTTAAATAGGGCAACAATCCCTCATGATTGGTTTATCACTAATTCAATTGAAAAAGTCCAATTGTTCAACACCCCGTTCACACAAACATAATCCATACAAAAACATGCTTACATTCAAACACGGCTCAGTGCTACAATATACCATGCAAGTATAGAAAAATTGTAGAGCCCTAGCTGTCAAAGTATTATTAGAGTTGCACGACAGATGGGGATCTGCCTTTTGCCCAACCTTGAGATTGGTGGGCCCAAATATTTCTTGCACCAGGGCTCTTTGTACTTTAGTTCCGCCACTGCGTTGGGGTGGAGGGTGTGATTGCATGCCAGGGAGTGGGGTGGGGGAGCAGGAACCAAGAGGCCCATACAATACTTGCCCAGGGTCCAATCAATATTAGACGGCTCTGTATAGCCCCCACTGGTTGTTTATGGGCATTTAGACTTCAGTAAACAACCCTGTAAACATTTACCTCTTAGAAACATAGAAACATAGAATGTGACGGCAGATAAGAACCATTTGGCCCATCTAGTCTGCCCAATTTTCTAAAAACTTTCATTAGTCCCTAGCCTTATCTTATAGTTAGGATAGCCTTATGCCTATCCCATGCATGCTTAAACTCCTTTACTGTGTTAACCTCTACCACTTCAGCTGGAAGGCTATTCCATGCATCCACTACCCTCTCAGTAAAGTAATACTTCCTGATATTATTTTTAAACCTTTGTCCCTCTAATTTAAGACTATGTCCTCTTGTTGTGGTAGTTTTTCTTCTTTTAAATATAGTCTCCTCCTTTACTGTGTTGACTCCCTTTATATATTTAAATGTTTCTATCATATCCCCCCTGTCTCGTCTTTCCTCCAAGCTATACATGTTAAGATCCTTTAACCTTTCCTGGTAAGTTTTATCCCGCAATCCATGAACCAGTTTAGTAGCCCTTCTCTGAACCCTCTCTAAGGTATCAATATCCTTCTGAAGATACGGTCTCCAGTACTGTGTACAATACTCCAAGTGAGGTCTCACCAGTGTTCTGTACAATGGCATGAGCACTTCCCTCTTTCTACTGCTAATACCTCTCCCTATACAACCAAGCATTCTGCTAGCATTTCCTGCTGCTCTATTACATTGTCTGCCTACCTTTAAGTCATCAGAAATAATCACCCCTAAATCCCTTTCCTCGTATGTTGAGGTTAGGACTCTATCAAATATTCTGTACTCTGCCCTTGGGTTTTTACGTCCAAGATGCATTATCTTGCACTTATCCACATTAAATGTCAGTTGCCACAATTCTGACCATTTTTCTAGTTTACCTAAATCATTTGTCATTTGGCTTATCCCTCCTGGAACATCAACCCTGTTACATATCTTAGTATCATCAGCAAAAAGACATACCTTACCATCAAGACCTTCTGCAATATCACTAATAAAAATATTAAAGAGAATGGGTCCAAGTACAGATCCCTGAGGTACCCCACTGGTGACAAGTCCAAGCTTCGAATATATTCCATTAACTACAACCCTCTGTTGCCTGTCACTCAGCCACTGCCTTACCCATTCAACAATATTGGAATCCAAACTTAAAGATTGCAGTTTATTGATAAGCCTTCTATGTGCAACAGTGTCAAAAGCCTTACTGAAATCTAGGTAAGCAATGTCTACTGCACCACCCTGATCTATAATTTTAGTTACCCAATCAAAAAAATCAATAAGATTAGTTTGGCATGATCTCCCTGAAGTAAACCCATGTTGTCTCTGATCTTGAAATCCATGTGTTTTTAGATGTTCATCAATCCTATCCTTTTAACATGGTTTCCATCACTTTCCCCACTACTGAAGTAAGGCTTACTGGCCTATAGTTGCCCGACTCCTCCCTATTACCTTTCTTGTAAATGGGCACAACATTAGCTAATTTCCTCTTAACCCCTTAAGGACACAACTTCTAGAATAAAAGGGAATCATTATAGAATATTTCCGTTATGTGTCCTTAAGGGGTTAATGACCAGAGGCAAGAGCCGTCCTTCAAGCCATGGTTCCATAAAGATTTCCTGATCACTTCTGGGTTGCCCCAGATGGTGCCCGGAAGTGTAGCAGAGGATCGGAAGCCATCTGGCAGGCTTCCAATGCTCTGCCTGTGTGCTGAGTGCCTCAAGAGGTCGAGGCACTCAGTGAAATTAAATTTTAAAAATGTTAAAAAATTAACATTTTTAAAAATACAAGTATTAACCCCCCTCCTCCCACCAGGACCTCAGATGTACCTAATACGCCAAAGGTATTCCTATTCACTTACCCAATCGCTGCTGTTCGCCGGCGATCGGTGTTCCTCTCTGTCTGGGGGGACTGTCTGACAACCCAGGTAGTCCCCTCTCAGCAAATTAGGACCCAGCAGGCCATGTGATCGCTGTGAAAGAGCGGTCACGTGGCCGCAATAAGCGTCCATAGTGCTGCCTACAGGGGGACTGCCTGAGCTGACTGAAAAAGTAAAACAAAAAAAAAAGTATTCAAATTTAAAAATAATGTTAATAAATGTAAAAAAATTTTTAAAAATAAATATATATTTGAAAATTGTTCCATACTTACCATACTTTTCTTTTCCTGATAATTATTCATGGCAGCATTTACTCATTATTCATGGCAGCATTTACTCATGGGTTAGCTCCTCCCCTTACAGCAGAAAGGACAGGAAACAGAACTCTGAAACTGGTATAAATAGATCCTCCCCCTACCCATCAGGCAGTCTTTGTAACTAGCTTCACAACTCCTATAGTATATGGGTGGGAACGTAATGCTGCCATGAATAATTATCAGGAAAAGAAAATTACGGTAAGTATGGAACAATTTTCAATTTTCCTGACCATTATTCATGGCAGCATTTACTCATGGGGAATACCCAAGCAATATATATAGGGAGGGACAGAGTTCAAAAACAGCTAATAGCTATAAAACCATTATTGAGCTGTATAAATCTTAGAAGACTTTACAAAGCCAAACAAGAATAAATATGAAATTGTCATAAAATCTAGCTCAGACAAGATCATTTTCCCTAGAGGCTGCAAGGTCAGCAACCTCCTGGCATTCAATATCTGAAATATCCTGAATAAATATAGAATTAAATATAGAATTAAGGCCACGATAGCATAAGCTAGAGAAGGAAAATGTCATTCTGGTATAAAAATTTAAAACCAAATTGATATCAATAAATCAGAACCTTGACGAAGGCATAACTTCCAGAGATCATACTGGAACAAGCAGATAATGTTGGATGAGAACGGACACACCATGCTATTAAACACGGGGAGAATTCAGATTCATAACAATACCTCATACAGTGGATGAATTGATACAGCAACGATCAGTCACAGGAGAGGAATAAACTAATCACATTACTAGGCAAAGGCAAGAAGAATCATATACAGATTAGTTGAGGGAAAGAAAAGAAATAATCGGTATGAAACATAGAATTTGTGGCAACTACTAAATTATAAGGAGGCCAACCACGTCAGAACCTACATTCAAAGATAAACATATTGTAAATAGTACAGATTATGCCAAACAGTATAATCAAATTTATTAGAGACTGTTGTGCAACATAAGTAAGAGATATATAATAGGCAAGATACTGATGGGAAGGTGGCAACAGACACATAATAAGCAGGATAGTATTCAGTTATCCTTATGAGAACAGCAACCGCATACTTACTCTTACCTTATCTTCAGATAGTGATGAAGTACTTATGGCAGAGCCTATGGTGATAATAAACAGCTTGTTATATCTGCAAGATATCAACACCAATCCAAACATATAATCCACAAGTATTAAATCAATGCAATGTTAGGAGAGACCATAACTTATACCGATCTAAGTACAGAGACCCTGTAAAACATATCAGTCAAATGTTGGTCATCAACAGGCTGCATTACATTACATTATGCAGGATGAATCAATCATTTAAAGCCACACATTGGTTGCAAATTCCCGATATAAGGACACCTAGAAGAATCCCCATGAATATCAGAAGAGGTCTGTAATGGAACTACCTGTTTAGGGATTTACTCTATTGTTCAGGCAGCAGGAGAATTTTACCTGAAATAGTAAACCTGGTAGAATGGTCTGGGGACTGGAATGACCTAAAATACTTGCAATACACAGCATCAAAGTTACCTGGAGCATATGAGCCTAAAAGAATACCTTTATTGCAGAAAGGAAATTATAACGTTCCCCTTCACAACAGGGGAATCTGTCAGAAGTTTCTGATCATTAACTCCTTAAGAACTAAAAGCATGTCACCCCTGACATATACTAAAGGTATTGCCAAACTTTCAGGTATCCAAGGGATAAAAGAGAATACTGAATATAAATTTTATGCTTTAAGGAAATTAATTCAGATTTAAAGAATAAAAGGTTAAGACCAGGAGAAAGAAAAAACAATATTAACAGCTTTTAAATCAGGTAATGGCTTCAGCGTTACCTACTTATGAAATCAATTAATAGCCCAATTTGTGCTCCTGCAACCAGTATGATCTAATAATCTAATAATAATCAGCATTTATCTAAAGGTAAAACACTGCCACCAATTGAAAAAAAACATTCTCTATCTCGAGCAGAGGGGAGAGGATGCCTGGCAATAGAAAAACTTTTGTAGATGGGTCTCATGTATAAATGGATACACACAAAAAGAACAAACAATTATGTTAAACATTACCATGCTTCATTTTGGAAAAACAGGTCTCCTTCTCACCTGGGAGAGGCACTCAGACAGGTTCAGTAACACCTGCAATCTATCTTAAGTGGTAAAATGTGTTAATTGCTTATCCTGAAACACCTGTGGGAGAAGGAGTCTAATACAACGCCAAAAGCAGTATGTTTCCTTATCTACTTCATTTTAAAAACTTAAATAGAAAATCCACAGTAGGCAATAATTACTTACCCAGTGCAACAGTGCATTTGTATTTGCTAGAATTGGGCAGTGCTACATTTCAGCGCAAAACAGATTTTAGATAATTTGTATATATTAAATCTACCAATGCTGTGTATAAATTGGGGTCCTATAATACTACCAACCTGTATACAGATTATATGAATCAGATATATTGTGGATGTTTCTAACAGCACCTTATACACAGATATATCAATTACATATACTGAGTCTGTTTAAACAGTAATCATACCTAGTCTACATCTGCTATGTACATTGACACCATACCTGTACACATCTTAAGATTATATGAGTGAGATAAAATGAGGCTGTGTTTTAACAGAACTTCATGCACATAATATACCACTCACCTATACTGAGGTTGTGACTCACAACCCACACATAGAACCCGTATTAGATTGGACTCATATAGCGGATGTACTTATATCATTAACAAATATTGTGCTTCCACTAATATATCAATCATATAGAGAACAGATACACTGAAGCAATGTCTCCACACCATCTTACCTATAGAGCATGTAGAGGGCATATACTGGGGCTGTGTTTTCACAGCGACTCAGAGCATATAAAGAACACACACTGAGGCAGAGTCTCCAGCTCAACTCATACATAGACAATATAGTGGATATATATACTGAGGCAGTGTCCTCATAGTAACTCATATATAGAGCCTAGAGTGGATACATATACTGAGGCTGTGTCCTCATAGCAACTCATACACAGAGCATATAGTGGATACATATACCGAGGCAGAGTCCTCATTGTAACTCATACATAGAGCATATAGTGGATACATATACTGAGGCAGAGTCCTCCTTGTAACACATACATACAGCATATAGTGGGTACATATACTAAGGCTGTGTCCTCATAGCAACTCATACACAGAGCATATAGTGGATACATATACCGAGGCAGAGTCCTCATTGTAACTCATACATACAGCATATGGTGGGTACATATACTGAGGCTGTGTCCTCACAGTAACTCATACATACAGCATATAGTGGATATATATATACACACACACACACATGCTGAGGCTGTGTCCTCACAGTAACTCTTACATAGAGCATATATATACTGAGGCCGAGTCCTCATAGTAATTTATACCAAGAGTATATAGTGGGAACATATACTGAGGCCGAGTCCTCATAGTAACTCCTACATAGAGCATATAGTGCATACATATATACATACATATATACACACACACACATATGCATACATACTGAGGCTGTGTCCTCATAGTAACTTATACATAGAGTATATAGTGGATACTTATACTGAGGCCGTGTCCTCATAGTAACTCATACCTAGAGCAGATACTGGACACACTCTGAGACTTCATACCAATTCATACATTAGAGAATATAGTGGAAACATACCAATGCTGTATCACCACCAGTTCATGTACAGATACTGAGGCCCAGTGGGCTCCTGTGCAGTATATTTCTCCACTGACTGCAAAACCTGCTTATTTGTGATAATGCACAGATAACAGCAATCAATGCCACATACCTTGATAGAAACAAGTGTGTGTGTGGACTTTAGGTTTTTAAAACCTGTCATATACATGTGTGTACCTTAATCAGACACCCAAGAAGGTTCTTACCTTGGATATTTCTCTGTCTTCAGGCTGTGGAATTCCAGCAGACTTTATACAGCCAGGATATCCATTATTAGCACTCTTTTTCATAGTGTCTCATTGCATTATAAGCACTCTTTTTGCATTATCAGCACTACTATGCCCAATGCATACTTGTAGTATTAGCACTCTTTTGCACCAAACATCCTTATAAACTTACCTAAATGCTCACCACACAAATCTCCTAAATGTGACCTATTTTTAGAAGGAAGCCTAATGTAAGCAGCTGGGAGGGACTGAAAGAACAGAGACCCAGGTGCCTATACTAGTTTTAATCTAAATTGCTAATGCACTTACCTGAACCGTTGCAGGCCTGTGTTTCAGCGGCAAAATGGGGATTTGAACAACTGACAGCCTAAACTGTTTAAACTATAGGCTTCCATCTGTACCCCATATGCCATCATCATCACCATGCAAGGTGGAATACATAGAATAGGTATACCCCGGTAGTCACAACTCTGTTGGGCCTCATGTATGCAATGTACCGCTGTCATCCCCTCAGGAAGAGAGATAGGTTAGACTCCTGATTGCTGAAGGAGGTACCCAGGCTGGCAACTCTTACACATGTGCTGTATGCTGGGTCTTCAGGGATAAGGGCTTAGACTCAACTGGGCCTCATGTATGCAGTGGACCGCTGTCATCACTTCCGAGAGAGATAGGACAGACCCCTGGTTGCTGAAGTAGGAACCCAGGCTGACAACTCTTACCGATATGTTGTTTGCTGGGTCTTCAGGGATAAGAGGCTGAACCCTGGCCTGGCTTCATGTAGGCATTATATCACATACATCCCCTGAGGGGGTACCCAAGCTGGCCTGTTGCTGGGTCTTCAGGGATAAGAGGCTGAACCCTGGCATGCAGTGGACCATTTTCATCCCTTTCATGGGAGAGTTTGGGTCCGACCCCCGGTCACTAAAGGGGGTACCCAGGCCAGCCACTTAATCTAGTGCGTTTTTGCTGGGTCTTCAGGGCTTAGAGGCTGAACCCTGGCACGGCCTAAAAAATATTGCCTGGTGAGCATAAAATAAAAAATCTAGGCCTGCTTAAGCAGACTCCTTCCAAACTGCTGTGAAGGACAGGAAAAAAAGACTGCCTGATGGGTAGGGGGAGGATCTATTTATACCAGTTTCAGAGTTCTGTTTCCTGTCCTTTCTGCTGTAAGGGGAGGAGCTAACCCATGAGTAAATGCTGCCATGAATAATGAGTAAATGCTGCCATGAATAATGGTCAGGAAATATATATATGTGTGTGTGTGTGTGTATATATATATATATATATATATATATATATTTTATATATAATGTCATACTAAGTGTATTTTTTATTAATATATACATATATTAATATAAAAATACACTTCGAGTTAAATTACACACGTGTGTATATATATACATAATAACTATATATATTGTGTATATATTTATTAGAAAAAATAAATTATTAAAAAAAGATTGTGTGTGTGTGTATATATATATATATGTATGTATGTGTGTGTATATATATATATGTATGTGTATGTGTATGTATGTGTATATATATATATATATATATATATATATATATATATATATATATATATATCACAAATAATGGCACTCACTCTTCCTGATGTAATGAATAGTAAAGTGCCCTGGTGCAATCGTATGCTGATAAATAATTATATTGAAGAAAGATGCACTCTTCAGTCTTTTTAAGACTATTAATGGTCTTTAATTCATCAAAGGTTTACAGGTTGTTTGATCAACGTTTCGACCCGTTCGGGTCTTCCTCAGGAGATATATATATATATATATATATATATATGTGTATATATGTATGTATGTGTGTGTGTATATATATATATATATATATATAAAACAAGAGGGGGTTCCTTGTGTATTATATATATATATATATATGTAATTTTATTCTAACTGTGTTTTGATATTTTTATATATATATATATATCTATAATGGGCGCGCATGCGCGAAGGCGTTCTCAGAACGCCGGCTGCCACTGCAAGCACACACTGGTAGGTTGGATTTCGTTGTTTGTATATACCTGTTAATATGTTAATTCTTTGAATGTAGCTTTCAATTATGCTAATTCATTTTGGGCTTTAATGTTTAATTATGTTAATTGCTGTGCCTATTTAAGTATGGGTATTGTGAGACATCTTTATTGTGCCTGATGAAAGTCCCAGAGGAGGACTGAAACGTTGAGCTGTCAACAATTTTTTAAATTTTTCATTAAACTTTGGATGTTTTAACTCTTTCATGAATCCATGAGTGCTGGTCACCTGTTGCAAATTGGCTATATATATATATATATATATAATACGAAATATACATATGTCCATATACATAATTACATAAATAATTTCATAAATATACATATAGACTTCAAATATATAAATATGTATATATATTTAAATTCTATGTGCATATTTATGTAATATGTTTACATAATTAAGTAATTTTATTGATTGCAATTTGGGGGACCTGCCTGACAACCCATGCCAAAATTCCAGAGAATGTAATTTGCCACCACTATATTTAACCCTGTAACTTTCCAAGACACCCTAAACCCTGTACATGGGGGGTACCGTTTTACTCGGTAGACTTTGCTAAACACAAATATTTATTATAACATATTATAACATATTGGGTTTCAAAACAATAAAACATATCACAGTGATGATATTGTCAGTAAAAGTGATGTTTTTTGCATTTTTCACACACAAGTACACTTTCACTGATGATATTATTGTTGTGATACGTTTTACTGTTTTGAAACACTAATATTTGTGTTCAGCAAAGTCTCCTGAGTATAACAGTACCTCCATGTACAGGTTTTATAGTGTTTTTGAAAGTCACAGGGTAAAATATAAGGCTTGATTTCCCATTTTTTCACATTGAAATTTGACAGATTTGTTATGTTTCCTTTGAGAGCGTATGGTAGCCTAGGAATGAGAATTACCCCTATGATGGCATTCCATTTGCAAAAGAAGACAACCCAAGGTATTGCAAATGGGGTATGTTCAGTATTTTTTAGTAGCCACTTAGTCAAAAACACTGGCCAAAGTTAAAGGACCACTCTAGGCACCCAGACCACTTCAGCTTAATGAAGTGGTCTGGGTGCCAGGTCCTTCTAGGGTTAATCCATTTTTTCATAAACATAGCAGTTTCAGAGAAACTGCTATGTTTATCAATGGGTTAAGCCTTCCCCTAATCCTCTAGTGGCTGTCTCATTGACAGCCACTAGAGGCGCTTGCGTGCTTCTCACTGTGATTTTCACAGTGAGAGCACGCAAGCGTCCATAGGAAAGCATTGTAAATGCTTTCCTATGCGACGGCTGAATGCGCGCGCAGCTCTTGCCGCGCGTGCGCATTCAGCCGGCGGGGCGGATCGGAGGCGGAGAGGAGGAGGAGAGCTCTCCGCCCAGCGCTGGAAAAAGGTAAGTTATTACCCCTTTCCCCCTTCCAGAGCCGGGCGGGAGGGGGACCCTGAGGGTGGAGGCACCCTCAGGGCACTATAGTGCCAGGAAAACAAGTTGGTTTTCCTGGCACTATAGTGGTCCTTTAACTTTCATAATTGTTTTTTGCATTTTTAACACACAAACAAATATAAATGCTAACTTTGGCCAGTGTTTGTGACTAAGTGGCTACTAAAAAGACTGGACATAACCCATATTGAATACCCTGGGTTGTCTACTTTAAAAAAATATGTACATGTAAGGTGTGATTCAGATATTTATGAAAGATAACAGTATTACAATGTCACTATTGATACATTTTACAAATATATATTTTGAAACAGAAATGTCCTACTTGAACTTATAGCCCTATAACTTGCAAAAAAAAAAAAAGCTAAGAATATGTTAACATTGGGTATTTCTAAACTCAGGACATAATTTAGAAATTATATAGCATGGGTGTCTTTTGGTGGTTGTAGATGCGTAACAGATTTTGGGGTCAAAGTTAGAAAAAGTGCAGGACTTATTTTTGTGTATTTGTATACATAAAAAGGACCAGAGCAAGAGTCATACAAAATCTGTTTACCCATTTTGAATTCAGCAAGATTTCTTTTGGGGTTTTTATTAGCTATTAGGCTAGTGGCAGGCTTAGTATAGATTGTTGATTTCTCTCTCTCTATAGATTGTTGATTTCTCTCTCTCTCTTAGTATAGATTCTTGATTATCTGTAACTTAAAATTCAAATTAACCTTATTAATTCTAATGCTCTCTTACAGTGTTTAATTTTATCTGAAGTTGTTTTTGTCAATGTGTGTAGTTTAACCATAGGTCAAATCTCTAATTCACCATTACTCTTGGCTATGAATATTCTTAAACATTATGAAACAAAGGAAATAATACAAACAACTGGAGAGAATTTACGTTTTTTTTTGCTTTATTTCATATTAAGAAAAATATTACAGAGGTTGATCCCTGGACACATGCCTTAATGACACAATGTCAAATGATCAATGGGAATGTACTGAACGTGTCACTGTGACTGCCGTAGGACATCCATTGAAACATTAATATCTAAATTGAGTCTTTAGATGCAGACTGTAGTAAGAGTGAAACTAAAATGTGATCTATTTATAAGAGAACTACCCAGTTACAGTAATTAATGCATTCCTAGAAATAGCTTCAGGTTGCCTACACATATTTGGCATTCATGTCTATTTAAAAAAGACAAGTAATACCACGTAATCTCCAAAATCGTTTATCCACCAATCTTTCTGTAAAGTGTAAAGTAGCAAAAATAAATACATATATAAAATAAGTGTGTATAAATTGCTAACAGTCTCTTTACAAAATTAATATTTGATCTTACATTTTTGTGCCAACTATATTCACCATGTTTTCAAATACAATATTATGTTATTTTTTCTAAAACTAAAATAATTTGGTTTTGAAGGTGATAAAAATGTGCCTTGATCATTTACTACAAGCATGTCAAACTGTGTGAATATATTTGCGGCCCGTCTGCCCTGTCTGCTTCTTGTCTTTCCTCCCACGGCCACAAGAGGGCAGAGTGTCTGTCTGTCTGCAGTGCAGCAGCCACTCCTCCTTCCCTCCTGCTTGCAGTGCCAGACTAACTGGAGGACCACTCCACACCCCAAAAGCACTTCAGCTTGCTGAAGTGCTTTTTGGGTGAGGAGTAGACTAGTTTAATCCCAGTCTATAAAATGAGCTTTTTAAATTCGCTCTTTTGTTTACTTTAAAGCTTTACGAGCGTAAGGACATCCAGTGTCAGTTACGCAACTTTTTTATACTGTACTTTTGGAAATAAACCTATGTTTCTTTTTGAAAACTGAAGTTTTTGTTGTTTTGCGGCCCACATGAACTTAAATCTTGTTTATTTGGCCCGTGCTAGCATTTGAGTTTGACATGCATGATCTACTATGATAGACTTATGATTGAAGTGATCATGGTGTCTGGAGTTTGTATGTGCAGCTTTTCAGTATGAACTGCTGCACATACAGTGTGGAACCCCTCTGTTGCCGGAGTTAAAATATTGTGGCATCATGAGTTCCACGTGGCTGATGTTAATTCTGTGCATCTTTGATACCTGTCTTTAGCAAGCATAGTATGCTGGTGACGTTCCACCAATGGTGGCATGCCACTAACAAATGTCCTCCCCTTAGCCAACCTCCCCTACATCCCTACCTCTCCATCAGGCTGCATGGAGATCTTGGCATATGCATTGGATTGAAGTGAGTATTTTTTACCATTATTTTATTGCAGGTTGGGCCAGGATAGGAAGGATTATTCTGACCAAACTAAGTGTTTTCTTATATAACACTGTTTTTTGGTTAGAGTAACCCTTTAATTCCTATTTAGACTGCTCAGTATTTACTTGTATAAGTGTGCCCATGCTGTTCATAAACTTCAGTGGCTGTCCAATCACTAATTCTAAAAGCTTAGTAGATATGCCCACATCTGCTGCAGGCAGTTGTGTGCACACAGAGAGAAAGTATCCAGAATATTTTACTATTTGCTGACTGGCAGCATATCTCTTTGCATCTACCATTTCTGGGCCCCCCTAAGGCTGCACACTTTTTTTCCTTCTGCAAGGGCCAGTAAAGTGGCCTGGTGAGTCAGTGCAGGCATGGCTACAAAGATTGACCAGTGGGAGGGGGGATCTCTGTGCTCACATCACATGCCTGTCACCTGGACATTGTACCCCTCAGGCATAAGTTAGGTCAAGACCCTTGCAGTGCCTGCATTCAGGTTGCCCTTGGATCCAGAGAGGCCTTTGACCGAGTATGCTAGAGCGCATGATGGTTTAGCCTCAGGAGAGACTTCTAGAGAGGAGTCCAGGTTCTGTACTCCTGCCTTTCGGATTAAATTTCCCAATCATTTTTCATTAAAGGGATCTCCAAACACCCAGACGACTTCTGCCCATTGGAGTGGTCTGGGTGTCAACTTCCACTACCCTTAACCCTGCAAGGCAATGGGCAGAAGTGGTCTGGGTGTCTGGAGTATCCCTTTAATGAAAAATGATGGGGAAATTTTATTGCAGTTTTCATAAACTGCAATATTTACATTGCAGAGTTAAGTCCTCCTCTAGTGGCTATCTACTAGACAGCCACTAGAGGGACTTCCGTGTTTATAAAACATGAAGTGTTTTAAAAAGACGCTGGACGCCCTCACGCTATGTGAGGACCTCCAGCGTCGCCGAAATCCCCATAGAAAAGCATTGTTTAATGCTTTCCTATGGGGAGGTCTAATTCGTGTGCGCAGCCATTACGTCTCCCCCACCGGCTGACGTCGGCGGGGGAGGAGCGTGGGCGGAGCCTGACCCAGCGCCGAGGGACATCGGTGCTGGACTCCAGTAAGTGACTGAAGGGGTTTTAACCCCTTCAGCAACTTGGGATGGGGGTGGGAGGGAGAGGGGCACTAGAGGGCCCTGCAGTGCCAGGAAAACAAATATGTTTTTCTGGCACTGGAGAATCCCTTTAATGAAATTCAGACAAGTTGAACTAGACAAATTTCCATTGTCCTGAATATGTTTTTTTTGTTGAACAAAGTGGTTCAGCTGAAACTCTTTTTTTCACTGTACCAAGTCTAAAACTTCAGAAGCTTCACAGATAAGGGTCAGGCAGGCAAACAAAGATATGCTATGATATGGAAAATAACAAAACATGTCAGCACTGACTGGAAACCCTTATAGCTAGTTACTGAATGTACTCAGAATATCTTTGTTCTTTTAGGAATCTTGAGAGCCCCCCTTGTGTGGACAGTCTACATTTGCTGTGTCTCCTTCCATCTGAGAAATGAAAGCTGGATCATCCCCTTAGTAAATCTGCTCTTTTATCCCTTTGTAAACATGAATTCTGAAAGGAGACAACTCACAAACGGGGTTGGGTCAACATCTGCATTTACACTAGGAACCACTGGATGCTGTACTAACTAGGGTTATCTAATGAGGACCTTGAATAGCCACTGAAATAAACCAAGTCATTCAAGTGCAGCATACAAAAGAGAAATCTCACTAGATAACCCTATGTAACTCAGCCTGCCACTGACTCTCTGTATCCCCCTTGAGCTCTTTGAAGTGCCCAGGTGATACTTTCGGGCCAAAAAACAGTTAGGGGACTCCAGAAGGAACAACACATGCAGAAACTGCTTTAAGGGAAACCTTTTCTTTCAAGTTCCTTTTCTTTGTCACCATTAATCACCTGGTTCAAAGTTTCTGTGGATGATAGATAGCAAGGTCCAGAGGAATGTACACACTATGCAGACAATCACATTAGCACTTCTTGAGGGAGTGCAGAGGTACGAGTGGGTATTTTTCTACCACCATTTTCTGAAAGTCACCATCTTGATGTTGTCCACATGATTGGCATCATACTGTTGTTAACTGCTCCTTCACATTATTAGTGGGAGGTGGGCTTTGCTATCTTGCTACCACAAGGTTATGGTGCTGGATGGCCTGATGGGGTTAGCGCTCTGGTAGGTAGGAGGCCAGGACCTCCACACATGCTCACAACTCCGAGGTACTGCAAAATCACTGCCATGTGTAGCTGAGGCAGTCTGTACTGAGGTAGTGGGAAGACCCGGCAAACTGTCAGGCAGAAACAGCAGAGAGGTGCCTTGAGATGTCATATGGGCTTGTTGTTCTGCGAGCAAAGCATCTATGGGTTTTAAAGAGGTCTCATTCAAGATAGGCCAATTTCCAATGTCTTACACACAGGAGCACCGAAGTTGGACTACTACTCAGGGAGAAAACATTCCTGTTCTGATTCACTGCTTGAAATAGGATATATCTCTTGCCTGATCCATTAATATAACTCATAACAATATCTGACTACTATTGCTACTAATCACAGATTCCACAGATTTATTCTATTTTTGTTCAGTATCCTATTTTTGTTCCCACAACAGAAAAAATACAAAAAGCAAAAAAAAAAAAAGAAAGAAAATAAAAATAACAATTTGGTCTTTAACAATGTTTATTTAATTAGTCTAGTTAAAAAAAGTACTTCCATTTTTTCTTGGACTACAAACTATAATATCATGTCTATGATCAATATATTTGATAGTTACATGGAGCACAATGCTGTTTCAAAGCTTGACATTTTAAGAATTTAGTATGTTCGGCTTCTGCTTTAACAATGTCATAAATTTGCTGCACAAACCTATGTAGATTTATTAGAAAGATATCCAAGGTTATTTGTAAAGGGTTATTTGTGTACTTGCTAGAGGAAAATGCATTGCAATAACAGCGCATGCACTGCAGTTTCTGGGACCAAGAACAGGAGAACTGCCAAGTGAAGGGTATGCTTGCATTAGAACTCCTTCCCTCAGCACAGCAATCTTCTCGAATACTCAAAAAAATGCAAATGAAAAGTACCTTCTTTTTTGCAGCTCCACCATATCAAAATGTGTAAGCATAGTAAAGCCCTGGTCTCGCAAAAGTGGTAGTAGGTCCATGCTAATATATTAAAGACAAAAAAAAAGAGGATAATGATCCAGAGATCATTACACCATTGCTTGTTCTCTTTATAAAAATTCCTTTATTCAAAATCTTTTAAAACCAATCAATGGACATATAGTGGAACATTACATAAAAAAAAAACTTTTAAGAACCCATAGAATCTACACGTTTAGCGTCTAGATTACATTTTATCAAGTTTGTCTGAGCAGGCTACCCTTCCATCCTTCTATATCTGTTCAACTTAGAGAGAGAGTGCAATCATCTGTAAAACCATGTTAAACAGGTTATGTTAAAGATCGCAGTTACAAAATTTTAACTGGCTACTAATCAAAAGAAATTGGGATATTGCCTAAAAGTTGCTTAGATATGTCAAAAAACCAACAGCATACATGAATAAATTGGCATACATATATGTATATATGCCAAATCAAAATAGGCCACTCATCCTAGGTCAGAATAGGCAACCTTCAGCACTCCAGATGTTATGGACTACATCACCCATAATGCTCTGACACCCATAGTGCTGGCAAAGCATCATGGGAGGTGTAAACATCTGGAGTGACGAAGGTTGCCTATGCCTGTCCTAGGATATTCATTCAACACTTTTGTTCCTCCCTTCCAATCTCTCTAGCACTCCTTCCCTCATAACCTCCTCCTTTTGCCTCACGCAATGGTCTAACTCGGCAACTCATACAGTGAGAAACACTCTTGATCTCATCATCACCTATTCCTGTACAACCTCTAATCTCTCCAATGTTCCATTTCCTGACCACCATCTGCTGTAGTGTGACAATTATACCACTCTTGATACATCAGTGTTGCATAAACCTGAACTGTCTTGACCTACAGTGCCTCTCCAAAAACCTCTAAACTCTCCTTTTATCTATCTCAAACCTCACCTACCCTAGCTCTGCATTCTCCCTCTATAAGGAAGTATTACTTTACTGAGAGGGTAGTGGATGCATGGAATAGCCTTCCAGCTGAAGTGGTAGAGGTTAACACAGTAAAGGAGTTTAAGCATGCGTGGGATAGGCATAAGGCTATCCTAACTATAAGATAAGGCCAGGGACTAATGAAAGTATTTAGAAATTGGGCAGACTAGATGGGCCGAATGGTTCTTATCTGCCTTCACATTCTATGTTTCTATGTCCCATCTAGGTCCCTATGCTCTGCCAAAGACCCGTGTCTATCCTCTGCCCTCTGCCTGCGGGTCTGTTCATACTCCCACTTCTTTTTTTTTTGTAATTCTTTATTTTTCAAATGGCAGAATTGACAAGCATATGAGTGTCGCGCAAAGGTAATGCATGCATGTGCTTATGTAAAAGCCACAGTTCAGACATTTCATCAGTACATCATTATACAGAAAAGTTTGTAGAGAACGGGATGTTGTCTTTAGTTTCTTTCTATGCAGTTCTGTTCTGTCAAGATTTTATACAATTAAACAAAGCTAAACGGGTTTGAATGCAACTGTAGGTAGCATTGGAATAGCAAAAGAAGCAGAAGTTGAAGGTTAGAAAAATAAGGAAAAAATTAAATTATAAATAACGTTAGGGATAAAGTGTGGTAGAGAGGCTCCATCTGTTGGAGTCTTCAAGGGGGTTGTGGGGGGGTTGGGAGGTTGTATAGGCGTTCCTGACCCTTGTGGAGTGTGGCCTTTTGGTGTTGTGCATATTTCCACGCTTCTTTCATAGTTGTGATTATGATGTGTGGCTATGTGTCTTTTTTCATGGTTGGCTACCTGTCTAATAATTCTACTGTCGAATCGATCCTTCCATTATGTTGGGTTATAGGGGTTGGGTTCAGGTTAAGATTTTGGAGGGGAAGGGTGGTTTTAGGTTGATTTGTGAGACGTGGTGCTCGGCCTTGACTCTCTTGGGGTCCTAGTTTCTTAAGTGGCTGTGGTGGGTTCCATGAGCCACAGGTCCCATATTTTGTTGCAATGTGTTGTAGTGTCGTGAATGAGTGCTGATAAACTATCCATCGACCTAGCTTCGTTCATTTTTTTCTTAATGTCGGTGATTGACGGGACTGTGGATGAACCCCAGTGGCTATGGCTTTTCTAATGGCCAAGGCTAGTTTGGCTAGTAGTTTGTTGTGAGCCCGTGGTGTGCTTTCTAGCGGTTTGGATAGTAGCCATAGCCATGGATCCCTCGGGGGCCACTATGTCTGTCCAAATTTGTGTTATGTGTGGGCATTCCCACCATAGGTGGTAGTATGTCCCCTTTTGACCACACCCTTTCCAGCATCTATCCGAAGTGGAAAGTCCCATTTGCTTGAGTTTCAACGGAGTGAGGTACCATCGCATAAGAGTTTTGTAGGCCTGCTCTTTGTGGGTTACGCATATCGTTACCGTTGCTGTGGCTTCCCAGATTGCAGTCCAGTCTGTGGGGTCGGTAGGGGGTCCTAAGTCCCGTTCCCATGCTGGAACGGTTGGGTTTTTGTCGCCCTGAGCAGTTGTGTATATGTTGTATAGATCTGGCTTTTTTGTATAGGGGCATGGATACATGATTTTTCGAAGGTGGTGAGGGGGGTAAGTCCGGCTTGTTTATATGTAGGAGTTTCCAGTAGGTTTTTGATTTGCAGATAGCGGAAGAAGTCGTGTGTGGTGAGTAGTCTGTTTTGTGGTAAGTCCGTGAACGCTATGATTTTTTGGTTCTGGAAGAATTGGTACGTCCTGATTAAGTCATTGTCTTCATAGTGCGCGAAGTCTTTTGGGGTCATGCCTGTTGTGAAGTATTCGTTTCTCAAGATTGGTGTCATGGGTGAGGGGTCTGACGTGGGTGCATGTTTTATGGAGAGTTTGTTCCAGAGAGTTATAGAGGTATCGAGTGACGGTGTGGTTTGTGAGAGTTGTGGTCTTGCTCTCTTTGGTACACAGATATAGAGGGAAGGGAAATCCTGGCCAAACAAGTCATGTTCGAGGTCTGCCCATCTCTTTAACCCTATGGGGGCATGGAGTGCCTGAATCTGCGCTAGTTGTGCTGCGTGGAAGTAGTGAAGGAAGTGGGGAAGGCCGAGGCCCCCTGATCTTGTCGGTAGATAGAGGATGTCTCTCCTTATCCTAGCGCGCCTGTTGGCCCATATGAAGCGGTCAATTTGTGTTTGTAGTAGTTTAAAGTCTTTGGCTGCTATTTGTACCGGTAGCGTTTGGTATAGGTATAAAAATCTCGGTAAGAGGTTCATCTTTATGCATGCCACCCTTCCTAGCCAGGAGATGGAGTGGGATTCCCAAATTCTAAGGTCGGCCTTCGCTCTTTGTAGTAGGGGGGAGTAGTTGAGGCGGTATGTCTGGGAAACGTCTGCTGGTAGGTCTACACCTAGGTAATATATGTGCGTGGGGTTGAAGTGGAATGGGTAGCTAGTTTTTAGTGCTTCAAGGTCCTCTTGAGAGATTTGTACTGGCAATGCTTCTGTTTTATCCAGGTTGAGGCGGTAGCCTGAAACCTGTGAGTATTCATTTATGGTACGCAATAGTGGCGGGAGCGAGTTAGTTGGATCTGTAATGGTGAGGAGTAGATCGTCTGCATAC
>OW240914.1:184169897-184191825 GCA_933207985.1 Pelobates cultripes
CCCAACACTTTATAATCTTCCCTTCAAATGTGTACGCCCGCTATTCTTGGGTCCATACGTAGGGTTTGCAGTAGGGGTTCCAATGAGAGGGCAAACAGGAGCGGGGAGAGGGGGCAGCCCTGTCTTGTTCCATTAAATATGCGGAATGAGGGAGGTTGGGCGTTCGGAATTAAAAGTGAGTATAGGGTTTTGAGCGCGTTTAGGATTGGATCGGGGAACTGGATTTGTGTAGGGTAGCGAAGAGAAAAGGCCATAGCAGTCGGTCAAATGCCTTTTCGGCGTCTAGGGATAGGAAAAGGGTGGGGACCCGTCGGTGTGAGGTCGCCCATAGAAGTTCAAAGGTCCGTCTGGTGTTGTCATATGCCTGTCTGGAGGGTATAAAGCCGACTTGGTCTGGGTGTTTGTTTATGTACGTGGGGGTTTATTCTGTCTGCGAGTAGTTTTGTGAGTCACTTTATGTCTACGTTCAACAGTGAAATCGGTCTATAGTGGCTTGGGTCTAGGTGGGTTTTGTTTGGCTTGGGGAGAAGGCACACGTTCGCTCTCAGGATGTCGGGAGGTATGGGGTTTCCCTGCAGTATTGAGTTGAAAAGGTTGCAGAGGTGTGGGAGGAGTGTGGCTGGGAACGTTTTGTAATAGAGTCCCGTGAAGCCATCTAGTCCCGGGCTCTTATTGGGTTTGGTGTTTTTGATGGCTTTGGCGATTTCTTCGATGGTGATTGGTTCGCTTATTTTGGAGATGGCTTCCGTCTTTAGAGCCAGTAGGGGTATCTGCCGTAGGTATGTGTCTATTGATTGCCTGGTCTCTTCGGGATGTTGTCGTAAGTTGGGGCTATGGTCATATAGCGTGGAAAAGTATTTTTGGAAGACCTCGCCGATTTTTGTCGGAATGGAGTGTTTCGTGCCGTCTGGTGTTTGTATTACGTCTATTCGTTTATGATCAGTCCTGCATTGTAACTTTCGGGCTAGTAAGGTGTCGGCTTTGTTGGATTTTTCATAGTAGGTCTGTTTTGTCCATTGTATGGCTTTGGCCGCGTCTCTAGTCATGAAGTCTTTAATTTTGTTTCGGCATTCTGTCATTTCCGTGAGAATGTCTTGTGTGGGGTTTCGTTTATGACTTGTTTCCAGGGTCCTAAGGTTTGTGAGAGATTTCGCTAGGTCGGCTAGTTGGGGTTTTTTTTTTTTGGTGTGATGCGATGCTTATTATTTTGCCTCTTATGACTGCCTTATGGGCTGCCCACAGTATGCCCGGTGAGGGCGCCGAGGGCATGTTTAGTGTGAAGTAGTTCGTTAGTTCTGTTCGTATTGCTTCTGTCGTCTGCGGGTTGTGTAATAGTGTGGGGTTAAGTTTCCAGGACCATGGTCTGGCTACGTCGGGGACCTTAATTGTTATTGAGATGTCTGCATGGTCTGACCAAGTGATGTTGTCTATGTTGGCCGTTTGGATCATGTGTGTGAGGGAGGGTGAAGTCAGAAAGAGGTCAATGCGGGAGTACGAGTTGTGTGGGTGGGAATAAAACGTGTAATCCCTGGTAGTCGGGTGGAGCAGTCGCCATATGTCTACCAGTCTCTGTCGCAGCACAAAATCTTGTAAAAGTTTGTCTATTTTGGTCGTGGGGTTTGGGAGTTTTCTTGTTCTGTGTCTGTCTATTGATGGCGACATTGTGGCGTTGCAGTCTCCACCTATGATTTTGAGGTGGCGGGGGTTAGGGCTAGGTGGGCTTGGAAAGTATCCCAGAACATTTTATCCGGGGTGTTTGGGGCGTATAGTGAGGTGATAGCGTATAGATTGTGTCCTGCCTGTCCCGTGAGTGTGATGAACCTGCTTTGTGGGTCTTTTATAACTTGTCTAGTGCTGAGTGGGCATGTTTTCCGCATCAGAATAGCTACTAAGTTTTGTTTAGTTGTAGGGGAGTTTGCTATATGGCATTCCCGGTAGTGTCGGTTAGTTAGAGGGAAGGGTTTGGTCTGTGTAAAATGGGTTTCTTGCAACAGCATTATGTCTGTGTTTGAGTGGTTTGCCCATCTCATCAGTTGGTGTCTCTTTGCTGGGTTGTTAAGGCCCTTGCAATTGATGGAAATGCATGTCAGTTTGGTGCTCATATTGTCCGGTCGTGTTTTTGGTTGGGTCTACTCCGAGGGCATGTTATGTGTGCCTTGTTATGTGTACGGTGGTGTTGGGGGGTGGAGGTTTGGGTGGGTCTGGGGTGGAAGGATTGGTTGTGTGCTGGTTAGTTGATGGCCTATCCTGCGCTGGGAGAACTGAGCCCTTGGGTGTAAGGGTTCAGGGGTTCACCTTTTAGATGAGGTAAGGGGGGGGAAGGTTCCCAGTTTGGGTTTTTTCCTGGTCTTATACCTAGGTTGCCAGGCCTGGTGGGCAGAGGTTGAGGGGGGGGTACCTGCGGTTGGGTGCGGTCCTATTCCTTTTCCCTTTTGGGGGGTCTGTTGCCCCGGTGATGGGGAGCAGGTATGGTCTTCCAGTAGGGGGGGTTACTGTGGTTAGGACGTATGTGGTAGGTCGGAGCTGTCTGGAGGGGAGTTAGGCCTTACCTCCCGTCCTCTCCGAGCCATGTGTGTGTGTTACCTTAGTTGTGATGTGTTGTCGGGTTGCTAGATACCGTCTGCTTGGTGTCACTGGGGGGGGGGGGCCGTGATAGGGCCCAAGACATAGAGGTGGTGAGGCTTTCAGATATCTGTAAAGAGAATATGCATGTTATTAATTGTCGCTACCTTTTATAGTTTGTTCTTGGGTCAAGGAGAGCCTATGCTAGCAGGAGCCAGGGGGCCTTCTGTGTGGTGTCAGTGAAGTGTCCTGATGGTGGGCCATCTGTATCACCCCTGGATATTAGTGGATGTGAGAGTCAGTTAGTTGTTGGGGAGGGTACCTTTGCATGAGTGGTGTTTTTTTTTTTTTTAAACAATGGTGACAATAAGAGTAACCGCCTTGTCCCAGGTGCATCAAGGTTATTTAACATTTCAGGGTGTGCTAGCCTACCCTTTTTTTTTGTATATATAGAAAAACAATAGTAACAACAATTAAGATTATACGCTTTGTCCAGAGAAAAAAAACCAAAAAAAAAAATGATGGTAGCAATAGGATTAAAGGTTTTGTCCTAGGTACAGCAAGGTTTTGTAACTTTTTTCCTCCCTGTTGTTTGATGTGTTTTGTTTCTCATAGTGGGGGCTGGTGGCTTTATAGACCGGTTTATTTGATGGGTTCCCCTTAGTGTCCGGTCCCCCTAGGTGTGTTGGAGATTTGGCCCCGTTTCACCATTTAGGGTGGTTCCTATTCACTGGTGGCAGTGTGGGAACATTGCTAACAAACACTAATTCCGTAGGATATTGAGGCAGCTTAAGAGTTCAAGGTATAGCGGCCTGTGACATTTTAAGTTTCTAGCGGTTTGTATTATTTTTCGTAGTGGGAGTCTGGTGGCTGCATGGGCCAGAGCATAAGGAGGGTCTGCCTACCGTGTTGGTGGATTGGGCCTTTACCTTCTAATTGAATAGTGCTCCGCCTGAGCTTAGTAGCGGTGCCGGTCGGGCCTGCGCCACTATAGTGGTAAACTTTAATAGTAGGAGGGGTCAAGGGTACCTTGTGAAGTAGGTGGTTTGGGCCCTAACCTATAGCTCGGGGTGATCTTTGCATAGGGTCATCAGCATGCAAACCTCCATATTAACATTATAACAGTAACATGTGTAAACATTAGAACATTTCAGGGTATACAGGCCTGGGTTATTGTTTAGTTTTCCGCTGTAATTTCCGCCGTTCAGAGAGAGAGTCCAGCGGCCTTAAGGGCCGGTTTCAGGTCATAGGCACCTGGATGGCAGTCCCAGTTGTTGGGGGGGGTCTCTTCTTAGCTTATTGTCGGGTATTTGTTGGTTGTGGTCCTCTCTGGATTCGTTATTGTTGCGTCAGTCCCTTGCTGGAACCCCAGTGGTAAGCTGTAGCCCCAAGGTCGCTGCAAATTCTTCCATTTCAGCCGGGTGGTATAGAACGTGTTCTTGGTCTCCTATGTGGACTTGTAGTTTACAGGGATGGCCCCACCTGTATCTCAGTCCTTTTTGGGCCAGTGCTGTGGTGAGGGGTTTTAGGTCCCTTCGTTTCCTCAGTGTGGTTGGAGCTAGGTCCTGGAAGAAGGCCAACGTGTGGTTCCCATGTTTTTGTTGTGTGGTTCTGGCCGCCGTCATAAGCTTTTCTTTGGTGGCAAAATGTAACAGGCGGACGATGATGTCCCTTGGTACTGATGGGTTAAGGGCCAGGGGCCGCAGGGCCCTGTGCACCCTATCTAGCTCCCTCTCTTGGTCTGAGGAGTTTGGGAGTAAGGACCAGAATATTTCCTGTAGCGTGGGCAATATGGTGTCCGTGTCTACTGATTCTGGCATGCCCCTTATCCTAATGTTATTTCTTGCATTATGGCAGCTTCCGTCTGGGATGTGCGGTTATTCAGGGTCTCAGTTTCCCCTTTGATGCCTGATATGTGCCGCTCCAGTTCTGCGGCCGTGTGCGCCTTTATGACTGCCGAGGCGGCCAGTAACATCTGGTGGAGGTCAGTTTTGGTAAGTGGGTCTTGTGTTCTTGGGTAATTAGTTGTTTCTTTGTCTGGGGCCTCGCTGTCATCAGAGTCTGCTCCGGATTCATGAGCCTCCTGGCTTAAAGATGGCCGCCCCTGTTCCCTGGTGCCCCGGAACTTGGATGCCACTGATAGTGGGGTTTCTTTTCTTTTTTTTTTGTTTCCCCCCATTGTTATGTTGGGTAGGGGGCTTTGTGGGTGCTGTAAAGCCCGTTCGTGTGGCTGGATGCCAGGTAGAAGATGCCGATGTTGGCGGATTAGGGCTCGTGGACGGGAGAGCTCAGGCTTCACACTTCCTGCTCCATTGGTGTTCAGGCTCCGCCCCCCCATACTCCCACTTCTGATGCTCACCTCCAAGACTTCTCTAGGGCTATACAGTCCCTGTGGAGCTCTCTTCACAACTCCATTAGACTCTCACGCAGTCTCCATCCTTTCAAAAAATAGTTACAAATTTACTTCTTCAAGAAAGCATATCAATAAAACTGTTAATAGCCTTCCCTCCCCACACCTTGATTACCCTACTGCAATTCTGTCATCCAAAAAAATGCTTAACAATCAGTGAAAACTATTCTAGCAACCTACTTATCGACCCTACCCTTACCTTTTGTGTCATTATAACCCACTCCCTCTAGCATTTGAAAGTCTCCTAGTGTTTGGGTGAGACAGTGATAATACAGCGACCAGGAGCTTTAATCACTCTGGGCTATGAACACATGGTGGAAAGGGGACTTGGCGGTGACAACTCAGCTACTCATGGGTATACCGTCATAATATTTCACTTTTTTTGCACTGATTTAATGAATAAATGTATATAAGCAATATCTTGTGGCAACTGGTGGAGAAAAAAAAGCAAGGCAGCAGGAAACTCATTAATATTTTGTTCTTGATTTTTTTCCAAATAGCACCCATGAGACAATAATGCAGAAAGGGCTTATTCACTAATCTATGAATTGTGCTGACTTTAAAACTAGATTGCAAAATGTAGGCTACATTTGGGTGAAAAATATCTAGTCTGAGATGAATCATCAAAACAAGTTCCTTATTTTTTTTTATGAACTAAAAAAAATTTCAAATGTCGACTATACTGAACAGTCTCTTTGCAGCTTATTTTTATTTGCCAGCCTGGATAATTTGATTTGTGGAAAATCGTATGCGGCAGGAAATAAGAAGTTACATGGGCTGTTAGTCGAATTCAACACATAGTCTGCTCGAGCATCACCACGGAAAGTAGGCTGTTCTACAGATAAGAGGAGGGGAAAAGAAGAGAGCGGAGGATTGCTCAGAATGTTCTTGTCGGAGGCTAGCTATTTCCTAGCACCTTCTTCCCCTTTAAGTAGCCCCGGCTTCTGTGCAGTTCACAGCCGAATAATGAGCTTTGATACTGAGGAGGCAGGACAGCCACAAACCATGGGAGGAGAAGGGAAGAGACACCATCAATGAGAGACAATCAGGACAGTTCTGACTGCAAGCAAAGGACACTCACTGCTTATCCCCATTAGGATTTACAAAGCTGGGGAGAGCAGTCTTCTCTGTAACACGATTCTGCTGGATCACAGACTAGCTTTATAATACTGTAGGAGCACAGTGCATCATCACTCGATCTGGAGACTTGGGAGTCCTGGATCAGGACAGTCAATTTGAGGTCAGTTCATTAGTCTTGGAGGAGGGGGGGGTCTGATATGCAGTAGACAGTGAGGCTTTGTCTCATGCAGTGGGTTTGTGTGGGGGTGATGATGGTGATGACTGTATAATTAACAAAAAAAAGGAGAAATAATTCAGCCATGATACATGTACTTTATTGCCTTCAATTACTGCTCTACATAAGTAAATCTGAGCATAAAAAGTCACTGTGATTCTTTCTTTGTAGCATCACTGTTATTACAAATATTAAGGCCAGACTTGATTGGATTAAAAATATGTATAGCGGTATTCATGTGAAGCATATTCACTTAGTTCAGATTTTTGATAATCATCCACAAAATGTAAAAAAAAATAATTACAAAAAAAAAGCAGGTTAAATTATTTTTCACAATTACAAGGTATTTGCGTACCCTGGCATGTAAAGGATAAATACTGAGTCGTCCTTCATAAATAAAGTAGTTCTAAAAAAAAATTATTATATATTTATGAAGACTTGCACTTTAACGTGTGGTTATCGTTTGGATATGATATGAAGGAAGTGTAATAAGTAAAGAGAAGTTGAGTAGATAAGAATCTGTACCATTGCCCAGGGTAACAAAACCACCAAGGAATAAGCAGACTAATAAGACGACTTATTCACTGAAAATAGCTTTTTTATTATAATTTTTTTTATTTTGTTTGTGTGATCCATAAATCCATTTGCAACTGTTCAATGAAAAGTTCCAATTTAAAAGTTTCAAACTCAACTGCTTGCTACATCAAGCTGTTAAAAAGAACTACCTGTTCTTAGTTTGTGACATGCATGCCCATCAATATTTATTTATTTATTTAGTGTTATGTATATCAGTCAAAATGTATTTTTGATGTCACCACATACAATATTGTCTTTTACATGTATGTTCCACACCTGAAGAGAAAAGCTATGCTTGGTTCTAGTAGACCACAAATATTTGCCCAGAGATTAGGTTTTCAAAAGTACAAAGGAAGACACAGACTTCCTAAAATAAACATTATAGCCATCTAACAGGAAATGTACATTTACTAATCTATATTGTTAAATGTTGGGGGTAATAGTGAGTTCTGACAAAGAGCATACTCATCCAGTTTTACCATCCTTTAGCCAAAGCTCTTCATTCTGCAGGAAGTAGATGATGAAACTGTATAGGTCAGAAGTTCATATTTAGTTTTGTCTTAGTCTGAGACATTAGCATTCTGCCCTTACTGGTGGTGGCCCTTAGTCATAGGAGTCTCACACCAGTCGCAGTCTCGTAGTGAACAGAGAGACTCTCCGGTTTACTTAGGGTTTTATTCACTAAACATGAACTTAAATTGGAGACCAGATGGGCTACAATAGCACAGCTGTTCAAATTCACAAACTCAAGTTGGATTTCCAGCTTGGCAAGAAGGGCCTCCATTTAATAAGCTTTCCAAACGATTCAATACTGTTAAAAAAAGCTTTCCAAATTATTTATCTACTGAAGTCACCATTGAAGTCTATGGGAATTTTTGTAGCTAAGTCATTGGGGAAGTTTTTCTAACAATGTTGAATCATTTAGAAAGCTTTTTAAATTGATTCTTAAATTAGCAAATATTCTCTCTTTAATCCAATCATAATCATTATTTTATGAATATACTTTGTCACCATTAATTCTTGGCATGTTATGGCAAAAGCCAGAATTTGAGTCAACGCCCCTTCCCCTTCTTCATCATGCTATTTCTCATCAGTAACTTGTGACAGTTGATGAAAACCAACATCTTCTTGCGATGCACAATAAGTGCCTATAAGATCTCCTTGCACATCACATGCATGAGATGATCTGTAGAGGATCCAAGAGTCTTCCTGACCCTGTGGATTATCCACAGATTGCAGTTTTGTGATCCGATATATGCATGAGAGTACAGAACAATGTAGTTTCTTTCTTCATCCAACAGGACTGAAGACTGGAAGATGAAGGAAGGACAGACAGGTTTATTTAAGTACCAAAAGACGAAAAAGATTTCAGATCTAATGGGTGTTACCACCCCTTAGGTCTTCTATCTTTATGAGTGCAGCGCTGTGTAGTATGTGAAAACACAGTGAATTACCTGTGATTCAAAGGCAATTATCCTTTATATTCTCCAATGTAATATATATACAAAAGAAAACAGAAATATATACAGATAATTGTGCAGTATATCTATTACTTTAGTGAAGTGTTTAGTGGGTAACATATATATCTCCACTCACATTTTTTAGAGCCTTTTCAAGTGAATTAGGCTCTAAACTTTCGTGCATCTGTGTCTTTAAGGGTAGATCACACGACCCCTCTCTCCAGGTTAATGTGTATTTTTTCTCTCCCCAGCGTATATATGAAAGACACAGAATTATCCAACTAAGTGTAGCATCCTCTGCAGTATTTTCATATAAATAACAAATTGAAGTGCTCACCTTATTTAGAGCCTTTTGGTAACTGGCTCTAAGTATATAGGCCTAGTGTCAGTTTGTGGGGTGACACTGCCCCTTCCCTGGAATCACTGGTGCTGGATACAGTGGATAGTATAAAATAAGGGAATTTATTACAATATATATAAAAAACAGTATAAAAATATTTTTCTAGAAAATAAAAAATTGGATAAGAACAAATTATTGCAAGTATTGGTGGTTCAGGAAAAAATAATGAGTCCACTTTAAAAGCCAAAACGCGTTTCGCCGGTAAAAACGGCTTCCTCAGTCAGCTTGTGAGTGTCCTCTTCATGTTCTGTAATTTAAGCGTCCAAAAACCCGCCTAAAATGTCATCTTCCAATCAGATGGGTCTTTTTCTGTTTATTTAAGTAAATCTTCCTTTCTTGTATGGCACAAACAAATCCTTCCTTGCCATTTTGTCACCGTATGGTAAAAAAAAAGAAATCAAATTGGTAGTCTATTTAATAAATAGAGGGCTGTGGTGTGCCATCAACTCATTTTAAATCTGTACGCTGAAACAGCAGATATAAGTTTATCAATTTTGCCCTTATTGGAGATTTTTTTCTAATTTCCATTAATTTAGCTTACATTCTGTAATAATTTTGTTCTCATTGTTTTAGTGATCCATCCCCAGTGATGATCAGTAGATCTGCAAGTCAACGTATGAGAAAAAAATGTAAGCTTTGCAGCTAGAATTCTACAATATAGATAGAAACATAGAATGTGATGGCAAATAAGAACCGTTTGGCCCATCTAGTCTGCCCTGTTTTCTAAATACTTTCATTAGTCCCTTGCTCATAGCTGGTATAGCCTTATGCCTATCCCACACATGCTTAAACTCCTTTACTGTGTTAACCTCTACCACTGCAGCTGGAAGGCTATTCCATGCATCCACTACCCTCTCTGTAAAGCAATACTTCCTGAAATTGTTTTTAAACATTTAGATGAGCTAAGCAAATTGACCGTACAGTGTAAGAAATGACAATAGCGCTACTATATTAGTAATAATAGGCTAAATATATTTTCTTCTAAGTGGTAAAGTTGTATTATCTTTGGGGATGAGGGACATTTAGAATTTTCAGACATCTCGTTTTACATGCACAAATGCCAAAAATACATTTATATTCTTCAGAAAGATCTATCGAAACTTGTGGAATTAAATTGACGAATAACATCACTGTTATTTATTGATACGTTTAGTTTAATATTCCATATTTCTACTGTTCAATCTTGTAGGCTTGGTAAATATTAAAACACCATAACCACAGCAGTTCTTTGTTAGATTAGGGTGCAAGGATTCTTTGGGTCCTGTCTCTTCTGTTTTCTTTCAAACCATTTTTGAGCTCAAGATCAGAAGAGACTTTACAGCAAATGCCCACATAAACAACAAATACAACCAGCCTTTTGTTTCTTCTGTGAAGGATATGTGGGGGATTAGTTGTATTTTAATGAATGCATAGCATACTAGGTACTTTTTCTTAGTTGCTCTAACTAGTGAATGCTCCTTTTACACAATTTAACTGCGGTTGTGGGAAAATAACAGGAAACACACCCTTTATGGTGGTATAATATTCCACACACATTTTGTTCATTCCAGTCACATAATTTAAGCAAAATATCACATGAGAGATATGTGTAGTTATTGTTAAATTCGAAGCAAGGAATTTGGCACATTTTCCTTGTTTTGGAACGTATATCTAGCAATCAAATACTATCCCAGGAACATTTCTTTTTCACTCAGTTCATCAAAGGAAATGTTGTCATTAAACAAAATAAAGTATATTTTCCATGTGATATAAATGGATATAAGCTTCCTGATGTTTACTGTGCAAAGGAAGGATCTTTTTTAATCGCATCTGAAAGTACAGTGTAAAAGGGGACTGTGGAAATTCCAGAGCTGAAATATCATTTACTCTGCAAATAAAAAGCATGAACTCTGGGAAGGATAACAAGAACTACAATGTTTGATAGTACTGTATACATTTAAAATATTGATATTAAATAGTGGCTTCACACAGTGACATTAATGATTGTGCCACTGATTATGCCCAGCAAGGCTAAATATATTTATTTTTACTGTTAGTGTTCATTTTTTTACTTTAGACTATGACTGGGTCCAATTGTAAAAATAAAAAATGAACAAAAAGCCATAAAACTTTTATTTCAGTCTCCTCACAGCAGCTGCTTCTCCTCCAGTGAAGTGATTAATTCGCATGACTTATGTCCAATCAGATGCTAATTGGGCATGCTTTCCGTAGGCATCATGCTATTTGCACTGACGCTGAACTTGATACTGCAATTAAAGGGATTCTATAGTGTTAGGAATACACATCTGTATTCACACACACCCCTCCCCCCGGCACTGAAAGGGTTACAACACACCTGACTCCAGTGCTGATATCCCACGCGCTGGGTTGTCACTCCTCATCATCTGGTGTCATCCGACGGGGGCGAGGGGGATTAATGTGCATGCACGTTGAGCACATTAGGCCCTCCTCATAGGAAAGCACTACTTCAGTGCTTTGCTATGGGAATTTTACTAATGCTGGATGTCCTCATGCAGAGTATCCCAGAAGTGCCTCTAGTGATTGTCTGATTGACAGCCAATAGAGGCAGTCTTAGTCCTGCAATGTAATCATTGCAGTTTTTCTAAAACTGCAATTATTTACATTGCAGGACTACGAGGGCCAGGGACACTGCACCTACACCACTTCAATGAGTTGAAGTGGTCTGGGTGCCTGTAATGTAAATTTCAGAAGAGTGACCCATTAAAGTTAGAGGGTTATTGTTGAGGTAGCATTCTAAGGTTGGTGGTGTGTTTAGGGTTTAAGGAAGTATTAGGTGAATTAGGGTTGGGGGCTTATGGTTAGGGATATATGTAAGGTTTGTGGAAACTTAAGGTTAGGGGAGCTTATGGCAAATAAGATCTTTGGGTAGGGGTCCCTAGCCCTCAAGGTGCTATGCACTTTAACTCCCATGATTGTAATGGAAGTTATAGTTTAGCAATGTGAACACAATATCTCCTAAGCCTTAACTCCATTAACTTCAATTCAAATCAAATGCTAAAGGGAAACAATGGCCCGCTTTTAATATATTCTATAGATAATTCATTAAAATTGCTGAAACATAAGGTATCATAATTCATTACTATATTAGTAATTTCAAAAGACTTGAGCCTTCCCGCACTCTAAAATTATGCTATCCAATCTAATTAAATCTTTGGCTTTTTTAAAACTCTGCCTTTCTTGTCACATCAACCATGTTGTGGTTCTTGTTGAACCCAATATTGTGTTTGTTATTACACTGATCTCTTGTCACTGACCTTGGCTTGTTTATCATTTATTCTATACTCTGTGTTTCTAATATTTGGCTTGTCTACCATATTCTCTGTTTTCTCCTACCCTTGACCTCGGCTATCTTTCTGACTATTCCTTATGCTAAGCCCGGCCATTCTAAGGTCCGGTAATACGATGATTTATATACTTTATTGTAAATTAGGTTCTGTGTGTGTTGTGTCTGGGTTCCCTTACACATACCACGATTCTGAAATGTATAGATTTTTATTAAATAAAAGATTTTTATTTTTATTAATTTTGTCCCTCCACCACCTGTCAATCAATTTTCAGCATAGACAAACATGATTACTTACTAAATTGAGATTTGCTGGGCATTTAAAGTGAATTCAAAGTTAATTTCACGTTTATGTTCAAAATAACTGACCTGGATAAAATTGCCAAATCAGCTATGCATCCAGTTCGGTTATTTTGGCTTTAAATTTAAAATTTACTTTATATTCCCCAAAATTATTATTTTATTTAATAGCAAGTGTAACTAACACTCCCTAACCTCAAGTATCGCATCACATGCTTACTGGAAAGGAGGTTGTAACGGACCGTTTTGCTCACCAGAGGTTAAAAACCGTTTAGGCGATATTCCCCTTTCCAGATACACCGACCGCTACTGTAAGCACCGATCTCCCGAACTGGAAACACATGAACACTGGAAATATCCGAACAGGAAAACCATACGAAAGGGTTACACTCCTGGCAGTCAGCATACAATCCAATTCCCCCAATAACGAGACGACACTTCATTTGAGGGTCAAGCAGAATCTCTAGATTTATTCACACAACCTCCTTTTAAGACATTCTCCCATGCAAGGGAGGGATCCACAACAATTAGTACCCCAGCCAATAATGTACCAGTTACCTCCCACACATCTCCTCCCCTTAGTGTGACACATAATCCCATTAGTCCAGACACAAATTCCCTGGGATACTGGATGTACCCCTAAACATAGGGTTACCCCCTTTAAATGTTACATCCCCTGGTAGCCCTGACCTGGGTGAGACACATATCCAAAAATCACCCAGATCAGACCAGGGGTTCGGGAATTATGGAGGGTTAAAGTTTTGACCGACTGCATGGCAAAAGTATCCGAAAATAGTTCCATGTATTTTGGCACTGCAGTCGGTCACAGAAAATGGAATGAAAACACACGAATTGCCTGGGTTATAGAGCCTGGGGAGGGTTTAAACGAATTCCCTTGTTCGTGGGGTTCTTTCTACCGAACGGCGGGTCATTCGGTAGTTTCCACACGAATTCATGGAAGTCTGGAGGTCTCAGCGGTGTTTGCCTAGTCGAGTGTCTGATTTTAGTTCCAGACACTCGACAGCCAAACACCGCTGTTCTGGAGTTTAAGATGGCCGCCGCCACGTGTTCGTTTCCCGAATGGCGGCCACCCAGAGGACAAAACCACACATTACATCGATTGCCAATTACCTGTTTGCAACATTGTTGCAAACGGTAATTGGAGGCACACTTACTCCAGGGTTGTCTAGTTGTTCGGTAGTTTCACTCAATATAATGGCAGCATACACACAACACCGTTTACCGAACACATAATATTAAATACAGCCTGAATGCAATCTGCTACACAGTCTTAAAGGGCATTGTTCCTAACAGTCATAATATGTCCACAGATGGCCCTTAAAGGGCCAGTAACAGCAATATAAAATACCACATGCCCAAATATTGCATTCAAAAGTACCAATTTTCCAGGGGCCATAGTCAGTAGGTAGGAGGCGGGCAGCCAGGCCTCTCCAATGTCCAGTGGCGAGGCGGCTTTCGCCACAGAGGTACATTTAGATATTAACAAAATTAAATCAATGAACATGAACTAGTCTAGGCTGGGACACATTAAGCTCATAACAAGTAAATATGGGGGAAATAAAAACACTTTAATTACATCAAGGTGGTGTTAATTTTTATAAGGATATAGGTTACCGTCATTATTTATGCTTTTATGTGGCTTCCCATTTTTAAACTATAAAACTCCCCGGAAATCTAGCAATAAAAACATTGTTATTTTTTTTTACTACTCTATGAGTCAGAGCAGTAAAAAGTTCAATTTCCCAGGACATTTAACTAAGGAAAACATTTATAATTTAATGTTTTATCTCATAACAAGTCGGCAATTTTAGAAAAGTTAAGTCAGAAAACAGAACAATAGATAATTGTATCTTTTTTTTTTTTTTTAGCTTTTTCTTACTTTGATATTGAAGAAAAATCTAACTTTTCCATACCTGATAATTTATCTGTCTTGTTTCCAAAAAATATAATTATAAGTAGGCCCTCCACTTTTGCAATCCTTCTTCATTTTTTCCCTTTTTACTTCTATGCCAACATATTATCAAATCATGTCAGCTCATTATATTTTATGCCCTTTTCCCACTTCCATTCAAGAAAATCTAAATATTTAAAATTATGAATATGAAAGGGAGAATCTAACCTGTTTTTATACACCCCTGCAGTGGCTTACTAAGGAAGGGGTGTGGTCCTGCTCGTGTGACAGTAGGCAGGGGGTGTGCATCTCACAACCCTCCTGCCATAGCTGGAGCCTGCTTTGTGGATGTTTATAGTTTCTGCGGTGTGGGGCACTGAGGGATCTTCTGGGATCACTCTGTACTGATTTCCCAGATCCCTTTTATGCCCTGTACTGCTGATGAAGCCAGAATATGAAATCATCACAGCCGCAGCATCAATAGAGAGCAGCAGGGAGCTGGGAAATCCGTGCAGAGAGACTGATCCCAGCAGCACCCACTGGACCTCAGGGATGAGGTTTTACTCCAGATCTATGTGTCAAGGTAAGAACCTGTGTTAAACATTTTTTAAAATAATATATACAAAAAACAAACAGGCTGCGCTCACCTGTACATGCATACATTATAGGGAGCTGCTGGGCCAATTCATACAACCTACATGATCCAGCGCACTCATTCACTAAATGGAAATTTCAAGTTTCACAGAATGCAATAGTTTTATTTAAAATCACCTCACATAGGCAAAAAATAATGGGGGTTTAGTTACATTAAATGATCATACATTGCATAAGCCTGCCATAACGTCAATGTACCTCATTCTTGGTAGATTCTATCCTAAAAACCTAATGCCTGCTCTTATGAGATTAATCCAGTTATTTGGGAAATGCTTCCTCCTGGGACTCTCTGCAGTGCAATGGTAAATAGGGCCCTGGAAGAAGGCACCTGTGACAGGAAGTCCAGGCCAACTTTCTACCACAGGTACCTCATTTCAAGTAATGTTATTCAGGCCCACAAAGCACACAAATATATCATAAATCTTGTAGTAAATTATATATTTAATGCTTTGCAGTACCAGGTTCACTTTAAATTTAGGCGCCATTATGAATTAACTAGGAGTTATCACTTTTATCAAACTTTTGGTTTTATAGCTATTCGTCTTAAAATAGACTTAGGAATTCCGCCTCACACATATTGTAACGGATCACCCGGCACCCCGACTGGGTACCCCCATTGAAGGATGCTCCTAGCGCTTCCTGAGGACTCCAAGCACTGCAACAGACACCACAACCACCGAACCGGAGAAGCATACGAATGTTCTCAAGCATATGAATGCTGTAAGCAGCTGAACAGGAAAAGCATACAATCAGTTTACACTCCTGGTAATCCGCATACAATCCAATTCCCCCAATAACGAGACGACACTTCGTTTTGAGGTTAAGCAGAACTGACTGTACTGGCCCATACAGCCTCTTTTATTCACAATCCACAAACATAGTACTGCCCACAGGGTTTTACAGAACAACCAATCAATCCGTACAATACACACAAACACTCCCACACAAAATCCTCCCCTCTGCCTGTGATATGATTACTGAACACAATGGTTAATATAATTACCACAGGCAGAGAAATACATATCATAAAACACATCACAGGGACCCCAAAACATGCAGTAACCCCATATATCCTTGGAACCGGGGGATCTGGGTGAACCACATATCCAAAATTCACCCAGATCCGTTCAGTAGTTTGGAAGATACAGTTTAATGCACATTCCTCAGACCATATACATGCTATATGAAAAATAATTACTGTATAATGTGTCCCCTCTTGAATAGTTTAAAACTACTGAACGATGTGCACCAAATACCGGCGAGATGGCACCGTGTAGAAAAGTCCAAACAGTGTCTGTGAGTTAAAATGGCCGCCATCCATTGTTCTCACAATGTGCTTCACCCATTGTTCCCACCATGTGCCTCTGATACATGAAATGGTGGTCACCCAGTAACTCCACAGTATGTCCCCAGATGGTTCTTAAAGGGCCAGCAGCAGCATACAGTATAAATACTGTATTAAAAGGGCCAAATCTCCCAGGGGCCATAGTCAGCAGGCAGGAAGCGGGCAAACAGGCTTCTCCAATGCCCAGTGGCGAGGTTGGTTTCGCCACACATATCTTATGCCTTTCTCTAAAGCCTGCATAACTGAATTCCTGTTTTCATTGTTGCCAACATTTGAGCAATCAAGTAAACCAATAGAGCCAACAATGCCATTTTCACTAAGGCTAATTATTTAGCACTACACATCCAATGTGATTTTTTTATTACAACACCAAATGTTCCCAACCTACCCCTGGTACTCTTAACAATGCCCTCATTAGCCACACTGCAGTAAATGGCTGTTTTTTTAGTTCTAGACTAAGCCTTGGTTTTGTTAAACCACATAAATGCTTTGACATAAACTGGGGAGATGGCATCCAAAGACACTTTGCACCACAACACAATTGACTGTAGTATTTACAGTGCTTAGAGTGCCCTTTTACTAGCCAACTATCTTAAACATCTCTTCTTCCTTTCAAACAATTTACCCACAATTCAGTGTTTATTTAGAGGACAAATAATGTTACGAAGTAGTTATTTAGTAGTAGTTTCCATTTAAAGGTTTGGTTATTTTTTTCTATGTTTGTTTTTGTCATGTGCATTGTTTCCTCATTTATGTAGTTAGAGCAGCAAAGAAGATATTTTATTTGAGCAAGAAGCAGCTGAAGAGAACTGGTTGCTTAGAAGTAGTAGAAAAGTTTATGCTGAAAAAGTTATTTAAAGTTGGCTACCATGGACTTGAATAACAAATCGACGTCTTTAACTGGCAACAACTATCTGTGACAAAAGTGCTTTACCTGTGAATGCTATGGCTCCAGGCATGCTATGTGGAATTACATCCTTTATTAATTATTTCTAAAGGGAAACTATAATTTCTCTGGAATTTTTACTCTTTTTGGATTGAATAACCCTTGCTATCACAATCTCTCTTGAGAAAAAGAAAGAAAAACTGTTATTCAGCACAAAGGCCAAGTTATCCCTACAGCCCAATCCTCTGTCAATGGCATTACTTGCTGTACTCAAATGTGTAATTTATTGCAGTAAAAGCTAACAGTATTATGACATTCACAGTTAAAATACCATGCAGAACTAAAAAAAAAAATTTCTTAAATTATTGCACTTTTTTTTAGATTTTATTCATAATAAATTATATTTCATGTATAAATATTTGATGTAAAGTGAACGCCCTGTTTCTCCTGAACAAAATGATATATAATAAGTGTGAGTTCACTTGATATGTAAGATGCAAACAGGGCCGGCCTTTGGGGTGTGCGAGCTGTGCGGCCTCACAGGGCGCCATGGCAACAAGGGGCGCTGGGCAGCCAACACAGCTCGCACATGATTAATCCTTCCCTTACTCCCTCTGTGGCACTCAGGAGGGTAACGTGCAGGCGAGCCGTGGGGGAGTAGCCAGGCTGAAGCAGCAGACAGATCACGAACATTCCTGGGTTCAGTGAATTTCCAGCTCCTGATTAGAGGCAGGCAGTTTAAAAGGAGCTATGAGTGGCTGCAGAGGTAAGGAGGAGGAGTCAGTAAGTGAGCAGAAACTCACTCTCCAATCGGACAGCTCCTCTGCTTACTCATTCACTAAGCATGTATCTCCAGCCACCCCCTCTCTCGTGTCTTTGGCTGCCAGTCACTTGCTGGTGTTCTATCAGTCTGCTATACCCCGTCAGATTGCTAGCACTCCTGCTACTCCTCCACAGCAAGGTCCTGGAAAGTAAGTAAAACTAGTTTTACACTTTCATTATAGTTAGTGCATTCACTAAGCTTAGGACATGGGACATTTAGGGTTAATGTTAGGGTTCAAATTAGGGTTAGGATTAGGGATTTGTTTATATTTAGTGATATTTCACATTAGGGGAATATCACTAAACTGTGCTTTTTCACACTTTATTTTAACCCTTACCCCAAGGGTTAGGGTAAGAATAGAGTGTGAGAGAGGTTAGAAGCACTTAGCTAACCCTAATTTGTACCCTCACTTAACCCTAAATGTCCCGTGTGCCTAAGCTTAGTGAATGCACTAACTATAATGAAAGTGTAAAACTAGTTTTACTTTCCATCCAGGACCTTGCTGTGGAGGAGTAGCAGGAGTGCTAGCACGCATGTGCAGCACAGGATCCAGCTGATTCCCCTCCCCGGAAGTGACGGGGGTATAGCAACCTGACGGAGTATAGCAGACTGATAGAACACCGGCATTTTACAGCACTGGCCCTTTGTGCTGCCTGTAGATTCCCCTCGGAGGAGTGCCAGCACCTCACAGCCTTCCTTCTCCTGCTGCTGTGTGACACCCTGTAGATCAGCTAACCTGTATGGGAGCATGGCTGAGGATGGAGCTATTGGCTGCTGCAGGTCAGTACTCTATGACCGGATATATCAATTAACTGTCTGTTAGTGCCCTCTCTCTGTCGGTGCTGCCAGGCTCCAACTATTACAATCCTGTATTATCTGCCAAACTAATGTCTCTGTAAACCGCACAGTGGAAATATGCTTTTGTATTGTAAACGGTTGTATGCCAGTGTCTGTGTGTGCCATAAGCACAACTTAAAGGACCACTAAAGGTACCCAGACCACTTCAGCTTAATTAAGTGGTCTGGGTGCCAGGTCCAGCCAGGATTAACCCTTTTTTCTATAAACATAGCAGTTTCAGAGAAACTGCTATGTTTATATTAGGGTTAAACCAGCTTCCAGTGGCTGTCTTATTGACAGCCGCTAGAGGCGCTTGCGTGCTTCTCACTGTGAAAATGCAAATGAGAGTTGGGGCCCCTAAATTACAATAAGGTGGGGGAGCTATGGTCCTCCCCCCGGCCCCTACCTTTGAGTGACAAGTAGAAGCCCTAAATTACAATAGGGGGGGCTATTGTCCTCCATCTCCGGCACCCACCCATGGGCGGCGGGTGGGAGCTAAATGTAACCTCCCCAGGTGACTAGGGGTCCTCAAGCCCCTAGTCACCCCCACCACCCAAAAATTAAATTCCTACCTTCCCCCCTAACCCTAAAATTAATCAGGGGGAACGAGAAAACGAAATCCCTGTAAATAAAAATTACTTTTTATTTTAGAAAAAAGGTCTTCTTTTTTCTAAAACCTTCTTTTTTCAGCCCCCAAGAAGGCCAAATAAAAATCCATAATACCTGTCAAACTTTGAAAAAATTATAAAAAACCAGAGCAAAAAAAAAAAAAATCAGATGGGGGAAAAAAAACAAAAACCTGACGCTAAAAAAGTAATCCATCTTCACCCAGCAAGGGCACCGCAGACTGAGCTCCACAGGGCGGGGAAAGGCTTATAAAGCCTTCCCATGACCTGCAATTAGGGTTAGAGTGTTCTGATTGGTTGATTCCAAGTCAACCAATCAGAGTGCTCTGACAGGTAAATGAAGAGATTGACAGGTAAGTCTCTACATTTACCTGTCACAGCACTCTGATTATTTGGCTTGAAATACAACCAATCAGAGTGCTCTGAGTAATTTTACACAGCGTGGGAAAGTTCTTTGGAATTTCAGAATGAATTTCAAATGGTAAGTTATTTTTTATTTACAGGAATTTAGTTTTCAGTTCCTCCCTCACTAATTTTAGAGTAACAGGGGTAGATTGGTCTTCATTTAAAAAAATGTTGGTGGAGGGCACTAGAGGCTTGCGTATCCCTATTCACCTGGGGGGTATTTACACTAAGCCCCCATGGGTGGGGGCAGGGGGGAGGACAATAGGTCCCGCCCCCCTAATTTTCATTTAAGGCCCCCAATCCGCTAGCCTAGAGGGATATTGGCTATACCTCACTGGGGTTTCCATATCCCTCGTGCGGAGGGAACATGCTGGCATTTCAGAGCTGGACTGCCCATATGGGTGGGACCAGTCTGAAATGCTTCCGATATGTTCTCTCTGTAATGGCACTAGACAAGCTAAAACCAGCTTGAGATCTGAGCGGGGGCCCACCGAAGGGCAGGCTAATTGAGCTGTTGTCCGTTCTCACCTCTCTCCTTAAGTATAAAGGGCAATCCAGACGTGGACCCCTTGCTCATGGTGTCTAGAGGGATACTGGCTATACCTCACTGATGATACCTTACAAGGTTGAAACGATCGTCTGAGGTTGCCATATCTCTCATGCAGAGGGAACTTGCTGGCATTTCAGATCTGGACAGTCTGATGTGCTTCAGATATGTTCTCTCTGTAATGGCACAAGTTGAGCTAAAACCAGCTTGCGATCTGAGCGGGAACCCACCGGAGTGCAGGCTAATTGAGCTGCTGTCCGTTCTCACCTCTCTTGCTACTTGTTTTTTTTTCCTATGGGAAAATCTGACGCTGGAGGTCCGTGAGGCTGTCCAGCGTCAGATAATGGACCAGAAGTCCATTAGGATTCTGGAAGCTCCCCCAGTGGCTGTCTGTTAGACAGCCACTGGAGGCAGACTTAGAGCTCCAATGTAAACATTGCAGTTCTGTTTATATTGCAGAACTAAGTGCAAAAGGGTCACAGCACCCAGACTACTTCAATTAGCTTAAGTGGTCTGGGTGCCCACAGTGCCCCTTTAAATAAACATTTTCAGTTACATAGTTACATAGCTGTAAAGAGACGAGCATCGATCAAGTTCAGCCTTCCTCACACTTGTTTTTTGCTGTTGATCCAAAAGTTAAGACAGCCATGTGGCAAAAAGACTGTAGTCAGTAAGAAGTAAAACAAAGAGGGGAGAAGAGTCTGCGCTAAACCAGAGAAGGAGCAGCAACCCTATAAGGGAATCCCTCAAGAAACCCTTTAAGAGACAGAAAAATACAAAAAAAGGGCGGTAAGGGCTGCGCTAATAAATAATAAATATTAGATAAATAGGATATAAACAATAGACAAAGTTCGTCTAAAAATGGATTAAAAACAGTCTCACCGATATGTGATGGTGGGGTAATAGTCCTCAGGTGTTGATCCGTCCGTGTGGTGGCAGATAGTCCATATATGTGGAAATAAAAACAGATAGAGAGCTTCCAATGGTGAAATATAAGATGTCCACTAAGTGCCTCTTCTCCTAGAGCTGGTTCAAGCTCCAACAAATGTGAGTGGAATACTTTTCTCTTGATTTATACATCACAATTGGACATACTATATTTCACCATTGGAAGCTCTCTATCTGTTTTTATTTCCACATATATGGACTATCTGCCACCAAACGGACGGATCAACACCTGAGGACTATTACCCCACCATCACATATCAGTGAGACTGTTTTTAATCCATTTTTAGACGAACTTTGTCTATTGTTTATATCCTATTTATCTAATATTTATTATTTATTAGCGCAGCCCTTACCCCCCTTTTTTTGTATTTTTCAGTCAGTAAGAAGTGTCTGGAACCTGGTTTGTATAGTAGAACAGGGGCTTCTAACAGATATGATACTGTATACAATATTAAAGGTCAATACAAACAACTATCAAAAACCTATTCATCATGAGGGCTGTACAGAAGACTTAAGGTTATCTCTTGAAACCGGAGATAAGAAAAGTTTACATTATGTACAAAGGGAATGTTTACAGTAAGGGCAGTAAAGATACAGAAATATGCTTATTTAATGAAGTCGTGCTGCAGAATAAATTAA